>VWZL01002781.1:2763-25192 GCA_013396915.1 Stercorarius parasiticus | reverse complement strand
GGCGGGGCCGAGGTAGTTCAGGGGTGGGGCCAGAGTGTGAGAGAGGCGTGGTCAGGGCGGGCCAGGAGGCGGGGCCACAGCGCATGCACGGCTCCCCACCTGCAGCAATGGCCTTCGGCCACCGAGGGGCAGCACCCCCTTAATTAACCCGCTCTCGGCGCTCATTAGGGTGATGAGCATTGACCGCTCTCAGCCCTCTTCAGTCCAGCCATGGACTGTAATTACTCACTGATGCAGGGCCTCTTTTTCTCTGCCTTATCCCCACTCACAGCCCAGCGCACTCTGGAAGGCAGCAGAGCCTCACTGAGGTATCCGTAAAACCTGAGAGAAGTTCTGGGGTCTTTATTTTTTATTATTTTTTTCTTACAGTTGCAGTTTTGGACCTTTTTCTGTAGTTTTGGAGGACTGCCAGCCCATAGAGCACTACCTCCGGAGGACTGACGGGCACTTCCGGGCGGCTCTGGAGCACGGTGAGAGCCACTCCTGGAGTGCCGATGGTCACTCTCGGTACCGGGTGGTGGCGGCCATCGCTGCGGGCCGGCTGGGAATATCCATCCGTCACCAAGAAGCTGCTCCGGGTGGCGGGGAGCCCACTAGAGCCCTGGCAGTGCCGGTTTGCACTTCAGCTGCAGTTCTCTAGGCTTGGCACTGGCCTAGCCTCCGCCAGGGCGTTTCTCAGTGGCCCGGGGCCTCCTGCTGCGGGTACCGGCGGCAGCGGCCGCTGCTGCCGCGGGTGGGTCCCTCTCACTGAGTCTGGTTCTGCCTCCGGGTCGTTTCCCTGCGGGCCCGGGGCTGGGCTCGGTGGGTGTTGCACGGGGGTGCGTGTGTGTCCTTCGGTGTATTTCATCGAGTTACTTCGTTAGGTAATAATATATTTCTTTAATGCTCTCGTTAAATAATTTGGTGTTACCAAATTCAGTGAGTGAACGACTAGCAGCCAGGGAGGATCACGGTTCTCTGCAGCTGCAGGAAAAAGGAAAAGGAGACAAACTGCCAAAAGCAGAGGCTGAGGCAGAAGAAAAGGTTAATTACTCTCCTTAATTGTGATGTTCTATTATGAATTAGAAATCAAATTAGGAGTGTTGCAGCTCCCACAATTATAATAAGATGTTGTTATAATTAATTGTTCCCAATCAGCATTCTTAGTTTTGTATTGGGAAATTTTTATTATAGAATCATAGAATGGTTTGTGTTGGAAGGGACCTTAAAGATTATGCTATTAGGTAAATAAGACGCATTAATGATGCCCAGTTAAGTATTCTAAATTTTTTTTAAATCCAATTTAACTGTGTACTTCTCAAATTTAATTTGCACTGGTTTTACTGTTGTTTAGCTCTATCTATGGTGATTTTGTGGGGGTGGTTTGGTGGGGGCGTGGAGGGGTAAGGGGCCCAGAGGAGATTGGCACAGCCTGGGGCTGGGAGCACCCAGGGCAGCGAGCCCTGACTGGGGGGTGGTCGTGGCACTGGCCCCCCTCCGCCCCACACTGGGAGCCCACAGGGCCCAGCATACCCCCTGCCTCATGGCCTGCCTGGAGGTGTGCGAGTGCTCTGCAGCCCCAGCCTCATGGGGTGTCCTGGCCACATGAGGAGCCTTTACCCCAGGGACCACTGGAGCCCCTCTGCTGTAAGGACAGGCTGAGAGAGTTAGGGGTGTTCAGACTGGAGAAGAGAAGGCTCAGGGAGACCTTTGAGCCCCTTCCAGTCCCTAAAGGGGTTCCAGGAAAGATGGGGAGGGAGTCGGTCAGGGAGGGGGGCGACAGGATGAGCGGGAACGGTTTTAAACTGAAAGAGGAGAGGTTTAGACTAGGTATAAAGAAGAAGTTCTTTGCTGTGAGGGTGGTGAGATACTGGCCCATGTTGCCTAGAGGGATGGTAGATGTCTGTTACAGTCTGAGAAACCCACAATTTATTGTCATTTAGACAATTATTCTTTCATCCAATGACCCCCTCCCCTGCTCCAGGAACGGGAAACAGAAAAAACAAGGAAACCCAAGGGTTGAAATGTAAACACATTTACTAGAGTAAGGCTAGATAATTAACATTAATTACACTAAAGAACCAATATCGATACAGATATAAAATACACAAGGATCATACTCAGCCCATTCCATCAGCAGAAGCTGTGCACTCCCAGCAGGGACAGCCAATGTGGGACACTGTGAGTACTGTGGCTTCGGGAGGAAGGGAAGGGCTCAGGGCTCCGGCACCGGGGCAAGGAGTGCTCAGGACAGCAGCCATCAAGGGAGAGAGAGAGAGAACTCCTCAGCAAACTTTGTAATTTATATTGAATGTGACGTTCATGGTATGAAATAATCCCGGGTCTCGCTCCTCCTCATCCCCGCACATGGAAACCACAGACCTTGAAACCCACACACCGTAGCTGGCTGTACAGTACATATTTTCACACATTCAGACACTAGGGTCTTCTAAAAATGCAGTTTTCCCCAGCATTAGGAGATAAATGAATCCTGTGTTGCTCAAACCAGGACAATGCCCCATCCCTGGAAAGATTCCAGGCCAGGCTGGATGGGGCTCTGAGCAACCTGGTCTGGCTGAAGACGTCCCTGCGGAGCGGCGCGCTGATTGGCTGTGGAGGGTATTTAAACGGGACGCGGAGGCACCCTGGCGGCGGTGGAGCGGCCTCAGCCTGAGGGGCTGCGGGTGGGGGCCGGGCCGGACTCCGGGCCGCAAAGGGGCTGTGAACGGCTGGGGAGCGGGGCCTCGGGGCTGCGTGCCTCGGGGGGGTGCTGGGAGTNTGATTGGCTCCGGGAGGGGAGGAATCCGCCCAGCGGTGGGAGGGGGCGTGACTTGACCATGCTCTGGGGCGGGGCCTGGGCTGAGGGGGCGGGGCTTCAGCGCCATATGTGGGGAAACGCCTGCTTGGGGCAGGGATGAGCGTGCTGAGGGCGGGGCCTCAGGCGTGTGCCGCGTGCTACGCGTGGCTCTGAGTGGGGGCGGCGGGAAACGTGTGGGGGTGCTGACCCCCCCCCTCGGCCCCCTCGGAGGCCCTCCCCGGGTCGCTGACACCCGCTTTCCGCCCCGGCAGCTTCGCGAAGGCCGGGAGCCGCACCCTGGCCCGGGATCCGGGCACGAACCCTTTCCTTTTGAGAGCAGCGAGATGAGCACAGAGAATTGAGACAGCAAACGCCAAAACTCTACTGTTTTGAGGTGCTGTTTTTGCAATTGTATCAGTTTTAGTGTAAAGTGTAAATAACCCTAAGAAGCCGCAATGTGGCCTGGGGTGCTATAACTTCTGTAGTTTTACCGCAAGTCTGTTCTGTAAGATTTGTCGAGTGCCCTATTTGAAGTTATAATTTCACATGTATTAAATGTGAGTCTATGAAAAAAATAATACTCTCTACAGCAGAGCCAGTTGGGAGTAAAACTACTGGAAGGGTTAAGGCCTCTGTGGTGATGGTCCCAGTGATGCCAATGTTGCCCTTGGCAAGCCTGGCTTGTGGTCTGGCGCCGGCTCTCGCTTACCATAGGGCAGCACGTACACACTTTGCTTCCAGGTACCGACCCCCAACTAAATAAAAATTGCAGATAAAATCATATTGGCATATTTTATTTGACTGAAATTGCTTTGCTGCAGGTAGTCTCTGAAACTCGAAATTAAGAGTCCCACCTGAACACCTTGGCTGTCTGCATTTCAATTAATGGGTTAAACTTTTGTTGATAATACTTATTACTAGTTGGAGACAACAGACTTAAAAAGTGGCGCTGTCAAAATAGTGTTATGATGCAAAGGTGGAAATTTTAACGTGACAAATGGGAATGGCTGCCTGTGAGAAAATTGCGTAGGACCAGAAAATGGCTAAGTGTGAGATCAGCCATTTTAAATGTCAAAAGCAAATTGTTGCTGCCGAGGGCTGCCTTCCACAGGAGAAGCGCTGACTTTGTGTATGCAGAGCAGCCTGTGTGCAGCGAATCGTCACAGGTGAGCAGCAGCCACGGAGATGAGGAAGATCCCAGCAGCGCGGAACAGAGTGAATCTGGGATGTGGACACCCGCGGACATGGTTACCGTAAGGATCAGAGGTGCCTCCTTTTCCTTTGGGAAGCCAGAAGTGCTGCGAGCCTGCTGGCTGCGTGTCCAGAGAGAATTAGTGGAAGAGATGGGATGTTCGTTGTCCTTTGGTTTGCAGATTACTTAATTTCCTGACTCTTTGTCTGTCTTCACTGTCAGCTCTTGGGAAAGTAATTATTTTATTCTTCCTTTATGTAGTGCTTTTTTCAGTGGGACCCTGACCCTGCTGGCCCCTAATCGGAGCTACTGCACAACAAGTAGAATGCTGTCACTTGTTCCTCTCCCTCTCTCCTGAGGTGACTGCATCGTAAAACCTGTTTGTAGTGTTCTTATCCAGGGTTTTAGAACTTGATGCATCCGGAAAATGGGAGAGGGCTTAGGGAACAGTGAAGAAAGATTGTCAAACAGTTACCAATCCTGCTGCCTACCCAAGTAAAATTAAACAGCAGTCCAGACTCACCCATGTGCTGTTCATTCTTGTTGACCACCGCAGAGTTAGGAGGACATTTTTGTTATGTCAGTGTGCTTTCTGCAGATGCTTATTTTGTTTTTTTTTTTTAATGGCTGGCTTCTTGTTATGCTTCAGAGACTGTCAGATGGAAGTGACGGGACATCCATGGTATTCATAGTATTCATAGCAGCTGTCAAGTGATGCTGTCTTAGAGAGAGAGACCCGCGGTTCTGGAGAGTGACAGCTGTGGCTTGTGTGTGTTTGAAACAGCCCTCTCTGCTTGAAAGGTGGTCTCACCCAGATATGTAGCAGTCGTACTCTCTGATTGACAACCTTTTTTTTTTTTTGAGTGTACCAGGGCTGTCATCATTGCTTCCATCTTTGCATTTTTCCAGTCAAGGAGAGAGGAAAGCACAGCATCTAGAAAAACACAGTTACTAGATATTCTAGCACAAACTCTATAAAAACTGACTTTCAGGGTAACGAATTCCTCAAAAGCAGTTGCCTGTTCCAGAATGTGTTCCTTTGATAGGATGTCTAATACCATGGGATGTTTTCTTTAGGCATGTGTCAGACACTCCTGTGCTGTAAAAAACAAAAAAGAAGAGCCAGGAGTGATATTTTTCAGATCACTTTGCCCATTCTATAGAAGCTGAAATTGGATGGAGCAAAGATCAATAATGTATCCAGTTAATACACTAACGTATAAATGAAATGAATCATAAGAAATGAAATGACTTCTCCTGACAATCTTGAGATAAATGCTGTTCCATAATACCTCAGTCTTGTCAATTTGAATTTATATTATAGGCAAACAGTTGCTGACACGTGAACTCTATTGTGTAAATCTCCCAGGAAGGGAGTACTCACTATTATTTGCAACATATGCTATTTATTCCCTGGGCTTAGCCTTTATTACTCGTTTTCATTTAGTGCGGGCAAAACAGTTTTTCTCCCCTGGCCTTGCACTTTCTTCTGTTCCTTGCAAGGTCACATGTTTGAGTCTGACGCAAGAGTGGTGTGGAATAAGGAATGGTCCTAAAGGCAGAATGAGATCATGGAAAAGTGGAATTGTTGCTTCATTCTTGTCCTTGCCTGGAGAAAAGATGTTTTTCAGGTGTGGTGGCAACTGGTACTAGAGATGCATTTTGTTTCTTTGTGTATTTTTAAATTTGTCTGTTATATTCAACATGGAATAATTTGCTGGGTTTTGTGTCTAGTGTTCTTCAAACTGCTGAAACTATCTTTTTGTGTTGTTAATTCATGATTAGAATTTGGCCTCTTGTCATAAGAGTAAGTTTATCTCGACTTGGGCGTTTATCTATTCAATTTTATTTTCTGGGGTTTGCTTCTATAAACATAAAAAAAATATCGGACTATACCTCTGTATCCTACTGCAAGCCAAATTTTACTTTCAGCACTTGTGATGGAATTATGCTTCTGTTCCATTAGGTTTTGTTCTTCTTAAGAGCTAAGTTTCTTCAGTTCATATTCAAATTACATCTGTGGTAAAAAGAAAATTATGTCACTTCTGAGAACAGACGTCTACATGTGTTACGGGAGCGAGGTGTGGATAAGCAAGATGCTCACATCAGTCAGTCTTACGGTGGCTATCTGCCTGCAGTCATTACATGGCTCCAGAGATGATACGGAATTCCTAAAGCAGCCTGAAGGTGCGTCTGTCACTCTGAATGTACGGGGAGTCTTGGGAGATTGCCTGATGTTGCTATTGCCTTTGAAGCTTGCAAATTCTCTCCTGTGTTACGTACCCCGTAATATCCAGTCTTAGCTTGATATGCTTCACAATTATTGCATGCAACTAGGACTCTTTAAAAATCTTGGAAAACTTTTGGAAAAGCGTATTTTATATTTGTAGAAACTTAAATGGACTGACTTCATCTCCTGCTTGACTTCGCTAGTGGCTATTGCTCTACTATGTTTGTTGTGACATAGCGTATTACTGTGTTTGGCTTCTCATACTTACCTCACTCTTGTCCAATGCCTTTGAGATTCAAACCTAAAATAGATGAGAAGCTTCAGAAGCTGCAGAGTCTGTCCTTTGATGTAAAAAGTTTCTTTAACGTTGAAAATAAATTAATCTCTATTGAAGGTTAAATATTCTTCAATATACTAAACGAAAGAAAGAAAGAAAAAAAAAAGACAAGGCAGGAGTGGGGAGAACTGAGGTGGTGAGCGCCATCCATTTACAGATGTGCTTCAGGCATACTCTGTGTAAGATAACCTTTTTTCTTTTTCCTCATCTCTTGTTTTGTCCTTCTTTTCTCTCTCGTATTTGAGAACATCGCCTCTGTCAAACATGCTCAAAGCACTGGGTTTATTTTCTGTGGACAATTGCTACGTGTGGCCGCTCCTTTCCTAATGAAATTTCTAAGTACGTTGTTGTTCTGATAATGCTAATCTGTTCATTCAGGTTGAAGCAAGTTCTGTTTTAATTACGCCAGCTTTTTCTACTCTGTCATCCTTATTCAAACAAATGCTGAGCCCTGCAATTCCAAGAGTGAAAAATATGCATTGTTGCTCAGATTCTTGGGCTTCCATCCTTGCAGGTGGCCAAGGTGATCCTTTTTCATGAAGTATATTCGCGTCTGCCTGAATTCTGCAGTGCTGCAGGATCTTTGGGCATCATCTCTATTTTTTTCTTCCTTTCCCTTTCTGACTCTCCATTCCTCAGTCCCTTCTTTCTCTCTCCCGCTTTCCTCTTGTACTTACAGCTCTGTCGTTGGTTCCTTCAACTTCCTTCTCATTTTGCTTTCTCTTGTACCATGTTCTTTAATATTGCACGGAACAGCTCCCTAGTTAAAGCAAATGCTTATTTCGGAGGAGATCCGTATCCAACTTGTGTGGGTTATAACCGCGGTACGTTTTGTTGACTATGTGCTGCTTGGTACCAAATGTAGTGTTTTGTTTCGTGTGTTTTTTATTTTTTATTTAAAACTAACCTTTTCTTAGGAAGGGACAAACCATTTTGCTGCTGCTATGCCTAATGCTGTAATGTGCAATGTAACTTTCACAGGACAATCAGAATGATTTATTATCTGTTGGAATAACAGGACAGATGGAAGCAAAATCATGAGTTCTACAGGCTTGGTAGATCTTGGAAACGCTCCTTTAGTGGTGATGGATACAGATTGAATAAGGTTATATTGATTCATCATCAAATAATAAAAAGAAAGTTCCAGGAGGGATAGTTTTATCTTGTTTTTAAATAGTACAGTTTCCTTCTGATGTTGAACTTCTCACTCTCACTTTGTAAAACAGCTTTATTCCTGTGTCAAGTGAGTCCTGATTGTGCTATCATTGTTCAATGTATTTTGTACTTCAGTGTTTGTCTCCCAGAGAAGCTCCTCATCTTTTTTTCTTCTGGCTTATCTGGGGCATGATTCAAAATCCTCAAAGAGACAGCCTCAGGCAAATTCATTTTTATGATCTTGATTTGTAAAGCACACTACCTTCCTGTGGTTTTTTGTACACCACTGAATTTAAAAAATTATAAGCAGTTCTGCAAGCACCGACAGTCCGTGGACTTGTACCTCTCTCAGCGTATTCAGAGGAAGCAATTGCATTCACAGAAAGAATGATAAAATTGCCTGCGTCATATAGACTATGCACCGTATTTTAATGACATTTTTGCATTCATCAAAAGCTCTTAGCTCTGCAGTTGCTTTTGTTTTGATCCCTGTTTGCATTCATACTATAAATCACTGCTCTTTAAGTGGATTTAGAAAGTGCTTTTCTAACACTGTCAGCAATTAAACTGAGAAAGTTAATTCCTCAGGAATTAAGTTATATAAATTAGTCCGATTAATTAGTAAAACTAAGGCAGAGATTGGTACAAGTAAGATAAACTGCAGAATGATACTAGTAAACGTAGAAAACAAGAATATTCACAATGCAAATTCAATAGATGGCATAATAAAACAGTTTATCTTCACGTATAGAATATGTCTGAATTTCCATCATTTCTCTGAAGCACCAAGTATAAGTAACTGTTTATACAACCAGGCCATGTTTTTTGGGTAATTCTGGCTAATGCCCTGTCTGTTGTGCCGTGGAGCTGGGGGAGAGGCAGAGGGAAGAGTCTGTTGCCAGTGCTTATAGGTAGATGATCATGTGCCGTGATATTTCCTGTAAATGGTTATCTGTGTTTGTGAGAGTGTCCTTGGGATCACAGGAATTCCAAATCAAAATTCTAAGCCGCATATGAGTTTTAGAGAAATTCCCTGTTTCTGTGTGTAGGAATTCTTAGGAGGGATTCTCATGCAGATGGGAGACTGGTGGGTGGCTGGAGAGATTGATGCCTGTTTGGGGACTGCCTGAAGCAGCTGGGGTCAGCATTGGAGTGAATGTGATTTTGCTTTTAGTATGGCTGCGTATTGCCCATACTTCAGGCTGAAATTTGCAGTGATTGTTTTTAGAAAACCGTACTTGTGTTAGCATGTTTACCTTGTGCCTAACTTCACCAGATGCCAGCTTTGCTCTGACTACAACTGCCATAGGTGGATGTAGGGATGATACAAATAGTTTAAAATATTAATTAGAAAACTAATCACCTCATTGAGTGTACTTGGAATTTGCCCGTGCATTCTTATCATCTGTCACGTTCTACAGTATAGTGTATTGCCCGTGAGTCTTAGGTATTTATGATTATTTTAAAGCCAGTAGAAAACTAAACTGTCGGACTGAAGGAGGCTTGAAGTTTTCTCCACTTCATGCTGCAAGAAAACCACGATTCCAAAAGGGAAGCGTGTGTCCGATTCCTGGCTATCTGTTCCTGAAAGCCTGTTGAGGTGCTGTGCTGGATGTTTGCTGTTAGACCTTAGACTTTCCAAGCTTGATAAAATATCAGGATTTATTTATTTATTTATTTGTTATTCTTGATGGACAGTGTGGCAGCCACTGAGGTGTTAGAGGCGTTTTGAGGATTTCCTGCAAGATGGCAGGAGCCTTCTCCAGCTGTCAGTCACCGTGACAGATCTGACTTCTGCGACGTGGGTCTCTTGACACCAAAGCATCTAGAGGTGGTGAAATACTCTCAAGAAGATCCTGTAGCCGAGTTTCACTTTGTGGAGGAAGAACAACACTATATATACAGGGCTGTGAGCCTGTCAGAGTGGAATGAGTGAGACTCAAACGGCAGAGTGAGAGTGTCATGGATGAGGAGCCCTAAATGTCTGGGTTGTGGCCAACAGTGAGTGGAAATAAATGTGAGTGCTGGAGGTGAGAGGAATGTAATATATGAGGTGTTTTCACATTTGTTTCTTAAGTGACTTTGCTGCCAAATGCTTTCAAATATTTTTCTCTGTCAAAATGAAAATTAACATCAGTTTCAAAACAGAAATAGTACCATACATTGATCTGTTCATGAGAAGACATCATATACCCTGTCTTCAAGCTTATTTATTTACATGTTGCTGAAGTTTTCTAAAGGTTTTTTGAATTACCTACTCGAAACATCGTTTTTACTAAACAACTTCTGTAATCTAGCAGTATGGTGTCAAGTGAAGTCTTTAATTTGGATAAAACGGCATCAAAATTTTGGACTTGGTTTTGTAGCATATGAAACTGAAAAATTTAACACCTCCCACCCCACTCCCCAAATTCTGCTTCTTGGTTTGATGGCTCTCTATTCTTTATTTAGTTTAATATTAAATTGCTACAGATTTTGGTCCGTTTTGGGTTTGCCTGCTCTTAGTTGATAAATGAAAGAGAAAGATTTTTGTCGTGTAATATTTCAGCATGATTCTAGATGGTTAGAGAGATGCTTGGATATCATCGAGACAACCTGGAAGCCTGACTGGTTCTCCTAATTACTCTTTGTCTCTTGCCGGAGTGATGAGCACGCTCTGTAATTCTGGGACAGCATATAAAGTAAATCTTGCAGGAAGTAGCAGAAGGGCCTTGAATTCCGTGGGGTATTAAAGTCTGTATGGGCTTAATGAGAGAGTTTAAAGCCTGACACTGTGCTGTGGAGAGCTGTACAGCTCAGAGGGAAGCTGTGCAGCTGAGCGCTCACTTAGCAAAAGCTGTTGTATTGAAGCAGAAGTGGGAAAAGTCTTAATTTTACTGGCATATTCCTGAGATCCCCATGCATCTTTGGTTATTTCCCAGTTTGCAGTATACCTGGAGGAATGCAGTATCCCATAATAACCTGTTCTTTGAAAAACATTTTTGCATAACTGGTCACGTCGAAACTTTTTCTTCAGCTTTGAAGGATACATTTTGAAGCTGTGGAAGGCGTAAGCCAGGTAATGGGATTTCCACCCCTACCCTAAGGAACTGGTATGACTAGCCTTGGTGGAAACAGTTCTTTTCGTGTCCCTTCCTTAAGGGAATCTTCCTGTAGTTTAAGACAGAAGCTTCTTTCCCCAACCCGCAAATAACAGTTTAAAGGCAGAGAACATTATTCAGAAAGCTGAGGTCTAATCTACCCTTTTTCTCCCTGTATTCACAGCATTTCATTCCACCGGAAGAAATTGCAGAAAATGCAAATTCAAGCCTTTTGACTATCTGTATTTCCCATATGAGTGCATAAATGGAAAAGGGTGCTGAGATTTGCATTGGAAACTAAATTTCAAGTTAAAAATCAGTTGTCATTTGAAGAAGCTGCTTTGAAAATTTGATCTGGTAACTCATGAAGATTTTTGGTTGCTAAATAGTATGCATACAGACTGTGGGAATAATATTTTTCTAGGTTTGAGAATCACTTGTAAACTGATTACGAATCTATGGAGGCACTTGTGTCGGGGTGAATGAATTTAGAAACTGATTGTATTCTAAGCATTTTAGAGAAGGCTTGCACAACAGTACAGAAAGTGATTTTCAATTATTGCCCTGTCAGTTGTTTACCTTATTTCTCTATTTTTCAGCGTCCCTGGAAGATGGACCAACTATAATCCTATATATTTTATAACCCATGTTAGCGCCTCTGCTTTCTGCAGAGAAATTATTTGCTTGATTGTCTGATTGTCAATTGACTTTCTCTATCCAAGTATAATCTTGGTTTTATAAGTTCCTGAAAAACTGGCAATAAGCTTTCAATAAATAAAATTGTTAAAATGATGGCTTACTTAATGTCCGTTGCTATGTGGGGAATCCAGTATTATATGAAAGATTTTGGGATTTGAGTGAAGTATAAGAGTATTTTGAAAATTTCCAAAAGAGAGGATAAACTCCATCATCTTGATTGAAATATTGTTTATAACTCATTTTGCAAACTCTTCCCTATCCGCTCTGGAGATATTTCAGATTTTTCCCCTTGTCAAAACTAATGTTTGTGTTGTGAAACTTTAACTTTGCTGTAACTACCTCTCCTGACAAAGACCCTTTCGAAGTTTTTTGGCATTTATCTCTGTTACATTTGTCTGCCTTTTGGTCTGACTTTCCTAGCGACGTCTTGGTTTAGGAAAAATCGCCTAAGAAGCTGCTGTTTTGATGAGGTTTTGGAATTGTCTGAACAGTTTTCCCTCCTCCTTTTATGCTGATACTAACTTTACTGCACATGGAAGTTTAACAGAGCTTGAGTAACATTTCTTTTCATCCTTCTGGACTGGTTTACGTTTCTTTGATTCACCAGATAATTGTTGGCTGTGCTGTGGGCATAGACATGATATTTGCCAACTCCCAGACTAGACTGAACTGGAAGCGCTGAGTTTCCAGGTCTGAAGCTCTCTCACTATTTTATAAATCGTCATGTAGTCCGTGCAAGAGTAAATTTAAAAGATCCTGTAAGCTGCTTCATCTTCAGAACTTGTCAAAGATATGAAGTGATGGCCTTACGTCACTCCGCTGCCCAGGAGAGAATGGTATCTGCGGTATCAAGAACAGCCGAGTACAAAATCCTGGTTGGAATGCATACGCTCACCTCTCGCTTTGCGTTTCTGGTGGTACCTGAAGTACCAAGCACTGACAACTATTGGTGACGACACGCCAGAGGCTGGATGTCAGTTCTTGTGTTCAGGGCATGCTTTGTGATTCATTTTCTGTCTACATTCTTCAGGCCGCCTCCTGTATTTGAGGTCTTTTGTGTAAGACATCAGTAATAATCCTACAGGGAATAATTAAAATATGCCTGAGCTGCAAAGGCTGAATTTCGTAGCCGTTTGGACTCCAGTGTTTGCTTCCAATTATAAAGCATAAAATAAGAAGGCTCAAGTTTTAGACTCATGAAATTGGAGTTATTTAACATTGAGTTCTCTCATCCCTGACTTCAGTGAAGCAGCCTGGTTCAGTGAACAGAAAACAAATCACTTTTTTTAGGGTAATCTTTGAAACGGGCTTTAGATGGACATAAAAGCTTCTTCCCTACCACCTTATTTTCTTTTCTAGCTTTTTTGTGAACAGTTGAAATGAAATTTCTGAGGTAGAACTTGCACAAAAATAGTAAATGGAGGAGAAAACATTATTTTATTATACTTTACATCCAGCTCACACTTCTCCATGTCATCTGAAGACGCAGCTGTTCTTTCAGATAGTTGATTCATGTCACCCACAATTAAATTGTCCTTGCTATTTAAAAATGCTTCTCAGCATGTCTAAAAAGGTTGTCGAAACAATGGCTTGTTCACAGTGAGAGAAAGGCTCTTGATGCTTTATAGAAAACTGATGGAATGACTTGATTAGAAAAATCTGTTTTTATCTGGTGTCAGATGAAGTCATATATTTTCTTCTATCTTGACAGTTTAAAACCAGATCTTCCTGATTTGGAGCCAGAGATGATAAGCTACACTGTATTTGATTGCTGGGTTATACAGCATGTTTACAAGCACATTCATATTGATCTCGTTCACCATTGCCATTTCTATCAAACAGGTGCATTTCTTGCACCAAATATATTGCTTCACTTGTTGAAGGTACTCAGGGATATGCAGTCTAAACTTTCTAAACTCCAAACCTTTGATTACTGATAAAGCAATTTGCATTCTTTCTGGTATTAGAGTCCTTTGAGGAGAGCAACATCACGAGGCTTGTTCTTGCTTACTCGGTAATGGTTGGGCATTTCTAAAATATTGAAAAAAAAAAAAGACTACTTCATTCAGGTTGATGAAAAGATTGAGTTGTCACAACTCTTTAACATCATAATAAAGTATTAACAACATAATTCTAAACTTCTTGCTGTCTTCTGGCATTCACCATCCCAAATTGGACACGTAGGTGTCCTGTACAACGTGTGGGGAGGGTTCCCATTTTCTGTGAGCATGGGATCCTGGTGTACTGACTTCTGACTAACTGATGTCCATATGTCCATCCTTGGTACTTGTTGGGATCCTTACCTTGCAGGGCTGCCGAGCTCGGGGTTGTGTCAGTGTTTTTCGGCTGCGGTTCAGACCCCACTCTTCTCTCTGGAAGCTGCCTGGCGAGCAGTGGTGAGAACGGAACCCTTTCCCTTTCTCAGTGAAAACTCCTGACCACAAGTTACAGATTTTTTTGTGATGATGTGAGGTTTATTCAGTTTGAAGCTTTTCCTCTCTTGATAGTGTAATTTGGTGTTCACAGAGGTGATGTCTGTTACTGTTTGTGGATGGAGATCCTTGTTCAGTGAAGCAAGAGCACGCTCTGGAGCAGAAGGCAAACCCCTCATGCTGCCCGAGCCAGCAGGGCTGCGGTGCTTGCAGGGTTTGGCTCGCAGAAGCTGTTACTCCCTCCTGAACTGCAAAAGCTTCAACTGAAGGGTTTTGCGTTTTGTAGCAATTGATAGGTAATAAAGATCCCTGCAAGCTGGGCTGTTGTAGCAGTTGAGTAGTCAGAGCACCTGCCAGCCACACTTCAAATGAAGGTAGTTGCATGGGTTTTTTATTTGTTTTTGATCTGTTTCAAAGCATAATTCACAGTGAAAGGTTGTGAATTTCAAGTGGGGAGGCCACCTTTTTTACAAGGCAAAAGCCAGGTACCTGAATTGCACTGCTAGGTGGGTTTAGGGTAAAGGTGTCTATTTTACTTTTTCTGTGGTCTGGTCAGTGTGAGGAGATTTATTAATCCTTCCTATGTATTTGTAATTACCAGCTGTGTTATTAAGGAAGAAACAGAAAAAGCCTTCAGGACTTGCGTAGCTTGTTGCAGTGTCAAGATATTTAAAAATTGAGTACCGCATTCTAAGCATTGCTGTGTTCAGGTCCCTTGAAAAGACCAAAGTACCTAAATTCAATTAACATTTGATCTGGTGCACCTGTGCTGCTTAAGCCTGAAGATTTTTTCCTGCTTTGCAAGGGCTAAGCCATTCATCCCTTTCCCATTAACCGTTCTGTGTATAGATGTGCTCAGTGCGATTGTCATCGTATTCCTTAGGGATGGCTGCGAGTCGCTGTGGCAAAGAGTTTGTGACATTGATGTGAGTTTTACATGAGGACTTCTAACAGGCCGGTGCTCCTGCTACTGTCTGAATCCCAATGACTACCATTTTCATTTTGTGGATGGAAGGAAGTTTATTCCTACAAACACTGCTAAATAGTCCCCGTTACTTTTCCCTTTCATTCTCCAACTTCTGCTTGTTGATAAATACATGATGTGCATGTAACTTGACCGTTTTTTGAGGCAGGCATCATGGTGATCAAATCCCCACCCCAATGAAACTGATAGGAATTGGTTCAGGATTTCGCATTTAACCCAGCTTAAGTTTTTAATAAAATCTGTTACCTTTGTAATAATATGCATCTTATCTAGGAAGACCTGTTGACATGCCAATCCATATGCACATTTTCTACAGCTATTTTTTCACCTCATTGAAAGTCAAGATGCTCATAGTCTCATTATATTAAATGTCTAAATTGATCCCATACCAGTCTAGCTTGTAGTGTGCGATAGCGACACAAAGTATCCCCGTTCATGTGAGAAATGCTTTCAGACCTAAGGCAGGTTGCTTCAGGCAAAAGGAATTCGCACTGTAGAGGAGTATATGTGATAACGGTCATGAGAACAATGGGGATGTTTCTCCTCCTTCAGAGAGGGCTTTCTATAAAATGCAAAATAAGCCATCCAGAATTTAGTCAGGCTTGTCTCGCCTTATCCTGGGGTGTCAGTTTCCCCGTCTCCTGTGCTTCATGTCTGTCACAAGATTAAGGAAGGAATGAAGAATCACAGGAGAAAGATAAAATCAACACCTGTCAGGACAATTAGCAATCTATTCAGAGCTCATTGCTGTACAAATTAAGATCCATTACATTTTGCTACTATCTTTAATTTAATGAGGGTAGCAGCTGCTCTGATACTTCTTATAGGAGTCACAATATTACACCACCATGCAGAGGGGCTTTGTTTATTTTTATCAGCTCAGAAAGTGGCAGTATATTCTGCAAGTAGTATTTCAGGGGAAAAAACTGCCTGTATTAAAAGACTTTTCAATTATTCCCCCCAGCTCCATATGACTTCCTCCCTTACATATCCACAAGTCTACATTATTCAAAAACTCATTTTGTCATTAAATTATAAGAAAATATTTTCCGCAGATAATGGAACTAAAGAGAAGTCAGGGACAAGTCAATAAACTATTATGAGAATCACAAACATAATAATTTCACAAAAATGACATGTGGCCTGCTCAGAGCTACAGTTGTACTGCCCTGGTTTACAAGGAGACTAATGATTTATTATGATGATATTTTTGGTTTTAGAGAACAGTAACTTAACTTTTCCAGTTGAATAGTGAGTTGTTTGGTTTGGGGTTTTTTTGTTTATTGGTTTTTTTTTTGTTTGTCTGTTTTTGTTTGGTGGTTTTTTGTTTGTTTGTTTTTTAAAAATCCTCCAAAAGAGGGGTTCAGGCTGGTCAGGTTAAGTCTAATGTGACTAGTCTTTGTTAATTTTCAATTACTAGCAAAGAGACAAGCTCCTTCCAGTAATGATTTGAAGTGCTTCAACAGAAGTTTTGTTCTGAATTGACTTCAAGGGAAGGACAGTCTGTCTCTCCATAAACAGAGCGATGTGAGCATTTCTAAACGCTCCACAAGTGAGGAATTTTGAAACCTCAGGTTTCAGGGTTCATGAAGGTTAGTGCTGAGAGTCCCGAATTTGACATCAGGAGTGTCAGCATTTTCAGGGGACTAACGCTAATAACAGCGTCGCTGGGGGAATAATTGGGTTTCAGGGTTATGATAATGTTTGCATTTGACTGGGGGTATTTGTATCAGGAAACTTACCTGCAAAGTTTGAGCAAGTCAGAATGAAAAACAAATTACTGTGTAAAGTTGACTTAAGTGTTTAATTAACATGAAGTTGAAGGATTTTGTTTTGATGCCCGATGTTTCTCAGTGTGTATTTTATATATAATTTATATGTATTAAAATATTCTACATATATGTGTATAGTTTAAAAACTAGAGGTTAGGCTTTCAAAATGCTGGAATGTTCTTATAAAGTTTTTTATAGTATGAAAAATTGAAGGTAACTGACAAATTTGCAAAGCATCTTATGTTCCAGTGAAGATGCATGATTTGCTAAAAGCTTGGGTGTTTGTTTTTTGTTGTGGTCTTTTTTTTTTACTTTGTCTAAGTGTTTTATTAGATCTGTGTGTCTTGATCTCGTAGTCCTTAATATATATATAGTGCCAAGATAATGTAGATATATTTCTATACCGTGAAAGAAAGGCATATTGATCTGATATCAGCTTGTTTCATTTGTATACATGAGTGGTTATAAAAAGTGTGCAGTGAGCCATTTCTATCTAACATGAAGGTTGCCCAGGATGTGTCTGAGGAGTCGCTGCTTCAAGAAGAGCTGGATCCGCAAGCTTAGAATAATAAAAGGAGAAAGTCCATTTGGCTGGCAGCTGTCTCAGAAAGATGCACTCTGAAATGTGCAGAAATTGTAAAGATAGGAGTTATAATACTGCATTTGTGTGCCTTAAGACTTCCAGCCTGACCCACCTCCCTGCCCTGTTGCAGGTATTGTTTCTGCTTGGGAAGGTTAAAAGGAATTATTTGAATTCTGATCTGAACAGAAGCCGACCGTGGGGGAGTGGAGGGCTGGGGGCTGGGCCAGAGAGGAACCCAGGTCCTGGCTGTCTTGGGCAGGTGGTTTGAGGCTCTTTTGCTTATTTCTCCTATTCTGTGTGCTTCTGTTGAAGTAAAAACCCACAAAAGGAGGTGAATTGTCAATTCAACATGGCATTACTAAAGATGCATCTTCCTACGAGGCCTAAAGTCTATTTCTTTGCAGAGCAGAGCTGAAACCCACCCTGCAGAGGCAAGTCTGTTGGCAGTCATGGTTCCCTCCGTCTCTCGCTTTGGGGATGCGGCTGTTTTTTTTTAGGAATGCTGTTTCTCCTCCTCTGTGCGCTCCTGTTTCTGTGCCGGGAAGGGGCAGGGCAGGGGCAGGGTGTGCAGCAGCGCCTGGGTGCGGAGGGACTCACGGGGCCTGCCCTGGCGCCACGGTCAGAAGGAGATGAGTGGCGGGCCTGGAGATCCCAGGATGTGTGAAAATTTGATATTCAACATGTGACAGCTCTGTCATTGTGGATGGGACTATGTTTCAGATGAAATTAAGATAGCTAATCGAACATAGACACTGTTGAAGTACTCTGGTATCTATCATCGAGGAAAGAAATTGCTTCAGTATTAATGGCAAAATGGACACCTTACTAGAACATAGTAAGAATTAAATGTTTTTAACTTGATCAAAACTCAAGTGTTTGATATGTTTCCGCTTGCTTCTCTTCTGTTAAGCAAGTAGCTGTTTTGATCATGTGTTTAACTGTAGCTTTTTAAGTCTAAGATGGACTGTAACGCAGACTGACCGACCCCTGGAGGGACTTCAGTCTCCTCTTGAAAATGTGTCTCTTCTGTTCTGTACCATTGTCTTGACCATAACAGCACCTGTATTCAGATCAGATTGTGGCTAATCATACTATCGAGTGAGTTTCTTCTGTCCCTGAAATTAAAATGTCAGAGTAGTCTGGGCCTCTTCTACTTGAATTACAAATGGTAGGTTGTTTCTTGAATCTGTCCTTTCTCTTTGGAAATCCCTGGATTTTTAAATGTGGCTTTATGTTGTGGGATTGCATCTCCCGGAAATTGTCATCAGACTTGAAGCAGATCCTGAAATTTCTCCGTGCGTTTATAAAATGTTATGTGACTAGGACAGAGCAACCTTGCCTTTGTAACAGGGGGAAAATCACAGAATCATAGAATGGTTTGGGTTGGAAGGGACCTTAAAGATCATCTAGTTCCAACCCCCCTGCCCTGGGCAGGGACACTTCCCACCACACCAGGCTGCTCAAAGCCTCATCCAGCCTGGCCTTGAACCCCTCCAGGGACGGGGAATTGACAACTTCTCTGGGCAACCTGTTCCAGTGCCTCACCACCCTCACAGTAAAGAATTTTTTCCTGATATCCAATCTAAATCTACCCTCTCTCAACTTGAGGCGGTTACCCCGTGTCCTATCATAACACTCCCTGATAAAGAGTCCCTCCCCATCCGTCCTGTAGGCTCCCTTTAGGTACTGGAAGGCCGCTATAAGGTCTCCCCGGAGCCTTCTCTTCTCCAGGCTGAACAACCCCAACTCTCTCAGCCTGTCCGCATAGCAGAGGGGCTCCAGCCCTCTGATCATCTTCGTGGCCCTCCGCTGGACCTGTTCCAACAGGTCCACGTCCTTCTTGTGGTGAGGACTCCAGAGCTGGACGCAGTGCTCCAGGTGGGGTCTCACCAGAGCAGAGCAGAGGAGCAGAATCACCTCCCTTGCCCTGCTGGCCACGCTTCTTTTGATGCAGCCCAGGATGCGGTGGGCTCTCTGGGCCACAAGCGTGCATTGCCTACTCATGTTGAGCCTCTCGTCCATATAATAAGTTTTGAATTAGTATAATTCTGTTTGCATGTATAATACAGTTCTGCTTGCTTGACCAGAAAAGGATTTCATGCATGGAACTTGCAAGTCTTATGGATGCCTCTTAAAATATTTTGAACTTTCCAAAAATAAGAATGTCATGTTTAAAATTTATTTGATGTGACTTTAATATTAATCTTAAACATTATTTTCTCTTAATTATTTTTTTAAATCATTCAGGGATATGCATGTTACTCCTTGCTAATTTTGGTTATAAGAGAACTAAATAATTAAAAACATTGGGCTTTGCACTGCACTGTTAATGGGAAGTTTGTAGTTTATAGCAATGAGCTTGCAGGATCAGTAGTCACCCAAGTACTTTTAAATAAGGTCCTAATTACAAATAGAAACATATTGACTATGTGTAGAAACCCTCATCTCTGCTGGAGTAGAACACTGGTGCCTATTCGTTTTGCTAGATAACCGCCCTCCTACCCTGTCGTCTTCTATCGGTGTAATAACAGCATTGCAGAGAAGACTTTCATTTCTGGCCAGTGAAATTAGTCAGGGAGGTCCAATCTTTTTAAAATAATGAAATTAAGGACAAATATTACTAAAGAAACAGCTGTTAAAACACTTTTTCTCAGGGGGCGGGAGAGAGGGGACTAGCTTCAGGCATTCTTTGTGCCATTCTCTGGGGGCTGCTTATCTGTACAATACTGCGTCTGCTTTCCAGGAGCTGTGAAGATGTCTCTTTCAAAGAGTTTTCAATCTAACGCCCTAAACCTGCATTGGAATTCAAGGAGCAGAAGACTGCAGACTTTTTCTTATTACTGTGGTACATGTCCGTGTAGACGTCTGCATAGGTCAGCCTTTCCACGCTGATCACAGTGTAAGATGGGGAGGTGGGAAACAGAAGAAATATTGGTGCTTTTAAATGTGACACTTTTTTTAACACCCTAAGGAGCATTGTGACTTCTCCTGTCACAGTTCCTTCCTGTAGACAGAGGGTTAATGATTTGACTTTGCAGTTCCCCCTGATGGTGGGGTGATTCGCAATTAGGTAACTGGATACAAAAGTTGTGACAAATCTCGCATTGTTTTAGGTGACCTTATTAAGGTTCCATGGTTTTGATCAGCTTTACCATGCAGCTGACTTTTGTTAGTCCTCAGAGTGATTACTTGGGAAAGGATGCATTGGGTGCTTTAAACCAGAAATCCATAATGTGACGCCTTGTCAAAGACTTGCAGCACAGAAGGCTAGTCATTTCATTGTGATTTTGTCATTAAGTACTTCCAGAAGTTAACGGTTAGTCAAATCTGCAGTTTATTTCCAATTACAAGAAAGAAGAGCTGTGGTCACAGTGGAAAGAAATAATTAAACAGGTTAAGCAAAGTTCTTCAAACAAGAATTGAAATTGGCTGACATACCAGTGGGAGATTATTTGCTGCTTCACCTTGGATTTATTAGTATTTTCCTAACTTGTAGGTGAATGAGAATAACAGATATTAAAAAAAAAAAAGAAGAAGAAAGATTTACATTATACACCACTGGTGTATTTGACTAAGCTGGTTGGGAAGAAATTTTAACCATAAAAAGCAGAAGTTAGTGAAAGATCCTTTTGACATAAAGTAATTCTGTTACTGTTCAGTAACATCACTTATTTGTGCAAGTAAGTCCCACTCAGATGAAGCATCTTACTTACAGTGAATTTGGGTACCAGAGCTGTGCTTTTTTAAAAAAAATGAGTTTATTTGGTGTCATTTCAAATGCTATTTCTGTTATTACTAAGGATTTCAGTGACAGTAGTGATTCCCTGGGTATTTTTGAGTAATGCTGTGAACACAAATGTTGACTCAATCTTTGAATCTGATGTGAAAGATGCTGTGGCATACATGGTGAGACTGTGTATAACCATTATTTGATTTATAGCTCATATCCCACATATGGGTAACTTTAGCCTTGGAAGGAAAAGTCCATTTGTCAAGGAGTGGGAAAGATGCTGAGTCTCCCCGTATAACCTTGGAAAATTGCATTCGGGCTGTTGTGACACAGTGTGACTATTTACACTTAATGTAAAATTATGTGAAAGTTACTTAGCTTTCAGATACCTGACATTTAAGTAGATTTTAAAGCTTGTCTGTTATGTTCAGTAAACCTTCTGACCTGCTGCTCTCTAACCATTAGATTTACCCAGGGGCATACCCGCTACTGCTTTTCCTCTGTGTTTCCTATGTGAATAAATTGGCACAATGTGTGAATAACCCCAGCCATGCAGAAATGGAGGCAGAGATCTGCTTTGCTCTTCAAGCTCTCTCCCCCTGGGCAAATCAGCTACTGAGATGCTCACCATAACTTTTATGTATGGTCCTGGTTTGAGGTAGAACAGAACTGATTTTCTTTTCAGTAATTTTACTTTTAAGTTAAGTCTCTTCCAACTAATTGCACTTTCTGAAATTAATGGCATATTTTTCAGACAGTGTCTGCTTCTAGCAGTCATAAGGCCTGATGTTTATAGTTAATGCCAAGGAATCGTACGGAGAGAGGCTCTTTGCTTACACTTATTGCTATAACAACCAAGGTCAGCTAATTTTGTTATTTGCCCCGTTGGAGTGTGGGAAGCAGAGAAGCGCAGAGGGGTCCCACCTGTGGGAGGGAGGGGACAGGAGAGGGGACCCAAAGCTGACCAAGGGGGTATTCCATCCCACCTGCCCCATGCTCAGTGTAAGAGCTGAGGGATCAAAGGGTCAGCTCTTCTTCAATGGCTGGTTTCCAAGGAGGACTCTGTCTATTCATCTGCCTTTGATCCCGATCTGTGCTTTCCTGATTCCAGATTCGGAATACAATTCCCGTCCATCACTGGGTCCAGTCTGGGACTTCCCCAGTGTNCCCAGTGTCTGCCGGTGACGTCACCCTGGGAGCTCTGTATGGTTTAGTAGATATTGTATGTATTTTCTTATTTTCTTATATTATTATCATATTTTATTTTTATTATTAATATTTTATTGAAGTAGTTTTAGGGTTTTTTTCAACCCATAAGTCTCTCCCTTATTTTCTTTCCCTTCTCTTCTGGGAAGGAAGAGAGCAATTTAAAGAGAGCATCTGTTGTTTGTGTAGTGGCCTGCCCAGCCCAAACCTCAACACATACCTGTAGGGAAAGTGCATGAAGAAATCCTGCTA
>VWZL01002779.1:5410-15859 GCA_013396915.1 Stercorarius parasiticus | reverse complement strand
GATTCTATGATTCTATGACAAGGCCAGTGTCTCAGTTGAGGAAAAACCATTTGACAAATCTGCAGTACTGCTTGGAAAGGTGTTGGACAAATGATTAGACAGTGTCCCTCCGCAGGCCAATGTCTCAGCTGTGGAAAAATCATCTGACAAATCTAGGTGACGGCTCAATGAGATGTCAGAAAGACTACAGAGAGTTCCTCCACAGGCTGATGTCTCAGCTGTGGGAAAAGCATCTGATAACTCCACGGGATTGCTGGGTAGTGTGCTCAGCAAAATATCCCAGCTAGTGAATAGTGTGAATTCCCAACTTGTACTGACAGGCATTTCAGCCAGTAAGGAAAAACGCTCCCCTGTGAAACCCATTCAAGAGAAATGATACCACGACACATCCTGTGGGCTACTCTGAGTGATCATGGAGAAAACATGAGTAAGTGGGATGAAAACCTACTTCGGCTTTACAGGCACATATGTGAGTTGCAGAGTAAAACACCCCAAAGAGACGGTTCTTTCAGGAGACGAGATGCTCCAGTTTCCAGTGGACAGTCCCCCAGAAGGCACAGACGGGCTTCGGATTTATGATGTGTGACTGTCAGGGATGGAAGTGAGGGGCGCTGTAGTTGAAAGTAGCGGGGCCCGGCCTCCAGCCAGGAGGAGGAGAGGGATAATCAAGTTTACTGGACTGTGTGGTTTTGATGGCCTGGCACATCAGAATCACAAAAGTATAGGTGTACTGTGCACCAGTGTCCACCACCCTAATGCCATCAAGTCATAGAGGGGCAGAGTACATCATTATTGCTGGACTGACAGGAGGATCTCAAGAACCAACTGTATTGGAGTGATGTAAGCCCAACTGGAAATAAATGGGAAAAGTTCCTGTCAAACTGAAAACTGTCAGCCAAGCTGGTTATGCTTCCACAGGGACCTTACCCCCTTCTACAGTAGGTTAAAGCTCTGCTAAGCATAACCAGCTCAGAAATTGTCCTCAAGTATCTTCCATAAAGCAAATGCTTCATTCTTCAAAACTCTTTTTAGCAAATGTTAGTAATGCTGCACCACAGACGCACTGACAGTCACACATGTTCTTCCCCAGACTGTTATGCAAGTTAGTATTTTAAAAATCAACATTGTAACTGTGTACTTGATACAGATTTTCCCCTTTTTGAAGTCTGATAATAGGGAAAAGCTGCAAGTACTAGAAAACCAGGCAGACCTGCTTGCTCTTGACAAAGAGGAAAAGATTAAGCATTATTAAAAAACAAGACTATTGCCTGTCTTTAAGTATCCATAAAGCTACGAACGTGAACTGTATGATGACTTGTTAGCATCAATATTTGAGCACAGGCATGCAAAATATCCATCAATTGAATTCCAAACTCTATGAATTAATTGTGGGGCAATTCCCTAGGGATAAAACATTTATTAAATGCCAACAGTAAGCCAGAAATCTCTTTCCATTTCATGGTAAAAAAAATATAGCGAATCTTGAAAAAAGGAATAGATACTAGACAGGGAAAGCCTATATAGTTACAGGGCAAGCAATAAAACACTTAAGTGTTTTGATTTGGGGTTTTTTATTTATTTCATCAGAATTGTTAAACAAACATGGAAACATTTGCAACAGTAATACTTGTGTCAGTTTAAAATCTTGCTAACACTGAAATACAGGTCAGCAAAAACTAAGGATGTGGGGAGGGCACTTTAGGTCTTATTATTTTCATACACATATACATTCACTCCACAGCTCCAAACAGCTATCTTAACTATGTCTGCAAGTAAACTGAAATAGTAGGCAGAAAGTAAAGGAACCATGTCCACACTAAGCCATGTAGTAAAATTAAAGATGACTGCAACCAGTGCCATCATAAACAAGGAAAAAAAACCAAAACCATGCAAACCAAACAAAAAACTGAATCATCACTGTGCACGTGATAAGCATGAAGTAATTTTTAACCTAAGACTACCCTGTTCTAATCTTTAAACATCATTAACTTTTACATATTTTTAAAGCCTAAGGTTATTTTTTTAAATTACCTACTTGTAGTAGCACCCTAAGTAGCATTCTGGAGAACACCACAGTGTCCACAACTTCTACAGAACAGTGCAGTATGATTAAGCACTAGATTTCTAGGGGAGGAAAAAAACAAAAGCCGCCACTACTTGCTTATTCAATTGAAAAGCTTTACCTGCACTTCCAAAGCAACAGGCTAAAGAATATTGAATGCAAAGCAACCAGACACATCCGGAATACTTCAAATTCTCAGCTCAAAGTTACAAATCTTTCCTTTCATATTATAAAGGATTAACAGCATTTGGATGCACAGAAACTGTCTCTAGAGTGATGTCTGCAGACCTCTGAGTCATGAATTAAAATGTCTTCCTAAAATATAATACTCTTAGCACTTCCTCTGGAGGGAGTGGAAAAAATACAGCCAGAGAAGGAGGAAGTGAGGCAATATCAAGGGTTTTTTTTCCCCCAGAGATAACAAAATCCTGAGAAAACAAGGTGTTTGCATTGACAGAATAAAAATCCCAAAAGAAACAAAATAATTTACCTTGCCCTTTGAAAAGTTGCTTTTGAGTCAAGATCTGCTCTTTTTCTCTGCCAAGCATTAAACCTTTCTTCTGTTTAAGACTCTTTTCAAAATACTGAGTGAAGTAGAAATTAAGTACACAAACTGGAACATATATAGAATCTTATTCAAAAATACCCCAACACAACAGTACTACACTGCCTAAAAATCTTTGAAGTGTTCTGATGAAAAGGCTCAACTCATTTCTAGGAAATAAAGTGTTTGGTGCCAAAACTGACAGATGATATTCCAATCAAGCGTAAGTTAAAAAAAAGTGTTTTTTTAAATTGATATAATGAAAAAAGCTGGAGAAAGATGTGGGGACAGAAATGAAAAACCATTCAGGGAGTCAATGGTATAGACTGTCACCAAGCAATCTAAATATTATATATACATTCAGAACAAGCGAGTCAAAAGGAGCACACTCCCTGGGAGAGGGGAGGAGTCTCTTTCCCTTTCAATAGGCTAAGGCAAGAAGTTCTCGATGTATTTCGAGCTAAGATGCAGCTAGCAGAAGGCAGCTTTTCTGTCAGATAAAGCAATGCTAAAGGATCTAGTACAACTTCTTTGCAGTCTTGTCCTCCTAAGCCCCCTTCTTCAACTCTTCTTTCTTCTTCTGATGACAGGAAGGCAAAGCATGTCCTGCCCTGTGAGCCCATACTCTACCCTGCTTGTTTACAGTAACAACCCAATGTCCAAAGACATTTACACATAGAAACCAGTTGAGTAGTGTATTATGGAGGCAAAAGCTGCAGCGGACATGAATTAGAATCAGTTATTTTTTTATTCCATCATGACAAAATAAAAACAGCAACTTTATAGAGATTCTCCTGAAGTAGCAGTTGCTCTGAATATCTGCCGAGGTTTTATATCACAGGAGAACAGATGCAGCCAAAGGAACATTTACTCTAAAATGACTACTCCGAACCACCCAAGCAGTTATGGGCAGCTCCCAATTTAATTAAGTATACACAGCACCACTTAGTGGTGAAAGCACAGTCACCACTGACAAGAATGAGAAGTTTTAATGCCAGCCTTTTTTTTGGTTTTTTTTTTTTTGTTTGTTTGTTTTTTTAACCCCCTGAACAAGAACTAGGTCTGGTCTGTCTGTCCATGCTTGCCAAATACCATTACAATGCCTTTTCTATAAGAAAGTATATCTACCAAGCGACAAGTTCAAGACACCTGAACCTCAAGGCCAGCAGAACCAAAGGCTGCTGAGCATCAGATTGCATCCACTTCAAAGCGCTTTCAGAATTCTATAGCACTCTACCACATGGTTTCTGGTGACACAGCCTGAAGCAGTGTTTAAACAAATGATCCAGCTTAGTATCTGCCTGTACTCCAAAGAATAGCTCACAACTCATAGACTTAGGCCATAAACAAATGCAACAGATGTAGAAAAACTGAAGACTGACAGCAACTGAAACATAACTATTACTTTTCCATTCCACCAACCAGTTATAAAAATACCTAACTTGTGCACTTACATAACAGAACGCAGTAACTAATAAAAAGAAAGCCTTTTATTCAGAACAGATTAGTGCATCTTTACAAAAAAGTCATTATTTCAACTTACAAAGTCAGCATTATCATTAGCAATGCACCTTTCCTGGAGAGGAAATCCTTGTCTTTTATCAAATGTCAACTGCAAGAGTGTGTAAACAAAACAAACAACCCACCCACACCAAAACCCACCCATACCCCAAAAGCTCTATTTAGTTTTTTTTTTATATATATACACACACACATATATATATAAAAAACATGTCTTCATTTTATACTTCCGGTCCTTCTCCTCCAGGAACCAGCTATAAAAGAATAAAACAACTTTGTGTTAGTACCATAAATTTGAGTTTTACAAACCCATAAGTGACAGTTGTTGTTTTACAACATTTTAGTAGATGGAGATTTCATGGTAGACTGCAAAAGTGGGTTTTAGATTCAATATTATCTTCCTCTCGCAACAGAGGAAGTTAGTTACTGCCAGAGAATCACATGTCAAAAACAATCTCTAAAATACAAAGAACATTTAACAAAACACAAAGAAATTCCTAGATAACACACACTCACTTCAAGGAAATGATTCTGTCTAGAAACACTACAGCTCATTTTCAAAAGGACAAAGAACATGCTTCCTTTCAAGAATTTCCCCAGTTGCTGTTTCTTCCCCAGACTGTCGCTATTAGTCGTAACTAATAAAGAGCCTGAACCCTTCCACAGGCAGCAGGGCATAAGTGAGTATAGCATTCTCCCATGAAGAACGTAAAGAACCGAACAATAGAAAAATAAATACAGAAGAACAAACATGAGTAAGGGAAAAAGAGAAGAGGACGACCATTCATTTTACTGATATATCCTTAATAATTAGCTGAGCACTTCTAAAGACAAAAAGCTTTGCTGCTTTTGGGAACGAAGTAAGAAATAGTCTAAAGCATAGTCCTCCTGATGTGGGAAGATGTGTCCCTAAAAGAGACATAAGATCTAATACAGAAATATATCTGTGTTGCTGAAAATTTGCACTCTAAGAATCACCAGCTTCTGCTTCAAGGGCAGTATACCACCAGCTTTACTGGTCAGAACATGCACTATCCTTTAAGGATGCAGAACAATAACCAAAGCAGAAAAAGGCTTTGAAATTAAGTCAAGATAGCACTTGCTCAGACACACAGTGAGGAAGTGCAAGGTAGGTAAGACAGCAAAATAGAGATTATTCCTCATTCACACAGAACCAACTTAGACTCAAAGTCTTCCTCTTCTCTTCCACAAAGTTAGGAATGCCCTTATGTAGGAAGTCCAGACTTTGTAGCCATCTATGCAGACAAGCAAAGAACTACTGTGGGTCTGCTTTTGTGGTATTTAGGAAGTTGTAGAATTCAGCTTAGGGATGCATAATCACAATATTTAATTACTGCTTCAGTACTGATCTACGTACATCAGCACACGATAAGATAAAAATCAATAGTGCTTCTGATTTGGTATAATCTGACAGACCTCCAGATTTTTTTTTCAGAGCACATAAAGGTACAACTCTCTGGGCATCACACGGTATCATAATCACCAAATGACTCGATGAGCTTGTAAGCATCCAAACTGCTGCAGACACATTTATACATACAATAATGGATGAAATGTAGATGTATTCCACCTACACACTTATGCAGGCAAACATTCATGAGTTAAAAGCCACAGTACAAACCAGCCTACAGAGTGGGCAAAGCAGACAGTGATTTTCTTGCACATCTGAACACCAGAAAAGCACTTACTAAAATAAAGTTAGGGCCATGCTCTTTTTGTGTTGTGTTTTGTTGTTTTGGTTTTTTTATAACTGTAACATGTACCAAGTAAGGCAATAAGATAACTTTTCCAGCAACATCCATACATATATATGCCCTGGAAGCTACTTGAAAGTACCTTATGTAATGGAACTGTCTGGAAAACTCAGCTTGAAGTAGTTGAACACAATTACTGATCAATTTACAGGTACAGAAGATAAACGCATGCAGCCTTTTAACAATGATGACTTACCATTGTTATGTTATTTCCATTTAGCAAAATCTGGTCTAGCTTTGTGATTCTTCTGCCCTCAGGTGTAATCTCACTGAAGCAGCATTAGACAAAATAAGTAAGAACACATAATCAGGGACAATGATTCCAGTTTCCATTACAGACTGACAAAAATCTCTGCATTAAGATGGTATTTGTTGGAACTAACAAATAAATTAGCCACACTGATGTGTAACCTTGATAAATTGACCACCTGGGTCAAAAAAGCTACCTTGCATCTAAAAAGATCTGTTGTACTTTTCTGCTCAGTACAGAAAGACACAGATTCACCCTCTAAATCTTGGCAATTCCTTGAATACTGACAATACTCAAAATAGGTTTCAAATAGCAACATGGCATAACAAAATAGTAAATACTTATCCTTAAGTATGCTAACTTTTAAAAATCTTTGCCTAGACCTTAAAGAAATGCAAAAGCAAACAAACTCCTGGAAAATTCAACACATAACCCATATAAAATTGAGGCTACAAATTAGGAATTTTATTACAAGTATAAATCACACAACAGCTACTCTATGACATGGCTGTCCTGAATAGATCGCCCTCTATGGTTTAAGTCCAAAGTACAAACTATTCAGATGGGGTGTATTCCAAAACCCTAAAACCACTCTGCTTACAGATTTTTACACTGTATTTTTCCTCAAGAAAGCAAACACTAAATAGCAACAAGAGGCAGAAATAATACTTACAATTCTGTAACATCTTCTAACACCATATCTGAAAATCCAGTTTCAAGGAAAATACGGACCAGAATTTTGAAGTCAAAATATTTAAAGCTATTTTCACTTTATAGTGAACTGTGATTTTATCTGTAAAATAAAAGTATCAGAATAATACGTATCCATACAAAAAGGTTGCACCCACTGACCTCGAGCCTCTCAAACGCAATAAATGGACTGAGCCAAAGCGTAAAGCGGACGGCCTTAAACTTTTCCATCAAAGGATACTGACAAAGTCATCAAACCCTAGAAGCGTTCCAACAATTTCTTTATCGCTCTTCATCACAATATGAATGCGCGAACCTATGCATTTGTCCACAAGTTCTGCAAATAAATACATAAATAAATAAATCGAAGGGCAGGAAGGACTGTTTTAGAGAACATACATTTTTCGAACAAAACTCGCTGACGTTGCGACGGCAACCAAGTAATTGCCGCGGCTGACTGAGGGGGCCACGAGGCCGCCCCGTCCCGCCCGCACCCCCGGCCCCTCAGGATTTCTCTTTTGTAGGCCGATAGCGCCAGACACAGCGGCCACTCCGCCCGGAGTAAAAGCGGGGGCGCAGAAAGGCCACCCCCAACCCCGCCTTCCCCCACACACTCCCGGCCCGGCCGAGGAAACCCCCGCCCGGCGTGAGGGAGCCGCCCGCCCTCAAACCCCGCCGACCGCATTCAAGCTTCCCGCCACCACCCAGCGCGGCCCGCAAACGGCCTCTCCCTCCTTCCCTCCCCGCCCGCTGCCCGCAGGAACGGGCTCCCCCCGCCCGGCTCCGGGCCTGGGCCCCCGAGAGAGCGCGGAAACACCNAACCCTAAAACCACTCTGCTTACAGATTTTTACACTGTATTTTTCCTCAAGAAAGCAAACACTAAATAGCAACAAGAGGCAGAAATAATACTTACAATTCTGTAACATCTTCTAACACCATATCTGAAAATCCAGTTTCAAGGAAAATACGGACCAGAATTTTGAAGTCAAAATATTTAAAGCTATTTTCACTTTATAGTGAACTGTGATTTTATCTGTAAAATAAAAGTATCAGAATAATACGTATCCATACAAAAAGGTTGCACCCACTGACCTCGAGCCTCTCAAACGCAATAAATGGACTGAGCCAAAGCGTAAAGCGGACGGCCTTAAACTTTTCCATCAAAGGATACTGACAAAGTCATCAAACCCTAGAAGCGTTCCAACAATTTCTTTATCGCTCTTCATCACAATATGAATGCGCGAACCTATGCATTTGTCCACAAGTTCTGCAAATAAATACATAAATAAATAAATCGAAGGGCAGGAAGGACTGTTTTAGAGAACATACATTTTTCGAACAAAACTCGCTGACGTTGCGACGGCAACCAAGTAATTGCCGCGGCTGACTGAGGGGGCCACGAGGCCGCCCCGTCCCGCCCGCACCCCCGGCCCCTCAGGATTTCTCTTTTGTAGGCCGATAGCGCCAGACACAGCGGCCACTCCGCCCGGAGTAAAAGCGGGGGCGCAGAAAGGCCACCCCCAACCCCGCCTTCCCCCACACACTCCCGGCCCGGCCGAGGAAACCCCCGCCCGGCGTGAGGGAGCCGCCCGCCCTCAAACCCCGCCGACCGCATTCAAGCTTCCCGCCACCACCCAGCGCGGCCCGCAAACGGCCTCTCCCTCCTTCCCTCCCCGCCCGCTGCCCGCAGGAACGGGCTCCCCCCGCCCGGCTCCGGGCCTGGGCCCCCGAGAGAGCGCGGAAACACCGCGGNNNNCAGCAGTTACCGAGCGGCAGTAGCTGAGAGGGGTTAGTGGTCGCGTTAGCCGCCATCTTGGACCCAGACCTGACCAATCGCTGCCACCTCCCGCGGAAAGGCGGCCCGGCAGCCCCGACGAGCGGATGCCAGAGCTGTCGCTCCGCCCCTTCGCTGCGGCCCCGCCTCCCGGCCCCGCCCCTCTCCCGTTTTCCTACGAATGCTGGGAACGAGCCGGAGTCGCGACAGGAGAGTCTGCGGTGACTCGCGACTCCAGAGTGCCTGCGGGTGGGGATTTAAAGGGAAAACTCTTTTTTCACCCGCCCTGCGAACAAATCTGCTTTTCGCCTGGAGGATTTTATGTGCTGTGTCAGCTATTTTATATGTGCTTTTAATTTTTTTCTTTTTACCCAGATTTGCTCATTAATTCCCAAGGGGACTGTTGCAAGAAGGATTTTTGGAAGCCCTTTTGCATATGCACCATTGGCTTGGAGCACAAAACCCACTGGCTGTGCAAACAGGCTTTGCTTGCTTAATCACAGAATCATAGCATGGTTAAAGTTGGAAGGGACCTTAAAGATCCTCCAGTTCCAACCCCCCTGACATCTCCCACTAGACCAGGCTGCTCAAAACCTCATGCAGCCTGGTCTTGAACACTTCCAGGGATGGGGCATCCACAGCTTCCCTGGGCAACCTGTTCCAGTGTCTCACCACCCTCACAGTAAAGAATTTCTTCCTAATATCTCATCTAAATTTCCCTTCTTCCAGTTTAACACCGTTACTCGCTCATCCTATCACTACAGCCACTAATGCCACAGTATTAATTAAAAGTTGTATTTCAACCAATAGAGTCACTACACGTTTTGTGACGGGGCAGACTCTAGAAGAATCGAACCGGAACAAACTGTCCCCTGACTTGGAGGGCGCTGCTGCCTCCAGAAATGCAGGTGCCTTTGGAAGGACGGACATCACAGGGCTGCTAGTTCAGCTGTGGAATGTGGTGAGCCCCCAGGTAACTCTGAATGCTTGGAATATCTGTTCCTGAAGTGAAATACAACCTTTGAAATCAGCAGATGCTGCTGCCCCCCGGCTGAGATCCACACGGGAATGCTTTGCCGTGACCAGAGTGGAGAGATGCAGCGCAGAACCTGACTTGGGGCCGGCGTGTCCCCCCTGAGCAGATGGTGTATGAAGTGTCGGGCCGGGTAGTGACAGTGGCCATGTGAGCCGGGCAGGACACAGGAAAAACCACAAAAACACGGATGAAATGTGAAAAAGCAAATTTATTTCCATTACCTCGCCAACCAGGGGCCCCCAAAGCGGCAGCCAAGAGGGACAGAGGCACACAAGCCGGGACACAGGCACCGCGGAGCTCGGTCCTTGACAGAGTATTGCCGAACCTCATCTTTTCACCTGTTTTATCAGATTCGCGCTGGTGTAGTTTACCGCTGCGCTTTGATCAGTCCCACAGCAGTGCAGGCATCTCAAGCATGTTCGACAGGGCGCCTTTAAGTCTATCTCAGGCCTATGTTATCTAAACACAGATGTTCTACTAGTCAAGCACACAAGGATAAACAATTAGTATGATATGTGTGTTTTTCTACACCCCAGCTGCAAGTCACTTGAGCATGTCTATAATCCTCCTCACCAATCTTCTGTTACTACCCCACAATAACCAAAAGTTAATTTTGTACCTGGAGCGTCTAATGCATGTTAGTGAATGTTAATTTGAATCTCTTTAAGAAAAAATTGTGTTTGTTTTCAATTTTCTCTCTTCTGTTTCCTCCCCCTTTCTGTTCTCTCATTAGCTAAGCCTCAGAGATTGCATTTCAGTGTCTCAATAGGGAGAGCTACTCACTAGCCTTTTTTTT
>VWZL01002778.1:14347-26553 GCA_013396915.1 Stercorarius parasiticus | reverse complement strand
TTTATTTTATTTTATTTTACTTTATTTTTTTATCTTATTTAGTTTATTTTATTATTTATTTTATTTTATTTTACTTTATTTTTTTATCTTATTTAGTTTATTTTATTATTTATTTTATTTTATTTTACTTTATTTTTTTATCTTATTTAGTTTATTTTATTATTTATTTTATTTTATTTTACTTTATTTTTTTATCTTATTTAGTTTATTTTATTATTTATTTTATTTTATTTTACTTTATTTTTTTATCTTATTTAGTTTATTTTATTATTTATTTTATTTTATTTTACTTTATTTTTTTATCTTATTTAGTTTATTTTATTATTTATTTTATTTTATTTTACTTTATTTTTTTATCTTATTTAGTTTATTTTATTATTTATTTTATTTTATTTTACTTTATTTTTTTATCTTATTTAGTTTATTTTATTATTTATTTTATTTTATTTTACTTTATTTTTTTATCTTATTTAGTTTATTTTATTATTTATTTTATTTTATTTTACTTTATTTTTTTATCTTATTTAGTTTATTTTATTATTTATTTTATTTTATTTTACTTTATTTTTTTATCTTATTTAGTTTATTTTATTATTTATTTTATTTACCTTTAATTTTTTTGGAATTACTTAATTTTATTTTACTTCAATTTTTTTATCTCATTTCTTTTATTTTATTGCTTCTTTTCTTTTATTTACCTTTCACATTTATTTATTATTTCATTTTTTTAAGGGGCGGGTGGGAGCGAGGAGGGCAGCCAGGGTGGTGTCGGGCTCCCTCCCCTTGTCCGCTCTCTCCCCGCCTGGGCCACCGCAGCAGGGAGAGCTGAGGCTGAGCCAACTCATCGCATCCCTGGGCAGGGGAGCTCCAGAGCGTGTGACACCGGGCCTGGGGGGTCCCCGGGTGGGGACACACACCCAGTGCCATGGTGGGGAGGGACGGATCCTGTATGGCCCGGGATGCTCCTGCTTTGCAGCCGGGCCGGGATAAAGCCGGATGAGCAGAACCACCTCGCCCAAGGGTGCCACGGGCAGGGGACACGCAGGCACGGCGCCGGCATTGGCGCCCATGCTCCCCGACGGCTCTCTCAGGGGACCGCAGCGCCCGCCACCTTCAGCTGGGGACGTGGCAGCAGGTTCCACCCCGTCAACACGCGTCTCCTGCCGGCTCCCTGCCCGCGCAGGGCAAGGACTGACACGTCTCCCCATGGCTCCTGCCACTGCCAGGAGGCTAAGAGCATTATTCCGCTAAGATTTGGTAAGATTTAGCGAGATTTGGTGAGATTTGACGGGATTTACTGAGATCTGGCAAGATTTGGTAAGATTTGCCGAGATTTTGCAGGATTTGATGAGATTTACTGAGATCTGGTGAGATTTGACAAGATTTGCTGAGATCTGGTGCGATTTGATGAGCTTTGCCAAGATTTGGCAAGAATTGACAAGATCTGACGAGATTTGATGCGTTTTGCCAAGATTTGGCAAGATTTGATGCAATTTACTGAGACCTGGTGAGATTTGACGATACTTGCCGAGATTTGGGGAGATTTTCTGGTGAGATTTGGTGAGATTTGGTGACATTTAAGGCTCAAGGAGAGACCCGCTGAGGGATGGGTGGAGGTTGGATCCAGATGGGACCCTGGGACCCCCATGATCCACCGTGGTCCGGCACTCCCCCAGCGCTGCCCCGGGGCCAGACGCTGGCGTTACCACGTCCGTCCGGCTCCTGGCGGCATCTCCGGTTCAGCAGGACCCACCGAGGTGCCGGCCCTCGGCACCGCAGGGAGCGGGGGAACGCGCCGGACCTGTTCTACCAACCCCTCCGCCCTCCGCAAAGCCCAGCTCCCAACCCTGGGGACGCGCCAGGCAGCTGCCACCGACTCCCGAGCTGCCCTTGCCACCATGCTGCCTCCTCCCCATCACCTCCGGGGCTTTGGGGAGGTCGGAGAGGAGCCGCCAGCAGCTCAGCGGCGCCGAAATTGGGGTCACCCACATTTGGGTTCGTTCTGATTTGCCAAAGCTCAATTTTGCAGCTGAAATCTCATCGTTTCATTAATTAAATATTTTGCATTTAATTCCCCGATCCTGATTTGCAAACTTCAGTGGGGATGGGGATGGCCACCACGACGCTGCCCCAGAGGTGTTCCCAGGAGAGCAGATGTCACCAGGACCATGTGTGAGGACCAGGGCTTTCACCCAGAGCTGTCCCACGCCAGGGACAGGCTCTGCTATGGGGCAGGGGGTCTGTGGGGACCTCAAGGTCTGAATCCCACATGGCAGGATGAAACCTGGGTGCTGTTGGAGCACCCACATTCATGCTGGCAACACCTTCCTGACCACAGCTGGAAAATGGTTCAAGGACCTTCCCTGATGGGAAGCTCCAGGGATGGGATCCCAGCCCAGGAATGAAAGGCAGGAGTGGAAACCCCAACCCAGAGGAGCCAGTGAGGACCAAGCCAGTGGTGGTGGGAGAGGTCTCAGACTGCCTGGTGGGACAGGCCGTGCCAGGTTTTGATCTCAAAGGTCCCACCAGGTCCCTCCTGACTTGGGGTGGGATGTCCCATGTCAAGGGCAAGAGCGATCAGAGCAGCAGGCAGGGCTGGGCAGGATGGGGTTGACCTGAGGGGACAGCTGTGGCTCTCCATCCCCAGGAGAAGAAGGGATGAGGCCAATGGTACCATCTCCTGGCCATGGCGAGGGCTGCGATGGTGGGATGAAGGCCGTGAAAGCTGGGCGTAAAATGGGGGCTGTGCACCAGGGCTTGTGGCCCTTTGTGCTCAGGGAGGTGTTTCACTAGAGATTCGGGGTTGGACTGATCCCCACAGGCATGGCCCTGAGCTGCAAAGAGGGACCCCAGCCCTGGGGTCTGTGTTGGACCTCAGTGCTGGAGGTCCTTGGTGCAGGTTGGACGTGGCAGTCCTTGCACCAGGAGGATGAGGTGGGGGGAGCGTCCTGCTCACCCCTCATCTCAGCCCCACAGACTGAGGTGCCTCTGGAGGTGGTAGACCAACCAGAGTGCCTTGGTTGGACCCTGCTCTTCTCTCGGGCTAGCCCTGCACGACCCATCCTGGGCACCACACCTTGGGGTGATGGTTGTTGAGCTCCTGTGACCACGAAGAGCCTCCTGACCTTCCGCCAGAGCCTGGCCAGGACTTGGCCGTGTCCTTTGGGAGGCGAGGACACCCCGCTTCCCTCAGGGAGCTTTGCTGAGGGACGAGTGTGTCACGACTCGGGTGTTCCTGATGTTCCCTCATCACCTGCAGCTTCTGTCCTCATTTAGCTGCCTTTGTATCTGTTGCTACCAAGTCCTCGTACTCTCGTGTCTTCTCTGAGTTCACCACTTTTCCGGGGTTTGACTTGTGGTACGCGAAGGCTTTTATCTGACAATTGAAATTCCCTGGTGGCTGTTCGCTCCCTGCTATAATAGTCCTTAAAAAAAACGTTCTAGAAATGACATGTTCAAATAATAGTCTTCAATACGTGCCCAGGGCTAATTAATTATTTTTTTTTTTTAACATTAAGGTTGACTTCAGACTTAGGTTTGTTTTCTTAATTAATTCTAATTCACTGGAAAACACTCAAGCAGGACATCATGTTCTTCTGTTGGTTTTTTCTCCTGAATTTTCAGGTCCACAAAAAAAATACTATTTCTTGGTGTTAGACCTACCCAGGCAACATTTCCTCATCCAAAAAAGCATTCCTAGACCTCGATTGCGCAGCTCAAAATAAACCCAAGGTTATCGTGATAACTTGGCACTGCAGCGTTCAGCTCCAGAAGCTCGAGGGTGCTTGGACAGCTGAACCCAACTCCCGCGCCCCCACGGAGCCGGACCAAGGGGTACCTGAGACAGGGAGTGAACCGTTTCTCAAGGTTCCCCAAGGTCGTAAAATCATAGAATCACAGAACGTGTTGGGTTGGAAGGGACCTCTAAAGGCCATCTAGTCCAACCCCCTGCAGTGAGCAGGGACATCTTCAACTCGATCAGGTCGCTCAGAGCCTCATCCAGCCTGGCCTTGAATGTCTCCAGGGATGGGGCCTCCACCCCCTCTCTGGGCAACCTGGGCCAGTGTCTCACCACCCTCAGAGTAAAGAACTTCTTCCCAATGTCTGATCTAAACCTGCCCTGCTCTAGTTTAAAACCATTGCCCCTCGTCCTATCGCTGCCTGCCCTTGCAAACAGATCATCGCTCTTCCTCTCCACCGCCATGGAGGATTTCTGATTTGAAGGCCTTCTCCGAGTTGTGCGGCTGAAGTGAAGGTCAACCCAAGAGTCTTCCTTGATGGAAGGGTCAAGATCTTAATTCCTTTGTCTCCGAGGTGCTGAGATGGGATTTCTATTTTCAGTGCTGCTGAATTTCTCGGTGGCTGTAATGAGTTGCAGGTTTAACTCCACTCTTCATTCAGCCCGTTGCTTTCTCAAGGGCACATTTTAATGCATTAAGCCCGGGGAAGCAGTGGAAGGAGAAGAAATGTGTGCCTTCTGTAGGTAAATCAGCTTCTTCTGTAGGTAAATCAATGTTTACAGTGTAAACCACGGGATCACAGAGAGAAAACTCATGTCTGGAGTTCTGGGACATGGATTTTCAGGCCTGGGAGGAGTTTGGAAAACAGACGAAGATAAACATAGTTCCCAACCAGAAATATTTTGGTAATGTCACATGGTAAATAGCTCATCAAGGGATTGATTATACGTAACTTGGTGTTTGCTTATCATCTGCAGCTTGGAGGCATTCGGCTTGGCTCCCAAGGGATGCGTGTGAGTTCAGAGTCTGTGTAACGAGGAAAACACGAAATAAATAACGGGCAAAAATTAGGATATGATGTGTGTGAACATCAGGAGAAAAGCAGCAGAGGAGAAAGGGGTTCCTCAGCCCCTCTCTGTTACTCTGGAAGGGAAAACAAATGCTGAGGATCGAATACGGAATACTTTTGTTTGTTTATTTGTTTCTAAGGAGCTTCTCCTCCAACTCAGAGCAGTGAAGCCACTTCTCCTGCTGAAAACGTGGGAGGAACAGAAAGAACGTGAGCTCTCTCAGGAGATGTCTCACACAACCATTAAAGAGCCATGGTTGAACCCTGTGAGGAATGACCTACAGCATGCCAGGCAATGGAAACGTCAAGGTGGCCTCACCGTCGTTGGAGGGGTGGGGGTGTCTCTAAAAGGGCTCCCCATGCTCCAGATGTAGGTCTGGGCACCCGCTTCCAAACTTAAGTCCCTTCTTAAGTTCCTTCTGCAGTTTCCAACACGGGAAGAGACCACCAAGTCCTGGGCAGAGCATGTTACTGCTCTACAGCGGTCTCCGGCTTCCCGTGGTCAGACGTACCCAGAAGCAGCCATCAGCCGTGGACGTCATTAACAGGAACAGGCTTTTTGCCACAAAAATTCAAGTCAGGCCTGGACACCGATAAAGCCTTGTCAGCTGGAGAGTCGATGCCACAAAAATGGGACAGGAAGGTGACAGCATCCCTCTCCGTCAGCCCAAGAGAAGAGCAGATAAGAGCCATGAAGTCCCCCAAGCAAGGGACCACAGGCACTCCAGCTGCTCTGTCCCTCTCCAGAGGCAGCAGGGATGCCGAATCCCGATATGGAAACCTCCTGCCCTGGTGGCCATCAGCTTCCTAGAGGATTCAGCAAACTATCCAAAAGCGGGTTCGTCATCACCGCTCCAGGAGGGGCTCTGATGGCTGGTGTCTCTTTCATCTGTGTCCCATGGGTGATCCCGGCCAGAGCGCTCAGATGCGCGTCCCCGTGGTGGTTGCCAGAGTGGGCGGATTCAGTTCTGCTTAATAAAAACAACACTTTCCTCCTACCCCCTGGTGGCCTCGCCCAGCAGGGGAGGAGGAAGAGGAGGAGGAGGAAGGAGGGGTCGAAGCCGTGCCTTAGCCCTGCGTTGTGTGGCACAGCCACCCAGTGGCAGCAGGCACAGGGCTGGACCACTCCGAACCCACCAGGGCCCCTTCACCAGCCCTCCAGCTCCAGCACATGCTGGGAGAGAGCAGCCCACAGTCTAGCTTCAACCGGAAATAGTTTTTCACAGAACCACAGGGTGGTTGATCGTGGAAGGAACCTCTGAACATCATCTGGTCCATCACCCTGCTCCAGCACAGGCTGCCCAGGATCACTGCTAGACTGCTTTTTAGTATCTCCAAGGATGGAGATCACGCAGCCTCCCTGGGCAACCTGTGCCAGTGCTCCATCACCAGTAAAAAAGTGTTTTCCTGAGGTTCAGATGGAACCTCCTGTCATTCAGTTGCTGCCCATGGCCTCTGGTCCTGCCACTGGGCACCACTGAGAAGAGCTCCTCATCCTATCCAGCCTTCAGGTATTTCACAGAATGGTTTGGGTTGGAAGGGACATTAAAGCCCATCCAGTGCCACCCCCTGCCCTGGGCAGGGACACCTCCCACCAGCCCAGGTTGCTCCAAGCCCCGTCCAACCTGGCCTTGAACCCCTCCAGGGATGGGGCAGCCGCAGCTTCTCTGGGCAACCTGGGCCAGGGGCTCACCGCCCTCACAGCCAAGAATTTCTTCCCATTATCTCATCTAAATCTCCCCTCTTCCAGTTTGAGGCCGTTCCCCCTCATCCCATGGCTCCCCTCCCTGATCCAGAGTCCCTCCCCAGCTTTCCTGGAGCCCCTTTAGGGCCTGGCAGGGGCTGGAAGGTCTCCGCGGAGCCTTCTCTTCTCCAGGCTGAACCCCCCCAGCTCTCTCAGCCTGTCCTCCCAGCAGAGGGGCTCCAGCCCTCCCAGCATCTCCGGGGCCTCCTCTGGCCCCACTCCAACAGCTCCGTGTCCTTCTGCTGTTGGTGCCCCAGAGCTGGAGGCAGCTCCCTGAGCCTTTCCTCATAGGTAAGGTGCTCCAGCCCCTTCATCATCCTCCATTGAGCTTTCTCCAGTAGGTCCATGTCTCTCTTGTACTGAGGAGCCCAGAACACAACACAGTCCTGCAGATGTGGCCTCACCAGTGCTGAATAAAGGGAAGGATCACTGCCCTCCACCTGCCTGCAACACCTTGGCTAATGCAGCCCAGGACACCATTCACCTTTTTTGCAGCAAGGCCATGTTGACAGCTCATGGTCAACCTGGTGTCCACCAGGTCCATTCCTGCCAAGCTGCTTCCCAGATGGGTGCCACCCAGCACACACTGGGGAAGAACAACCCCAGGTACCAGTCTGCACACTTCGTGTTGAAGGAGACGGGTGCCCAAACCCCAGTTTCTGCCCAAGCTTCCTCCTTCGGAGGAGGTTGGGGGTCACACGGCAGTTTCAGGGCTCCTTCTAGCCCTGCTGGTGCCAGAGTTGGCCCAGAAAGGGAGAGACCAGAAGCCCCAGGGCTCACGCTGGCTCCTCCTGCCTGGGGGCTGAGGACATGACACCATCCCCTCCTTGATGATGAGGGAAGGTGCTTCCAAACAGGGGTCACCAGGGTGGCTGCTAGAGCTGTCCCCAGCTCAGGCGCAGTGCCACCATCCCTCCTGGAGAAGATAAGGGCAGTGGCCCAGGTGGAGGAAGAGCCTGGTGCCAGCTCCCAAAGGGTGGACACAGCTTGGGCAGCTCTTTCCCACCCCTCCCAGTGATTTTTTTAGGGGCAAAAAGGAGCGGCACAGGGAGTGCAGAGATCCTCGGTGCTTTATTGGTGGCAGGCGGCCATGCGGAGAGGAGTGCTGGTTCCTTGCTGGGGACAGCAAGTGTGGGACACCGTGGGACCCCAGAGCTCACTCAGAGGAGAGGAGCCCTGGGGTCGGGGTCTACCCAGAGCTGCTGGAGGAGGCATCATCCCCATGGCTCCCTGCTCCTCTCTCACCAGCTGCTCTAGGTGGCCCGGGGCTAGGGTGACATGGCTACACTGACGCTGCTCTCTGCCTCCTCTGCACTCCCACCTTCCTCCTCCTCTTGGCTCATCGGCAGCTCTGAGAAGCTTGGTCCTCGTTGGAGCAGAGGCCTAGAGGCTTGGTCCTCCTCTGGGCTGCAGCCCAGGTCTGTGGGCAGATGGACAGAGGGAATGGTGAGGATTTGGCAGAGTTCAACCTCCCTCCGCCGCTGGAGGAATACGCGTGGCACCCATGAACAAGGTCCTGCGGGGATCAGCTCTGGATCCCAAAGATCTGGGTCACACACAGATCCCAGCCCCACAGAGCAGGGTGTGCCCATTCCAAGGTTGCATCAGAGATTGCTCCTCAGAGATGGAGAGGACCTTGGGGCACCGAAGCTGGAGCGGCAATGCCACACTGGGGACATGTCTGGGTGCTCAGTGGCACGAGGGCAGGTTGGAACAAAAGTGTGGGAAGCTGCCCAGGAGCACGAGTTGGGGATGCCAGAGGGGGAAGAGTGGGTTGATGGGGTGTGTCGGGGATGACGCTTTGGGGGCCTTCACCTTCCTCATCCTGAGCCTCTGATGCTTTCCTCTCCAGGCTCTGGGACAGCAGGGTCAACCTGTTGAGGGCCAGCAGAGCTTTGCCCGTTTTCTGGAGAGAAGAGAAGGAGCACTGAGCCCCACCAGAGCCATCCCCATCCCCACGTCCTCATCATCCCCCCACCCCAGGTACCTGCCACTTCCGACGGGTCAAGAACTGCCTGATCCTCTCCTTCGACAGCGCCTTGGTGCTGCTGGGCTGGGGCTGCTGCAGCCAGGGGTGCAGCAGAGCCCCCGCGCTGGAGAGACGGCGGCTGGGGGCAGACAAGGTGGTCACGAGGGGACTGCTCCACCGTCAGACCCTCAGCTGCTGGCACAGCCCCATGGAGCATCCCCTCCACCGACCCCATTCAGTGCCCACCTCCTTGGCACCCCAAAACCCAGCCCAGCACCCCACAGCTACCCCCCAGGTCCTACCGGGGGTCCTTCTGCAGCAGCTGGCTGATGAAGTCCTTGGCCTGCTGGGAGATCTCCGAGAAGGTCTCCTCCTCAAAGTCCCACTGGGCAGCTGTGATGTTGCTCAGTGTCTCCATGTCGTTGTCCCCCTGGAAGGGGGACTCCCCGCTCAGCCTGGAGAGGCGACACAAGGACATGAGTGACAGCTCAGCCCCCTCCAGCCTGACCTGTTGTCCCCAGGAGGCCACTCACAGGATGTAGCAGATGACACCAACGCTCCACATGTCCGTGGAGAAGCCCACGGGCTCGAAGGCGACCACTTCTGGAGCCATGAACTCAGGGGTGCCATGCAACACCTTCACAGGGGTGTCTGGAGCTGTGAAGAAGATGGAGACCATGGGGCAAGTGTCCAGCTGGGACCTCCCTGGGTCAGCCCAGCAGCACCCCAATGTATGCCAGGTGGATGTGCCCCTGTTTCCAGGTGGTCCTCCAGGACCCATCGCAGGTCTTGGTGATCTCCTAGAGCATCTCTGGGTGCTAGGCACCCTTGGGGTGGGGGTCTCAGGGGTCTCCCCCTCAGAGGCAGGGCTGGGGACACGCAGGTTTCCCCAGAGCATCTTGTGGTCACCAGGAAGGGCCCTGATCTGGTACCACAGGACTGCCCGTCCCAAAGGCATAGACAGGAGGATGCCAAGCTCCTTGCTGGATCATGTCCCTGTGACAGTGACAGCCCCTGCCCTGGTGCCCCAAGACCCCCCTCCTCGCTCACCCAGCTTCCGCGCCAAGCCGAAGTCAATGATCTTGAGCCAGTGGCTGCTGGGGCTGACACAGACGATGTTCTCAGGTTTGAGGTCAAGGTGGACGATGGCCTGGCCATGCATGAACTGCAGCCCCTCCAGGATCTGTCGCATGTACTGGGTGCTGCTGGGCTCTGTGTGCTCGAAGTCATCGTCCACGATGCGCTCAAAGAGCTCCCCGCCTGCCACGCTGGGGGAGGACAGGGTGCTGGGGACCCTGCTGGGGTGTACCAGCCCCATGGAAGAGAAGCCCCACCGGGGAACCCAGGCTCAGCACTCTGGGAGGATCTCACCACCTGTATCTTCAGGTTCTCCATCCATCCTACACCCCATGCCAGCACCCCACAGTGCCGGGAACCCTTCCCGCCTGCCATGCTGGGGGAGGACAAAGTGCGGGGGACCCTACTGAGGTCTAACAGCCCCAAGGAGAAGCCCCATCAGGGAACCCAGCACTTTGGAAGCATCCCACCACCCATACTTCCAGGGTCTGCAGGTTCTCCATCCATCCCACGCCCCATGCCAGCACCCCACAGTGCAGGGACGCCTCCACGCCTTTAATGGTCTCCCTGGCAGAGCCCAGCACTGTCCCCACCACCCCCAAACTTGACTCTGCCCCCCCACTCACTACTCCATCACCATCACCAGCTCGGCGGGGCCCTGGAAGGCAGCGAGGCACTGCACGAGGCGCGGGTGATGCAACAGGTTCATGAGCTCCACCTCAGCCCGAGCCGCCTGCTTCTCTTTAGCCGTTCGCGTCCGGAAATATTTCCCAGCCCGGATTTTGCTGGTGGCTTTTTCCTGCAGCCGGTACACCGTCCCGAATTTTCCCCTGGGAGGGAGCCAGGGTGAGGGATGGAGGAGCCACCACCACCACCCTGCATCCCCCATCCCGTGGACAGCCATGGGCCATCCCCAAGTGACAGGGACGTTGGCACCCCCACTCACTCTCCCAGCTTCTCCAGCTGCGTGTACACGTCCAAAACCTTCTCCTGGCTGTTGACGACCACATCGCAGTATTCAAAGGTCTCCTCGCCTCCTGGGAGGGATGGAGCGGGGTGGCCCATGCATGGATCCCTCATGCTTTGGGGACCAGCTGCCTGCGCTTCCCCTCCAGTACTTATTTCTGTGCCCCGCCCGCCCCCCCCAGGCCCCATCCAGGTCCAACCACTCCCCCATGCGGTGCAGATGGGACCAGGGACGGGACATGGGGACAGGGGCTNGGCGCAGCCAGGACGGGTGCTGGATGCAGGGCCGGGGGCGCTGAGGCAGGCGATGCCCGTGTGTCCGCTCCGGCTGCTCCCCAGTGCCCCACACCGTCTCCCTGCTGTGCGAGACCACCAGCGTCTCCCCTCCTGCACCCGCACTCCCGTCCCACCCATCCCGATGGACGCAGAGAGACCCAGCAAGGGGCCCAACCCAATCCCAAAGCCAGGGCCCTCCCCAGGTGGGGACGACCTCTTCCCAGTAGCGCCTTCGGCTCAAAGCCGATGTTTTTCCCGTGCCCCATCTTGCATCAGCCAGGAAATCCCCAGGAAAAGCCACATTTCTAGGGCAAAGGACTTGTTTCCTTAGGCACGTCCCCTCCCCGCTCCATCCAGGAGGACAGGGCGATGGCACCCAAAGGTGGTGGGCGGCAGCACCCAAACCCCAAGCCAAGAGCCGTAGCACTGACCTGTCACCGTCCGGTCCCGTCCTGTCCCAGGCCACCAGCAGGTCTCTGATCCTTCCCAGTCACTGGGGAGCCATCAGGGAGCTGGGGGGGAGGAAGGGGCAATGCTGGGAGTTGAGGACCGCTGGGACCACAGCGATGGGGATGTCTCGGGGCTGCCTCTGGGCACAGCCAAGAGCATCCCTCCCACCGCGGTGCCGGGAACAGCCCCGGCTCTCCCCTCCCTTTCCTTCCCAGCGGAGAGCTTCCGGACTGGGGGATAAACAACCACCAGCACCATCACTGAGTCCTCCCCAAACCACATCCACCATCATGGTCCCAAACCCCCCCAACACCCCATTTAGCACCACGCAGAGTCGTGGATCTTCGACACCGGGGCGGGGGGGGCGGGGTTCAGCCACAGAAATCCCAAGGAAGGATCTGCAGAGACCTGCCACACCTCATCACACAGCCGAGCTCAGCCCTCCCAGCACACATCCAGGCCTTGGAGCCTCTCGGGAGCTAAATGCACCGCAGCCCAGCTTCGGCACACCTCCGCCTCCTTCCCCACCCCCGGGTGGGGTCCCGTAGATGGGCTGAGCACCCACACCTGATCCCCTCTTCCCAGCTCCACCTGCAGCCAACACCCTGCCGGAGCCACCGCTCTCCCCAAAACCCACCCCGGGCTGCGGGCTTCCCCGGCTGAGCTCGGCTCTGGGTTCAGGGAAGCCGGGATGAAGGGGAACGCAGTGTTGCAAAACTACCCCGGGCCTCCGAAGCCAGTGGCTTGAAGGAAAAATGGGGGTTTCCAGCCTTTTTTTTCCCTAAAAGCAGGACTGTGCGGCCGCTTTGGCACCCAGCGCGCTGTCGTGCCTCAGTATCCCCTGCTATGAAATGGGAATAACACCGTGATTTCCTCCTGGAGCTGACTCCAGACCCGCAGATTGGGCAGCAGCAC
>VWZL01002776.1:76516-99921 GCA_013396915.1 Stercorarius parasiticus | reverse complement strand
TAGGGTTTTCCCATTCCTAGCAACCTGGCCCCAGAGGTGCCCTGTCCCCATGCCCATCCCCAGCCTGGCTCTGCTAGCCACCTCTGGGTGTGGGGGACGGGGATGCTGGGGGAGGTCCCTGTCCCAGACTGCCCCACTGTCCCGCCACTGCCCACCCCAGCCTCACTCTGCCCTGACAATAGGTATGTAGAGGTAATTGAAGCCAGATGAAATTAGGTTGAAACACAGTGAAGGAAAACCCATATGAACCGGGTAAATCCAAAGGCTGAACACTGGCTCTTAAGACCTGTAGTGTCTGTGTAAGGCAACAGCTACAGGGTTTTTAAATAAACTTAGAGTCCCAGTAGAGAGATTTTGAAATGAGGAAGACTATTGTAGCATTTAAAATTATGTATTCATGGAGATTTATATATTTCCACAGCTCTTACCTACTAGCAATATATACATATATGTGTATATATGTACATACTCCAGGGTGGAAATGTTTATGTTGCTCATTATTGTGAACACCTCACTGGTCTTTTATCTGTCACTGGATCTAGCAGAGCGCTGTATTTAACAGTAATTGTTATTTTAATTAATATTAATCTGTATGATGCCTTTTACACTTAATGTTAGGCTTCTGTGACTCACTGGTACCATTATGTGATCTATAGTTGCATAAATAGCCTCTGTAATATATGGCCTGTCATCTCTAATACATTTTGATGCATTTTTCTGTGTTTTGCTATTTTGGGGATTATATCTTGTTTTACAGACAAATGGCCTAATTCTCAGTGCTTTGTCATTTATTTGTATTTCATGCCAATTTTTTTTGCACAGATCTAAATTAAAGAAAAGAAAAAATATACCGCAGAACCTCAGTGTCTCATAATAAAAGGCTGAATCCAGCTCTCATAACTCTCATTTCAATCAGTCACAAAGGGAAAGGTTCAGACCATTCATTTAAAAATATTTGTCTTTTTCTCCCTCCTGGTAATTTCCTAGTGATTTCTTACTGTCAGGAGGAAATTTCTATTATATATATATTTGCTCCATTATACACAGACTTTTTTTTTTGTACAAGAGGTTGAAATCTATCGGTGTTTACCAATAACTGGTCAAGCCCAGCATGCATCCTCCCTCTGAGGGAACTTGGGAACTTCTGACCTTGCACTATGATCACTTTTTAGTTTAAGGAGCTTAGAGAGTCCGTTCAGAAGTTATCTCAGAGGGGCCAGAAAAGAAGATTAAACAGCTTTCAGGCTTCAGGAAAGTGCCTCATTTGGTGGGCCCAGGCTCAGACTGCGGGGGATGTATGCAATAAATTATGTGGATAATTTTTTGAATTGAAATATTCAATAGAGCTACGTGGAATATAAGGAGTATTGTATGCTAATGAGAATTTTTACTTGAGGGTTTAAACAGTTTTAGTCATACCTGGGAATTATTTTTTTGCTCCTTTTCCCCTACTAGCAATTCGTTATGAATCTTGAGATGAGCTGTGTGTATGTGTGTGGGTGCATTTGCAAGTATATGTAGTATTTATATATGTGTATGTAAGTTTGAGCAAGAATTGCGATGCCATGATGTACTGTAAGAAAGGGTGGCCCTTAGATTCAATTTTCCCCTCAGAATCATATGGTAGCTCTGTTTGATACTCTTCATATGCAAACTTTGCTCTCTCACACATTCCCCTTCACTAGCATGTTGGCAACTTCCAGTTCCCAACCCTGCTATGAGAAAATATCTACTGTGAATGTGCTGGGCTCCTGCCACTGGGCTTCCTTGGTCCTCAATACCCCTCAGTCAACTGCTGCTGCGATCTGGTCTGCCCTCTCTCACCTCTGGGGGCCAAAAAATGGTAACTTGAATCTTGGCTGGGATAAAGGGTAGGATGTGTAGAAGAACGACAGCCACTGGATATCAATTTCTGACAGGTATTCATTGTGCTGTCGTCACTGGGTGCTAGTTAAAAACCCCAGTACACCTTAAAATAACTGTCTTCCATTTTCCAAGCTGCTTCTTGATAGAAATGATAAAGCAAAAGTCTGCAATTAAAGTTCATGTTCGTGTCGTAACATGACAATGAGAGGTGAGCACAGTACTGAAGACTCTGCAACCCATGAGTCCTTCTAGAAAGTTCTTTTGGTGAGGAGAATTTAGCCCAAAAAGTATCAGTTGTGAAAACTAGTCAAAATATGGCTGGGAATTCTGATGCATTCAATAGATCGATAATGTATGGGTAACATGGCTGATAAATTCAATACATCAGGTACTTACACACACACAAACACATACTCACCGTTTCTTTCAAGTGTGCGCACACATAGTTCCTGTTCTGGCATATGTACACAGAAGCTTAATTTTCGCTAACTCTGGAAAATGCATGCATGTTGATGAAGTAAGTCTTGCTAAATTAGACAGAATTGCTTTGGAAAAAGTAAAATTTCCAGTTCAAACGTAGAATTAAAGGCCCTTCAAATGTTGCATTGCCCCTCTCCCCAAGTCTGCATTCATCCAATAATCGGTCAACAAATTCAGCTAGATGAAGGCTTAAAGTAATGCCAGGTGATGAAGATGATCTGCAGGTGTCAAGAGTCCAGATAACAGACCCCGAGCGATTCAGACAAGCACTCCTGTAAGTACAGCCTTTAAAGATGAGTTCAAGAGTGTGGCTGTCCTGGGACCAAACCATACAAGCAGCAGAGCTTCTGTTGGCATTTGCAGCAACAACAAGGAGATTATCAATAGCCTGCTCCGTAGGATCATCCCTGGTCACTCTGTCAAGGGTCAAGACATGATACTGCACATTGAGGATTCAGCACTACATCCAGAGCATGTGAGCGGAAACCTGTGTCACTCCGTGTATCAGCAGTCTGTTGTCACCGAAAAAATCCTATGAGGTGCTGGGTGGGGCTGAGCCTATTTAAGGTCACTCCTTTCTGTCTTCAGCTCATATCACCTCTGCTGAGGGTTTCCCTTTCTGCTTCTTACTTTTTTATTTCAGAGAGATGCATCCGAGCCAGAATCAATGCTAAGGTAGGATAGGAAGTGATATATTCCTGGACAATGAGAAATTTGTCCTAGTTCACAACAGATCGGTATTTCGATTAAGTCCAAAAAGGCAGTTGAATTATATATAAAATATAAGGAGCAGGAGAGTTATGACTGGTTCTGAAGAGTTTGTATTTAGGGAAAGAGGAGACCAAAAAGGGTTTGCTTTTACATTAAGTGATAAATCCAATAACACTGGGAAGGGTGATTTAGTCTTATCTGTGTTCTCTTTCTTTTTAGCTGATTATGCATCATCTCTGGAGAAGACTGATGAAAACTTTCATCTAAGATTCTGTAATATCAATAAAACCACCCAGAAACAATTGTTTCAGAGTAAGCTCCCCATTTTCTAGTAAGCTTTCCATTTAAATAAGGGTAGATATATGACTTTTTCAGAAGCACCGTGGGAAGGGCAAGCCGGTGAAACAGTCATTCAAGACTCCACAATGTGGCATGATTGGGCAATCCATACGCCTAATTAAAAAAAAAAATTAGAAAAATTTGTAATTCAAATATTAATAGCGGATGTTTCCATTTGCACTAAACACACCTGTTTTTAATGGCTCAGTAGGAAATGCCTATTATTTTTTTAACTCACCAACTCCATGGCATTTAGCATGAATAAATTCAGGCTATGCATCTTGGCCTATGAATATGACATTGCTTTAAGAGGTTTATTTGTGAGTCAAGCCTGTTGTTCAGATACACTCCCAAGTTCCCTGGTAAAATCCTGACTAACATCAAGTTATGGCATTAGTAATTGAAAATCTCTTGCTTGGTTATGATGGGTTGCTCTGTTTTTTTCCAATGCACTTTTAATCTTCAGATTTCTATGCTGTTTTTACCCAAACCTTTCTCTCTAAGAACTTCTCACTAAATGACTCTGAGTGAAACAGACATCTCTGCAATACATTCCTTTACTCTTCTGCCAAAGTAAATCTAGATTAACTCCGCAGAAACTGGTGAAATTGTTATGTCTTTAGGAAGGAATGGAGACTCAAAATCCAGGTAGTGATTGTAGTATATCTTATATTGCTGTATGATCCCCTCTCAGCTAGTGTAGGAATATACGCATCGGTGCGTGATGCTCATGATATGTTTTGAATGTTGCAGGTGAAATGGAATGAATTATAATTGACACACTTGGGCTACTGGTGCTAAATTGCTTGCTTGCTATTTTTATTAACCAGTCTTTCTCTGTTTTTTTTTTTTCTTCCTAAGGAGAAGATTGATGCTTCCTTGGAAAAAAAACATTATGAACTTGGCCTAGTCTTTGTGCGTTGAATTATGCATGGAGTCACCGTAATTGCATGTATCAGTCAATGCCTGCAGAAAAATGCAAGGCTAGGCAAGTAATGGCTGTAGGTAAACACACATTTAGTCATACGATGGTTACGGTAACTGAGTGTGCATTTTGTATGCACAGTTGGATGAATGCTGTTATGACAGCTTTCACAGCTGAGTTCAGTGCGGTAGCATAAGAATATTGCTTTTCTTCTGGGACTGACCAAAAAGGAAAATTGCTCTTCTATTTTGGCCTAATACTTAAAGACATATTTTGTCTCAGAGAATCATAGACAACCAGAACCTTGAGAAGCCACCCTTAGTCTCTCCCCTCCCAGACATACTTAGATGCTTCCTGACAAATGTCTACTCAGTTCTTCAAAATCTCCAGCACAAGAGGGTCCACAGCCTCCTGAATTACCATTGCAGTGCCTTAAGAGCCTTACTGTTAGAAAAGCTCTCCCTCTATTACCCAGTCCAAACCTTTCTTGATGTAATTTTAGCCTATGCAGTCTTTCCCTAGGCACTACGAACACCGAGAACAGGTGAATTCACCCTCTTCTCAGCAAAGCAATTGGCTAGTTAGTGTGGCAGACATGGTGGGAAGTCACAGAATAACACTCAGACTCCTAACTTTGGTAGAAAAGTGTAAGTATTGTTAGCTAAGATACCACTCTGTCAGGAGATGGTGATCCTTTTCAAGTGTCTTTAATCTTTTAAGATTTTAAAATGTCACTCTGGAAATATAGCAGGTAAAAACACACACAGAGACCTTCTTTCTGTGAAGTGTGTGACTACACAACTCAAAGCCTTATCAGAGGCTTCCTGGATGCTGGCTTATAGCCATTTTGGAAAACATTTGATATATATTTCATAGATTTATATCAAGGGGCGTACAGAGAGAAGGAGGGTTCCTTCACCGTAATAGCTTCTAGGGATTTCAGTTTAGCAATTCCCTTTGTGGGCACCAAATTTAGAAGCCTGATGTGAGAGAGTCCCAGCTACGTTTAGTCTACTAATTGAGACAGGAGATGGAGGGCTGTCAGGCACAAACATCTCTCCATTGAGGGGTGCTACAGGTGTTTAGTGCCTCTGAGTTTTGAATCTAAAGTCTTTTGAAACATGCTTGTTAGAAGATACCTAACATGTAAGGAGTGCCTCAGCAGCGCTCCCTTTGTGCCGAGTATGTTGGCAGCACTGCTTACAGCTGGGCTGTCAGCAGGTTGGAGGCTTCCTTCAGAGCAGCATGGTGGCAAGAGGGGATGTGTCTGAGTTTGTCTGATCTCAGGGTGGGTTGTGGGAGCCCACCGGGAGCGGGAAAGGGCAGTGCCAGGGTGGGAAGGTGGGCTCAGGCAATACTGCTGTGGGGTGAGAAAGGAGAGATGTGCTTTCGCTGGCTGCACAACAGCAACCAGGCGGAGCAGAATCGAAATCCCTGTTAGTAAATAGCTCTGAGACTGCAATAAGGGATCGCTAAATGCTTATATAGGATGGTCAAAAGTGTGCCAAGAACGGGAGGAACAGATGCAAGCCTGTGGGTAAAGAGCCAAGAAGGACAAAATGTTTAAGACATCTGTCCACAAAATCCCACCACTCATGAAATGGGATATATGGTCATTCATGAATCCTGTTCTCAAGGAGAAAGATTTTTTAAAATTTATTTCTCTTTGAGCCATTACGTTATGCTTTTCATAGCTAGTGTGAATACAAATATCAGATGAAGGACATTTATGGTCATTCTTATTACTGAATACACTACGAGGATGGGGTTGCATAATTTCACACTTGTGGTCTGCACTCATTCAGACAACTTTTGCAAATCCCACCCTCGAGCGATTTGTTGCATGCCGTATGTCAAGTCATTCACAGAGGTGGGAACAGCAGCCTTGCTCCCAGATGTGTTTCTTTAATCATCGGAGTGTATTTCTTCCCAGAGCAATGAGTTACCACTTCATATATTTGTTGCTACATGGAATATTAATATTGTAATCATGTCTGTCTCCTTAGGGGACTTGTATTTTATGGCAGCAATTCAATACTGCTCACTATTTGGAGTTAAAAGAAATACAAGAATTGAAGATTTTAAAGGCCTCCTTTAAAAAGCAGGCAAAAAGCACACCAGAAATCACCTCCTCAGCTCAGAAGAAAACAAAAAGAAAAATACTGTTCATGATCACCGAGAACATAAACTATTGTTCGTGATCACTTTTTTTAAAAAAAAAACCACCCAGGAAAAGTGCCTTCCAAAATATATAAAATGTTGTGATTTTCTGATAGGGTCCTGAATAAACCACTCAACCCGAAAGGGTTTTGAGATGTGCGACCAAGGTCGGTGCCACAGGGTGCAGTCAAGCAACCCAGCCTGGGCTTGAGGGGCAGAGCTGTGCGACAAAGGGCTGCAGGAAGCCTTCCTGGGGCAGGGATGCCTCCACGGGCTCAAGCAGAATTTCAGCTCCAGCCCTCACCACTGGTCCCTGCCCAAGCTACTCTGCCCATGCCTGCCCACATCCTTCGCTGATCCTGACCCCCAGCTTGGCCTTGGAGCTGCTCCATCCCCGTGGCTGCAGTCACAGTCCCCAGCCCAGCTCTGCTGGCTGCCTCTGGGGTGGTGGGATGGGGCCATCGGGAGAGGTCCCTGCCCTGACCTGCCCCACTGCCCCCCTGCCCCCTGCCCTGGCAGTGCTGCACCCTGAGCCTTTCTCCTGATAGCTCCTGATAGGGACTGCTAGCGTGAAGAGGCATTCACAACAGCTGTATAAAAAAAGCTTGCAATTCATTTTATGCCCTTTTTTCACTGTAAAAATAATTCTCAGTCAGAGAGCATGAGAAAAAAAAATATTTGTAACCATTAGTTTTTAATCACTGGCATGGCAGCAGTTCTATGGCTCCATGGTATGTTTAAGGCTTGTTTCTGTAAATACTTACACGTCTGCACATCATACAAGTGATCCAACTGCATGGATACGAGAATCCCTCTGTGTGTGTATATGCCTATCTTTGCAGGAAGTGGACCTTGTTCCATAGAGAATATATTGCTTAAATGGTCCCAGGCTAATTCTATGCAGATATTTTAAGCTCATTTTGCTTGATGGCAGATGGAGACAAACAGCTTATAACATCAATTTTCTTATTGGATCTCATCTGACAAAATCCCCAGTTACTTTAGTCTCACGTGAACCATTATTCTTTTGTAGATATGTGCCTAATAAGCTTAAATTCTGAAAATGAATATTTGCACTTATTAATATCAAGGGAGAGTTAAAAATCAAACATGCTGCATAGTCTTCTGGGAAAGTCAGCAGTAAAGCACTGTTTTCAATAATCAATAAGTCAACCAAGCAAATCTCTAGATTGTTGTTATAAGGGGATCTGTCATCACACAAAGCGAAGATTTGTCTGAGAAACCACTAAGTAAATGCTTCTGCCACTTAGTAGGAGTATTTTTTGTATTGTGAGCTGCAGATTAAAGTGCACGCACGCACAGATTTGTTTTGCATTCCAAACAGAAACAGTCTGGACCAAAGCACTCGTATGTGGTCCTCACCACCTTGGGTCAGTTTAAGGATGGGAAGAAACCCTCTCTATATTCCCCGTCTCACACTCTCCCTGTACTGCTCCCCCTCCCTTTTCGTTGTGTCTTCTGCATTTTGTATCTCTCAGCACTACAATACTAGGAAATATTTACTTGAAGGTCTTACAGTCTATCAAGTAAATAAATGGTCTTATACCTCACTGATCTGTATCCACCTGCAACAATTAATACCCCCCAAAAGGGACTTCACTCCCCAATAAATGTCCAAATGCACAGCAAGAATGTGAGCTATCTACTTGCAACAGTATCATAATTTTATTACAAAATGTATCAGAAAACACTTACCAGAAAATAATAAAGTCTCAAGATAATATGAAACTGAGCTTCATTGCTATGAACAAAATGCATTCTGTGCTGCTCTGGTTTTTTGCTTTTATGGCTGTGCTTGCTCATTTCCTAATTTGGTTTGAATACGAGCTTACAGGTTGGGATCTAAAATCCTTGGTAGCCAGGTACTGCCCCAAAGGGTCATGTTTGGAGGCTCAAACATGCATTTTAAGGTTCTCTCCAACCCCCCTCCACTGGCATTTATGTTCCTTGCTACTGCTGCTGAGATTTGCCTCTGCCTCGGAGGGAATATGAATGACTCATTGTTTATCGATAAAAAATCCTTTTCCGTTCTGTAAATCATGTCTCTCTTTTTGGACATCCTTCACAGTAAATGTGGCAAGCGCTGTGGTGAGAGAAGGGGGATGCAGACAGGCTGCTAATGCAAGGGTGCCCTTCTGAGGGCTGTTTCCACTTCTTCGACACATCCGCAAAATAATCAGATGAACAGGGTGGAGCACAGTGGCAAACAAAGACTCTAGGATGTTTTATGCAGCTGGTTAGGGCATGCCGAGTAGTTGAAAACAGAACTCCTTGTATAAATACACAGGGTCCGTGGATACTGTAGCACGAAAGCAACAGAGTCAAAGATGTAGGCAGTCTTTCCCCTCCCTGGAGATGCAGGGGATCCAAGTTTGGGCAGCAGCACCCCCATCACTACCAGACCCTATCGACACGTAGCAGCATAACATCTCTTGTGATGGTGGCCTGAAATGTTTTTGCTTGATCATTTTCCCACTCATCACCTGGCTTTACCTGATGGCTTTGTAGTGTTGGCATTTATCAGTGCCTACTTGTTCCCCCTTTCCGTTCTGCTTTATCTAATCCTTGTATGGGAAATACAAGTCCTCCTTTCCACGACCTTTGCCTTTCCCTTGTCTTATACCCATTAGCAGCTAACTACTCTCATCAGAAAAGGCTAATTCCTTTATATTGGCGAGGCCAGGGCCTCATGAAATCAAGGGTGAAACTCCCATTGACTTCAGCTGCAGGAAAAGCGGCTCAGTTTAATCAAAGAACTTGAGGAGAAAAGCAAAACAGAAGGCAGAGACAGTAAGTTCAGTCTACGACAAACTCCGAAATGATCAAAAGCTTACAAAGAGCTCAAACCTTCCTAGATATTCATGCAACATCCAGGATGACATGACTACCCTCAGGACTGAAGCCTGTTACAGCTACCGCCCACCTCAGTAAATACTGATTATCTAATTATAACGCTTCCTTCAAACCCAGAGAGTGTGGGCACTGGGCTAGTTAGTCACTGGTTGTAATATGATTTTATTTTCAGTGATAGGTATTCATTGGTTGCTGTACAAATTTCCTTCTAAAGTCGTAATTTCTGAAATGTGGCACTTTTCATTAAGATGACAAATGCTGGCATTTGGCGGGATGTGGGTATTGATCGCATCAAGCTCTGCAATGACAGCCAGCAGCAGAAGAACAACGTGGGAGCCGGCCATGCCCGGCTGAATCAGGCGGCTTCCCTAGGCTTTGTTTTCATCCTGCAGTACAGTTCTGACTTAGTGTGAGTAAAATCACTTAAGAGGTAACATGCTGATTTGCTAAACTATCTGTCAAGCAAACTGTTCAAAGCAGAGATAGGGCCAGCTGACATAAATAAGAAGGGTATGGCTCTCAATGGCAGAGGTAATTCTCCACCTGTGGGAGTTTTATTGCCTACTGCTGCACAAGCAGGTTCAAGAGCTGAGCAGTTTCCACTGGGTGAAGGAAAGAGTTTGGGGACCTTTTTGCAAGCACACACTGTGGGGAAATATCACATTTTACAGTCACGACTTTTTCTTGCTAGTGTATCTGGACATTATTTTTTAATTCCTCATAGTGCTTTTAAACATTGGGCCCTGATGAGGAATCCAAATAGGCAGTAATCCTCTGATATACTCATCCCTGCAACAACTCTACAACAGAGTCCACTATTTTAGGGAGGAAATGAGAGATCACCTTCTATGCTCTAAGATATTTAACATCATGGAAGTCATGAGCAAATAGACTGCCTTCTGCTCAGGACTGCTAGAATAGTCAAGGAAGAGAAAGAGTTGTGGCATCTCATATGAGGCCAGTAGCCAATTTGTTTCCTTGCCTAACTGTTTTTCATCCCGCTTTTTCTTGCTGCTTCCTAATAAATGAGCGGGAGGTACATATATATAAAAACATATATATATGAATACATCTGGGCTCAAAAGGCAGAAAACAGTGCTAGGAAAAAATCCATTACTGTTCTTAATTAACAAAATAGTCATTTTTAATAAAAGTTTTCTACAGTGCTGTAGAGGAAAACAGAAAACAAGTCCTTTTAGAGGAGATGTATCAACTTCTGGGTTGAATTTCTAAATGATATTTTTTTACTATTGAAAATAACTTGTCTTTGTCCTCACCTAATGAGAGTGACCTCCTATACAGAGCTCTTCGAGATCTATTTATGAAGAGTGCCACAGAAGAAACTGATATTGATTTTTATTTATTAACTTTCTTTATGTATTTCTGGGAGTTACCTTGCTTTTATTACCTTTAGATTGAATGACTAGGCTCTTAATATATTGCTGTAGGTCTTGTTTTACAAACATCTCTTACTTCTGCTGCTCTTCTCTGAATTCTTGCCATTTTACTCCCTTTTTTCTTTCTTTTTCTTTTAAAGCGTGTATCGCTCTGTGACTTAAAAAGGTCTTCTGTAGAATAAGGTAATTATCTTGCCCAGAAGGAGATAAACACAAAGTTTAAGAATGAAAATTAGAGGAAAATAAAATGTGAAGGCCACAAAAACATTCACAACTGAAACCGCGGACCTGCCCTTTACCAAACATTTAACTAATTCTTGTTGACTGATGATTTACGTCTCTATAATTTCCACTTGTGTTGTTACTGATTAAAATAGTATCAGGAGAGTTTGTGGATGCAAATGCTAATATTTTAAGCGTCATAAACCACATCTAAGAAAGGATGGAGAGAATGATGTGCCTTCGTAAGAGAGGCCCTATGCCTAGCACAGTGCCCTCCCAGCATAGCCAATAGTTTTCCGCAGGAGGATTTCTTCGGCGCTTTCTCCCTTCCCTAAGTTTTGATGTCTGAGGTAGGTGGCCATGGAGGTATGTGGTACCCTGGGGAGTCCAGAGCCCTGGCACTGTCCCTAGCAGGAAAGGCACTTGCAATGGGCAATGGAGAGGGAGCAGCTCTGCGCAGTTCTGCTCTCCGGGCAGCTGGAAACACTCCAAAGTGGGGAGAGGACTACTGCAGTGAACAAATTACAGGGGAAAAAAACCCCAACAACCCTCCAAAACACAATCCCAAAGGTCAGTCACTCTGTCTCATTCAAGGATGAAAAAAGAAGGGAAAAAGGGGAGGGAAATTCACTTTTGAAAAATTTCAAGCCAGCAAGACTTCTTTTCAAACTCAGAAATGGAAAAACTTTCTAAATATTTCATGGATCTGAGTCTCTGTTTAGCTAATTGCTTGTTTAGAAAACAAAGCTGTGAATACAGCAACTGGGGACACCCATATGAAAATATGGCCATATTGACTTTTGCGTTGCATACCACTCAGTGAACAGATATTGTATAGCCACTATTACACCTTTCCCTTTATGTCAGGAACAAAAGCCACCGGTAAGGAGGTACAGACCTACTTCTCAGTTGACCTGGACTGGCCTCTCCAGGGCTGTACGTGATGACTGCCTGTGTCCTAGTCTTGACATGGACTTACTCTCCACACATGCCTGGGTCCTAACCTTCTGCATTGCATTGCTGATGGAAACTTTTGCACAGGCCAGCTGGTTTCAAAACTTCAAATATTGGCTTTTTGCCACCTTCAATGTGTGTGAAATATTAGTTCCAATGTTCTTTTTGTCCCTGTTTAGAAGCTACACCCTGCTGACAATCCCTGTGCAGACTCTGCATGGCACACCGACCAGCCCTGCGCTGGGAGTTGTCACAGCTCCGCTTTTCAAGAACCAGTTACCATTCCTACTTCCAGCAGTGATGGGCCCATTTTTAATTTCAGACTGATTTTTGGAGACTTGGCTACCGAGCCGCAGTGAAACTGCTGTGCAAAGACAACAGTTTTTGGTTGAAATAGGTCAGTTCTCCAACACAATCAGCAGCCTGCTTAATTCCCAGACATTGAGCTAATTGGATTGTCCAGATATAAGATACAACAATCTTTTGTATTCTTAGAAATAACTGGGGAATTACCACTTTCCCATATAGATTTAGCAGCACTCTCCATTCTCTCTCTCTCCACTAAAAGAATTCAATCCTATTTCAGAAGATAACCTTGAGAGAATGAGGAAGGTATATGCTTTGCCTCTATCTTAATAAAAGTCTGATATGAAGGTTTAATTAAGAGACAGAAAATAACCAGGAATGAGCAAAGGATTTAAAGCAAAATAGACCTCGTGTAAGTGAAGTAAGGATCACAAATGTGATTCAAAAGGTACCTCTGCAGAGACAGAGAAGAGTTCCTCACTGAAGCTTGAGAAAAGACCTGCCATAGCTGTTTTCCATTTTCCAGCTGTGATGGCAATTCTTATCCGCACTTTTCCCTTCTGTCTTGGCTTAAAAGGCTAAGAGATTTTTTTTTTCCAATTTGTGTCTTCTTCCGACTTAGTGCATTTTCTTTCTTTTCTTGTGGTGTTGTGGTGCTAAGGTTTTGCTGTTGGGTATTTTTTGTAAGAGTTTTAAACACCTGCCATTCCCACTAGTCCATCTCACAGCCCTTTCGTTGCATTAGAGTAAGTGAAGGAGAAGCAGCTATGCCTGCCGTGTTACCCTTCTACGTTCTGCTAGGGACACAAATATTTTCTGTAATTTGTCATACCAAAGCAAAAAGTGGAGGGAAGTAAAGAATGGAGAAACTTCAGTTGCCTGATCTGACAATACCTGTCTTCTGTGATGACTTTGGAGCACACTTGTTTCTTTATGCATGCATGTATTAAACCTCTCGCACCCCAGTAAGTCTAACTGTACAAATCTCCAAAAAAAAAAGTTTTAGTAAGTATATTATACTCAAGGGATTTCAGAGCTCAGAAAGTGAAATCCAGCTATCTTGTTTATTCATAGACGCATCCGTCCCTTGAACTTCTCGGGTTTTGGCAGTAGGGCTTACTGAAGGAGTCCTAGGAAACAATTCTGTCTCACTTTCTGCAGCAGGTGCGATGTTGAAAATACACTGCTTTTCATGGAGGTGGTCTTGAAGGTATACATATATAATTGTATGCTTAGTCAAACATCAGTTCTTTCCAGAGTTTTAGACTCAGGCTTATAAAATCTCGTATTGTTAGGATACGTTTGTACTTTAATTTGAGTCTAAAACAGCACTATTGTCACATCTTTGCCTGTACAGCACTGAAGATAATGAGAAGCTATTATTGGGATTCCTACATGCTGCTACAATAATGCTAATCTATTGTTGGGATTCCTAGATGTTGCTACAAAAGAAATGCATGCTAAAAAAAAATGTTTTAAATTTATCTTTGGCTGACAGACTAGTTTGAAAATGCAGTTGGCCACTGAAGGGGATGTTTTTCTCAAGCTAGATTTATCTGTTTTAAGGGAGAAGTTTTAAAAGCCAGCAAAATATTCCCAGAATAATTCACACACAGCTGACTGAATAATTCATCATGAATAATGTATTTAGATTTTGCCTCTCTTCATGAGGAGATTAGGATATTCTCAGATACATTCATTATTCAAACTAATACTGGGTTTCTCATGCCCCTCCCATGGGCTCGATTCTGTCACCTGTACTCAAGTTGAGTAACATTTTCTGTGGGAAATCATGTTGGTTTCAGTGGCAGTTACTGCACGGCATGGTACAGGAGAGAGCATCTGGATGCAAGTGAATAGGTTACAAGCACTTGTGAATATTTGATGGTTGTACTTTGAAGCTCCTCCTGTATAAGATTGCTATGCAAATCCTGGGAGTTACTTTTGTTAGCTCTTGTAATTAACCATCGCAACCCCAATTTATTAAACATACAATTCAAATCTTGATTGCAGCTGAGAGGCAAGCTAACATCTTCCTTTCCATGAGCAGCGGAGCTTAGCTTTGAACACCTTGCTGTTTACAGAAATCGAACACAAAAGATCAAGAGTGAAAGCAAAAAGAAATGTGCTTGAGTGTGCAGTCATTCAGAATTTCTCGTTACCGGCGTTGCTTCTGGAGACTGCCCACAGGCATTTTTTTCAGCACTGCAAAAATGCATTAATTACCTCTGTGCCTTCCTGTTCCCTGTGACTGCAGCTCTCTCTGGCAAATATTTGTAATATAGACCTGGCCTTCGACTGGGCAGGTGAAGCTTCCTTCTTAACTTCCAGCAGGAGTGCCCAAAGGTAGGGCTACAAGCGTAGATGGGGGTACACCTCCTCTGCAGTACACCCTCCTGGATGCTCTGCGGCCACCAGTGCCACCCCGCTTTGTGGAAGAAACGACAGCCTGGTGGCTCTGTAGGCTGGTGTTTCCCACTCCCTGGCTAGCTGTGCTCCTGGGTCACCTCCTGTTCCTCACATCCAACTAAGGCTTGAAATCCCCTCTCAGCAACCATGTTTTGGTTGACAGTTTGGTGTTTAATAACTAACTGTGGTGGCCTGAACTGAATATTTTGTCTTTCCAAAAGAAAAGGATGACTTTTTCCAAAAATCATACCTTTTCTTACAACGATTGGGACAGAAAATCTCTCTTTCAACACTCCGTCAAGATTTCTTATTCTTCCTGTGTCAAAAACAAGAGCTACCTCAGAGGGGAAGATTTTGAACTAAATAGATGCAGTGTTTTTACATAAAAATGTAAGATGTTTTATTAAAGAAGATTATCCAGTATTTTATACACCTACATTTTCTCCACGTGGGGAAAATAAGCTACCTGCAATGTTCTGCCAATGATGTGAAGTATAAAGCCTTCGGAGCAATGCATCGTGCCTCCAACATGGGGATTGCAGTCTTCTGTATGATGGAGAAAGGGCACCTTATCAATGCACCTATTCGCAACAGATATGCTTGCAGTGTCTGCAACTAGAAAGTGGTTGCCTGGTTCTATTAAAGTTCAAGCGAGCCTGGAGCTGGCAGGTTTAGAGTACTTTGAACCCAGTCCAACGTTTAATTTGATGGACAGGGTTGGAATAAGGCAGTTTAGTCTGTGACAGTAAAACAAATACAAACAGTCTCCTGGCTCTCTGATGGTGTTTACAAGCGCATTAAAATGATTTCCTGCTAATGATACACAGTTGTAGGGATTGCAGCACTATATTATCAGGGTAATGCTGCTGCCACTGTGGTGTGGATCTAGAGAGAACCAAAGCAAAATGCCAGCAGAGGAACTGGACGATGTACAATACCAGGAATGACAATCCAGTGAAATAGAGTCAAAGTGTTGCTGCTGTATTTCTAAAAAGAGAGAAGATAAATGCAGGAAGTGTGCCTTCACATTGGCTTTGCCTGATGCTTTAGTGATATTATTTACCTGGTATAGGTAGACCTCGCTTTAAATGCAAGTCCTTGAATGGTTTAAGAACCCTACTCCAAATAACCTTCCTCACTTCTTGCATTAATGCATGTTGCGCTTTCTGTACAGAAGAGCTTTTATAACACACATTTAGGGCCAGGAGGACATCACAGAGTACTTGAAGATTTACTAATTTAGGCTTGATACTATAATTTATTTTTAAAGAAAATCTGAAGCTTGCTTTTCTGCAACCACTACATTTTTCCTTAAATGAAAGGCAATAAAACAATGTTCACAAAGTACTTTTACATACATACATTTTGCATAAATGCTACCTTGGAAAGTAGAGAATTTTATATTTACCCTCTGGGCATTTTCTCTGCTATAATGCACCTTCTTGTGTGACAGCAGTGCCTTTTCTCCTTTCAGACACCAGCCCTCATCTGGTTCAGCGGGAATTCAGAAGCCCCCGATTTCTTTTTATTCAGGACAGAAGTTGTGTCAACTTTGCACATGCAGTGAATGACAAATAAGTAAACTGCTGACTTGCCTAGCATCTCTCTTTTCAGCCTATTTATGCCATAGCTGTATGTTAAAGAGCACCATAAACCACTTATGATTTGACCCATTCTGTGCAAAGGAAGCAAAGTCTGCAGATTACACAAACCATAACTCCTGATGTCAGTAAGTGGCAGATAGCTCCCTTAGTATTTTTAATGAAAGATGAACAATAAAGACTCTTTTATCTCATTAATAATCTACATATTATTCATATTAATAGAACTGGTCCCTGCAAACTCATAAATATCAGTAGATGCTGTGATACTGGCCTTGCTGTGAGTGCTTTATGAGTTATAAATTACTTTAAATTATCATTAGGCACTGGTTTCAGTGGAGCTGCATTGAAAAGCCTGCCCTCCCTCCTAGTTTTTAAAGGCATCACAAAGCTATACTGATGCTGAAAACTGGTTGTCAGCTGCAAAATTGGAATTGATGTGTGATTTGGAAGTTCAGATTTCATGGTGTTTCCTCTTGTACCTTCTGCAGGAATTCTCTGGTTTTCTTGTTTCAGATTTTTAGTGTGGTTTTAGGGGTTTCCTTATCCATGAAGACTGAATTTTTGAGAACCTTTGCAAACATGGTTGCTATGGAAGCTGTGGAGAGGAGGTGTGGAGTGGGGGAGACATTTCAATTGCAATTACTAGAGCTTGTTCGTGTACCTGATCTGTTCACTTCCCCAAACAGCTGATTGCATCACTGGTGCCCCTGTGACAAACCAGCAAGGCAAGAATAATGCTATCACGTTGTTAAAAACTGTTATAAAGCTAAAGCATTCATAGGGCTTAGAAGAAGAAAAGAGTCAGAATGGCCAGGAACAGCAGATTTCAGAATTTAGGAATTCCCTTTGCTTTCAACTTCACTGCTTTTGGGTTTGTAACGAGTTACCTGAATGTAACTTTACTTAGCTTCATCACAAGGGGGAAAATATGCTGACAGGGACGATTAGTCATACAGCTAGTGGAGTTGCAGGAAATTTGGCAATCAAGCAAATAGAAAAACAAGTAAGGTTTTAAGAGATGAATTTCTCTTTGTGCTAATCTAAAGCTGATTTACAGTGATATCACCCATCAAGAGACTATTTTCCCCACTGCTCTCCTGTTGGGCAGACTGCCATGTCCCAGCACTTGCTGGCTTCACCGGGCTTTTCATGCTGTTCTAATCATTGTCCCCTGTGCACGAGAGGAGGCAGCCAATGACGACACCTGCTTTTTGGGGCCAGCAGCAGAAATGAGAATTAACTCTGCAACAACTTGGGTTTTGTAGCTTCGAAAGCCCAACTTTGGATGCATTAATTAAATTTCTACTTGGAGGAAAAAAAAAAAGTCTGTTATTACCTAGGAGTGTAATTTTGAATTCTGTGCTTTCTCACTGCTTGTAATGAGCGTGACAGAGCACTGGAACAGGCTGCCCAGGGAGGTTGTGGAGTCCCCTCCTCTGGAGACTTTCAAGACCTGCCTGGATGCAGTCCTGAATAATGTGCTCTAGGCAATCCTGCTTAGCAGCGGAGTTGGACTAGATGATCTCTAGAGGTCCCTTCCAACTCTGAAAAATTCCACGATTCCGTGAAATTCCGTAATTGTCAGGATTAAGAATGGTTCCTGGATTCCAGCCCCTCTGTCTCTGTTTGTTCCCCGGGTTTACACTGCACTAGGTTGCTGCAGCTTGTATTCCCCTTGCTTTGTTCCCTCCCCGTACATTAACTGATCACCGGGATTAATGCATTCCTGAAAGGTAAGGAGCAGAAGCCTGTCTCCTTGACAGCAGGGGACAAACTCATAATAAATACATAAAAATAAACATAAATAGTTAGAGCCAGCAGCAGATTGTGATGGCAGTAAAGAAGGGTTTGCTTGATGCTTTATGGAAATGAAAGCTCTGTCTTCTGCCTTTCCTGCCATCATTATGAGAGCCCTGTTAGTCTGCTCTCTGAACATGATTATCATTTCTATAAACATAAAATATGCTGCTTTAACTCTGAGTCCCCTCCCCCAGCTTAGTGTGATTGAAGTAATTGCAATTAAAAGAAGAGGCTGTCCAGGAAGCCACTGCAAGTGCAGATTCAGATAACAATAGAGCATAAGTTCAGCAGCTGGTATGACACAGGGAGGTTACTGTTTCCAGCAGCCTTTCTCCAGATCAGTTTCTCTTCCCCTGGCACCTGGCTGGTGATGGAAGCTACATCACACGTGGCCATCCAGGGTGGAAAATTGTATCAAATAGGTCTTACAGGCCCTCGTATCCTATGGAACTTGACAGAGGTGACTGATCTGAAGCTGGCAGAGGCTCAGTGCAGCAGTGTAACACTGAATTATTGCAATATGGATTAAGTGCTATATACAGATATAAAATGATTGACTGACTGTAATTGTTCAGCTAGGAATAAAATAACTAGAATGCTGTGTGCTAAGTTTCATCTCACTGTTTCAAATTATGCATCCATATAGCAAAGCAGCAAATCCAATGTAACGGTAATATTGTCCAATGGGCTATCCATGCCGAACCTGATCATGGTAATGCTGAGCTGTCTTCTGTGCTAGATAAAATTATTTCCTGATCCCAGGAGAGCTCCTGAGGGACTACTGGGAGCTTCTGACTTCTGTGAAGCAGAACATTTAGAAACTGTGAATGAGTTTTACGCTTGTAGGCATTGCAGCTAGCTTTGCTCTTACTTTATAAGTGTCAGACCCAGTGCTCAGCTTCCCCATGAGCTCTTCATGCCTCTCTGACAGCAGGGAATGAGAGTAATGCTGGTCTAACTGGCTGCCTCCCAGTTTCTGCTCCGTGGCAAAGTGGAATCCCGTTCGCTTGGGTCCGTAGGAGCTGCTCTCTGTCCCCATGAAAGCAAGTTAGTATGAGGAACATGATGGAGATGAAAGGGCTTCACTGGAATAATTTAGCTGTCCATGCCTGCTAGGCCAGCTTCTTAACATTATAAGAAACTGGATAGCCTCTAGGATCCGACCACTTCTGGCATAAAGGCAGCTCAGAGCCAGAAGGAGGCAAAGTGAGTAATAAAACCACATTTTCTTGACTTTCCCTACCCCTTCACCTACCCTGGGAACAGCTAACAAATGGCAACAGTTTTAATTACAGGTTTAGCTTTTTATCTGTTTACAAATTGCCTTATGGATCATTTTAAACTAGGTGCTCTGTTATTTCACACCTGTGGTCTCTTACGGTAGAGATTGCACTGTGTAACGGAACAATCTTTCCCTTCTGCCATCTTATGGTTTGCTCTGTGAACTGTTCTTTGTAGACAGATCATTCCTTTGAGAGAAAAGGCTGCAGGAGTTGACTTTCCTCTGATGGTCCAGTTCCACTGTTGAGTGGCCAAATAATTTATACTAAAGCCTTTGTTTATGTAAAGAATAGATATTCAGACTACTTTTACCATAGTTCAGGCCTGACCTTCATCTTAAATACCCTGTTTCTTGAAAGACCTGCTTTCATGGTAAGCAATACAAAATATAATGGGCCTGTGACTGTCTTCAGAGGATGGAGGTTATGACAATGTCACAGGTGTACAAGGGGAAATATAATCTTGTCTTACTTTCTCCTTCTCCTGTTATTTCAGGTTGCCAAATTGTTGGTCGTATTTTTGTTGGTGTGTCATCCCTCCCCTCCGCCCCTTCCCAGAATTGGTGGGATTGCAATAAAGAAGCTTTGAGGCAGAGACAGAAGCTGAAATTCGCCTGTGTCTCTTCTAAAGCCAGTGCAAGAGCAAACCTCCTGAGGTGGGCTGTAATACCTTTCTGCGGAGAGCAAGGAAGACTTGGTAACTACGTGGTCCTTTCTTTGCTCCAGGAATAGTGCAACTACATGCTGTCCGTTCCCTTGGGCAGATGGCGATTTGGATGATAATCTTGCAGTGAGTCCCTCCTGCTTAGCTTGTTCACACGGTAACTGGGAAGTATTTTCCATGAGCTTGTGCTGCGCTGATTTCTAAAGCTATGGAAAGAAGGGCTGCATTGAGGTGAGCCGTTCAAATTCCATCTAAAACTTAAAAATAGCACTGTGAAGATAAACCTGGAATAGCTCTCTCTGTCTACCGTGTACTTTGCTTAGCATTTCCTTTCACCCTGCAGCCCAGCCCATCTCTCCCATGTGGTGTTACCATCGCCATAGCATATGTTATTTACTGGACCAGTGCCATTGGTTTCCAGTGAAGTAGCACATAGTTTTTGCATGTAGCCCTTCTGATAAAATTCTGCATGGTTTCTTTGCTGCGACTCAGTAAATTTAATTCTTCTTGTAGGAGAAAGATGAAAGAGTGCATGAGATAAACGACTAAAATATCTAAATCTTGTGATGTTCTGCAGGTACCTTGATTAAAAATACTTCAGACTTGGTGCTTTTGTTGCATGTGAACCAAAATGGCAGGTACAAGCCCTTATCACTAGGTAGATTTTATAAGGTCACCTGTCATCTGAACACCAGCCACAAAAAATTAGCAACTTAAAAAACTACCATTAATTCTTTTCATACCTCTTTTAATCTTCATTTTACTCCTGGCCTTATACTGTGAGTTCATGCAAGGTGACCAAGTGGAACCTTAAAAATGCACCATTTCTCTGGCATTTCATGGACACCTCAATTTGCATGATTTGCAAGAGTCATGGTCAAAAAGTTTTAAAAAAATCCCCCAAGTTCCTTATGTCCTTTGTATTCTTCAGAATTAAGCTGTCAGGTATTTCTGCAAATGGACAGCACTCATTGCAATTTTAGTGAAATAAGAGAAAACTTTGAGCTCTTTTTTTCTACCCTGTTGCATTTTTTTTAATCCTGTGAAGCAACAACAACTGGTAGTAACTTGCAAGAGAGAAGACAGACAGTCTTATATTTTGGAAAGATAATTGTGGCAACAATATAAAATGCTCCCCTTTTTGGCACAGTAACTTGAATTTTCCAGGAAGATGGGTTGTTACTGTCCCCAAACCCAGTGAAAGACACTTCACTTTCTCAGGGGTACATGCTGCACTATAGATTCAGCTCTTACATCGTATGTGAGAGAGGTGAAATAATTACTCAAAAAAGCGATGGAAAAAGAATTACCGATACTTTACTAGTGCACATGCAACGCACAGCACACATTTTTCTCATTCATAAGAGACCCTTTAGTCCCACTGAAATGAGGGAAAAATATAAGAACTTGTCTTGCGGGTCAGAGTGCTGGAGACCGGAAGATCTAATAGACTCTGAAAAATACTACCTGTGACATATCCTGACACAGAAACCCTGGAGAAAGCACACAGCACATGTATCGAGTTTCCTATTCTTCAGCTGATGACTTTGATGTTTTATGACAGTTTTTAATGTTGAGGAGGCAAAACAACCTCAGAACGTGCAAAACCATAGCAACTGCTGCAGGAGGATATATCTGGAGACAAATTGTCCTCATCTTTTCTAATTTTAGTGCATTTCTTGCCCTCTAAGCAAATGATGGTTGTCCCTCTACAAGTGGATTTTGTGTTGGGATAGGATTGGGCTGCAGTTTCAGAAGAGACTTGAGCCCAGTGATACGCAGGAGCGAGCACACATGCTGAAACCTGAAGTGATTTTGCTGGGTAAGGGAGTGCCACCCAGTGCCTGTTGATTATTTATTGGATTAAAAGGTCCATGGGGCAGAAACTGCTGTTGCCCAGACTCTGACGGGTTCTCCTCAGTACTGTTGGCAGAAGGGCATGTGATATTTATGTCTCCTTCTGGGCATCTGGGCTGGTGGCCTATGTGGGGATTAACGTCAGTTTGTCTCTCGTGAACAAAAGCTGGAGCCAGATCTAAGGGGTCTTTTTGATGAAACTTCTCTTGGAAACTGGGGTGTTTCCGTGGAAACTTTAGGTTTAGCAGAGCCGGCCTTTCTGCTTTAGTTGTAAGTGGTGCGAGTGATGATTTGTAAGTCATTATTGTCAGCAAGTCTTGATATATTAGATTCAATAAATTCACACACTTTCTTGCTTACTAACACTTTCAAAATGTATACACCTCATTTTTGCTTTTTGAAGCAGGAAACATCAACTTCAAACTTTTCCTTAGGTAGAGAAAGTTAATTTGCAGTCTTTAAAAAAAAATCACTGTAACAAATATATGATCAGAAATTGTCAAATTAATTTTTCCTTTACTGTAAGACAGGATTTTAGTTTACAGCCTGAGTACTACAGGATTTGCGAAATAAAGCAGTCCCACAAGGATCCAGACTGAGGCACTCGTCCTTTCTGCTGTCAACAAGCTGCAAACGAGAATACTTCAGTCAAAACCAGCCACGACAGGCACAAGAGGACCAGTGCTAAGGTGGGCGGGTGCTGGCAAGCCCAGCGAGCCGCGTGGTTACTTTAATACAGAGCCTCTGTCAAATTCCTGGAATTGATTAGTTGTTAACTCCAAGGAAAACAGTTGTGTAGCTGAAGGGAATGGAGGCAATATTTGAGTGGCATTGTAATTTCTCCTGTGATTTTTCCCAGGCATCAGCGTGCCCTTATGCAATAGATAGGAGAATTGCAGCTGAATTAGTCAATACAATGCCACTGGTCTCCGCTGTTTGAGAGCCTTTATTACCAAACAAAGACAATCCCTACAGAAAGTGAGACCGTGTTATCCATTAATCTGGGTAAAATCTGCTCATGACTTTTCCACCTGCTTCACAGGATGCTGGGCAGCAAAGCTGGATACCATGGGTCCTTTCAGCTCCCTGTCCAGTGTGGGCCGCAGGGGCTGAACATTCCTACTCAAATCATAGAATCACAGAATGGTTCGGGTTGGAAGGGACCTTAAAGATCCTCTAGTTCCAACACCCCTGCCATGGGCAGGGACACCTCCCACTAGATCAGGCTGCTCAAAGCCCCATCCAGCCTGGCCTTGAACACTTCCTTGAACAGGGATGGGGCATCCCCAACTTCCCTGGGCAACCTGTTCCAGTGCCTCACCACCCTCACAGTAAAGAATTTCTTCCTGATATCTAATCTAAATCTACCCTCTTCCAGTTTGAAGCCATTACCCCTCGTCCTATCACGACATGCCGAAACAGTCCCCAGCTTAATAAACGAGTGGGGTTTATTGTGCCCCCAAACTGGGAGAAATCTGCCTAAAGACGCCGCCAAACCCCGCGTAGAAAAAGCTCTGCTTGTTAAATTTCCACCCCCAAACCCCCCGAACCCCCCTC
>VWZL01002776.1:0-76175 GCA_013396915.1 Stercorarius parasiticus | reverse complement strand
CGCGGGCTTCCCCCTTCGATGCTCCCCACTTTGCCCAGCTGGTGGCTTCTCCCCTCCCGGCCTCCACTGCCCCGCTTGGCTTTGACGCCGACCTCCCTGGGCACCTGGGTGGCTTCTTCTGGCAGGCACAGCCTGTGGCTGCTGCCTCCCCCCACCGCCCAGCCTACGCCCCCTGTGTGCCCCCTGAGCCCCCTTTGCTTCCGCCTGGGCCCGGGCCCAGCGAGGCGGCGTCTCCCCTCTCGCCTGCTTCGGCGGGCAAAGGCTTGCCTGCTTCCCGCTTAATTGCCTTCCTGATCCTCGGTGAAGGCTGCCAGGTCACCGGCCTCACTGGTGCCTTTTCCCCTCATCATCAACAGGGGAGCACTCAGCACTCAGCCCACTGGGGTGCCCGGCCTGTGCGCGGCATCTTAGGGCCTGCCAGGCTTTCTCTCCGGTGTCCCGGGCACGTACGTATGGATGCTGGCTGGTTAATCTCGGTGGCTTCTGACAGGCACAGAAGCATCAGGTTGGGCACAGGTTTGCTGTCATGAGGCGTGTGTCTCCTGGACGGGAGCTGGCTCCTGCGTGGGCGGTGAGCTCATGTCTGTCTGAGTGTGCCCCGTAGACAGACATGCCCGCGGTCCAAAGCTCTGTTCCCTCGGCGGGTTGCGGGTCCCCTACCAGAGGGGATGCCTCGGTAGCACCCCGGGATGCACGTGAGGAAATGACCTCTCAGCGCCAGGCGTCAGCTCTGATATTCACTGCTGGGTGAGGTCAGGTGGAGATGGGCAGTATTGTAAGGCTTGCCACGTTGTGGCCAAGAAACTCCTTTCCTACTGCTTTATTTTCTTCTTTCCCTGAATCTCACGCCTAAAGAACAAGGAAGGGCAAAAGATAACAATGTTCTGGTACATATTGTTAAAAAAAACCCCACAAACCTTTACAAAAACTAAAACCATAAAAAAGATCTTTAAGATAAGTTCTTTAAAAAAATTATCCCCACTTAAAATTTGCCTATTTGTTTTGTAACAGTAGTGCTTCAGTAGTGCTTGCTACTGAAGTTAAATGTGAAACAGTCTTTCCATAGAACTCATCAAGACAATGGAGTTGATTGGTGACCTCAGGCACTAATACAACAATAGCAAATAGGCCACGGCATCACAGACAAAGATACAAATTGACCTTGAATGTCAATTAACAGAAGGCTTTATCCACACTTTTTTATTGCACGCAAGATCTCTGGACTCCGCTGTGTCCCTGTGTTTCCTGTGTGTTGTGTTTGCAGAAAAAGAAAAGAGGCACAAAGCTCCCTTTATATTATTAAAACCAGAAGTTGTTTGTAATTCTGTGGCCGCTCTGATATTTCCTGATAATGTAAAAACTCAATTCAAAAAGGAAATAATGTGTTGCTTTTCATTGTTCCCCCAAATAACTTGGAGGGAGATAACTTGATAAAAACATTTCTATCACACCCTCTGGTTAGTTAAGTGTAGCTGTTATGTTTCCAAAAATAGATAGTCTCCCAGTGTGCCTGAAATCTGCAACATGGAGGTCAGTTCTGTGTCATGCATAGTCTTTTTTGGCACATACATTCTGCCTTGAATTGTCACGATCTTCTCCTCTGTTTCTTTAATTCCCTCATAATTTTGCATGGTGCTACAAAGTAGATACATGCTTGTAATCAGAGAGAGACAAGCTTGTAATCGGAAAGTAGTCAGCAATAGTTGTTTGATGCCAGAAAAATAAAAAACGTTCAGAGGTTTGAAATAGGGGAAATTATCACTTTTTATGGCTTCTGGCAAAATTCCATGACTAACTAACTTAAGAAATGTATGTACTAAATAGTGAATAATGAACCAATATCTCTTTAAACTCTCCACAGAATTGCTTCTTTGTCTTATTTTTCAGTGACTTATAATGTTTTGGCTTTTCCAGCATTATTGATATTAAATCAGCTTGCTGACTGTGGGGATGACTGGAGCATGCTGGGGCGGGAGCTGAGAGATCGGGGCCATTCCAGAAGGAGCGGAATGCTTTTCCTTGTACTTAGCCTCAGGCACAGACATGGCTTACTCCTTCCTGCAGTCAAAAAAAGGAACTTCAGAGCCTTAAACATACACTCGGACGGCTGCTAATGAGACTGTTAAGTCTCTTCGTACATTTCAAAATCTACATGCCATATTTCAGTCTCAGGCCTTCTGGGCATTTGTGTCTAATTAGGCTGGAGGGCCTCCAGTTCGAGATTACCTATGCTGCTTGGTGCCTGAAGTCTTTATATGACTTTGGCAATAAAGCAGATTACTGTGGGTTTATGTACAATCAAATTAGGGACAGATGCAAGCATTCTTGTAAGCCCTATTCCTGCTTTCTTAGGAGGGATTGAATTCCACCATCGTCTGGTTCTTTCTACATGAAATGACAAGCATGCCAATTATAGCATATCTGTAAGTAGGGGTACTCTGTAAGATGTGAGGCTTTTAAATACTTCCTCTTCTCTTGCCTTTTTTTTTTTTCCAAGGGAGAAACAACACTGCTTCAAGAAAAGCTTCCAGTTCCAGATACAAATAATGAAAAAGAGGAAAAGACTCTTAGCTGAGCTATACATGGCACAGCAACAAATGTTTTGGGTTGTTTGTTTTCATAACAGCTTAGAGTAGAATGGGGAAAACACAATACATAGCACATGAATTGGTGTTTAGCACTATGAAGTAATATTTCACTGGTTAGGACTGCTATTTACTAGTACTTTAAAAAATAAAGTCCCTGGGCATTATAAGAGGAATATGGAAAGACTGCTGTGGCTATCTCCTCAGTCATCACTGAGTATAAATAAACCAGATCTTAATTCTCCAGATTGTTGTCCACTTTATAAGTGCTAGATGCACTCTTAGGATGTTATCCCTGGTTCTGTAAAGCCAAACCTTGAAATGAAATCCCAATTCCGATGAACTAAATGACAAAATTTACTGAACAACTGTTTCATCTTGGATGTCAGGAGAACTGGATACATATTCAAAGGAAGACGACACCTTAAATGAACATTAAAAATATTTAGAAATATGTGTTAAAATGTGTTTTGTGAAATGTTAGGTGGCAGGGATGAAACCCAAATATTAAAGTACTCTTCTAAATTAATTAACCAATTTTCCAGGATGATAGCAAAGATCTACAAATCTTCCAGTACTTGGCATTCTGCAGTCTTACATAACTGAATGTAGATTTTAAGTGCCTAACTTCAGACACTGGTAGGTGAATACTTACATTAATAAATACAAAGATAACACACTCCAGAAAACATCAGATTCTTCACACTTATAATTCTGGAATATTAGACTTACAACTCAGAAATACTGTGTTTGAAAACAAAGTTCTTCATGACCTCATTAGGAAGACCTAAGAATAACTGTCTCCTGACAGCCAAACTCCTGTTCGAATGTAAATCTTAGGAATCCTTACCTCAGACCCCTGTGACAGCTTTACAGAAATGTTCTGATGCCAAGATGGTGAGGAACAGTGGTGCACCATGAAAAGTGAGTGTCTTCTGCCTGTCAGGTTCCCAGATTTTTGCTTGTGATTGTGCAGTTGATAGAGTCAATTTTATTTCTTTGAAGCAAGAAGATTACAGGTGAAACCCTGATATCTAATTTTTAGATTTAAATCATATGACATAAACTAAGCAGTTCCACATTTTAGAATGCTCTAAAAAACCACCACCTTGTGTTTACAAGACTTGGAGACACGCTAAATTTATTATTTCTAACATTACATATATTATGAAAAAGAAAAAAGGCTACATGAATGTCATAGAATCATAGAAGCATAGAATGGTTTGGGTTGGAAGGGACCTTAAAGATCATCTAGTTCCCTCACTGCCATGGGCAGGGACGCCTCCCACTAGACCAGGTTGCTCAAAGCCCCATCCAGCCTGAACTTGAACACTTCCAGAGATGGGGCATCCACAACTTCCCTGGGCAACCAGTGCCAGTGCCTCACCACCCTCAGTGAAAAATTTCTTCCTAATATCCAATCTAAATATACCCTCTTTCAGTTTGAAGCCATTATCCCTTTTCCTATCACTACATGCCTTTGTAAAAAGTCCCACTCCAGCTTTCTTGTAGGCTCCCTTCAGATACTGGAAGGCCACTATAAAGTCTCCCTGGAGCCTTCTCTTCTCCAGGAAGAACAATGCCAACTCCCTCAGCCTGTCCATCCCTCTCATCATCTTCATGGCTTTCCTTAGGACCTGCTCCAACAGGTCCATGCCCTTCCTGTGGTGAGGACTCCAAAGCTGGACACAGTACTCCAGGTGGGGTTTCACCAGAGCAGAGGGGCAGAATCACCTCCCTCAGCCTGCTGGCCACGCTTCTATTGATGCAGCTCAGGATGTGGTTGGCCTTCTGGGCTGCAAGTGCACATTGCCGGCTCACGTTGAGCTTCTCATCAACCAACACCCCCAAATCCTTCTCCCCAGGGCTACTCTCAATCCATTCTCTGCCCACCCTGTATTTGTGCTTGGCGTTGCCCCGACCCAGGTGTAGGACCTTGCACTTAGCCCTGTTGAACTTCATGAGGTTGGCATGGGCCCACCTTTAAAGCCTGTCCAGGTCCCTCTGGATGACATCCCTCCCCTCCAATGTGTTGGCCGTGCCACACAGCTTGGTGTCATCAGCAAACTGGCTGAGGGTGCACTCAGTCCCACTGTCCGTGTCTCCAATACAGATGTTGAACAGCACCGATCCCGATACTGACCCCTGAGGAACGCCACCTGTCACTTGTTTCCACTTGGACATTGAGCCATTGACCGCAAATCTGAGTGCGACCATCCAGCCAGTTCCTTATCCACTAAGTGGTCCATCCATCAAATCCATGTCTCTCCAGTTTAGAGACCAGGATGTTGTGGAGGACAAATAGTGACAAACATTTACATCCAAGAGAAATCCTGTGCAGCCACCCTCTTATATGCGACTTTTAGATTAAAGGAATTTCCTTCATTTATGAAGTGCTGAGACAGCTGGGATAGGTAATCACATCTGAAATGTCTCCGCTTGCATCTCTGGAATATGATTGTGTAAGCAGTGAGGGGGCATTGCCTGGTGGCAAGCACAGCCGGGGAGGCCTGGTCCTGAATGCTCAGAAGGGGACAAATCTGTCCTGCTGAAGGTCCTGTGCCTTGTCCCCTACCTCCCCAAACCATAGTGAGGAACAGCCTTGCAATGCCTGTGGAATCTGGGCCTGAACTTTGTGGCGTGAGCCTCTATGTATGTAGGAATACAATAGCACACAAAAGCAAAGCGACTGCTCAATAATAGAATGTGCCTACTGAGCTACTTTTCGTGGGAAAGCTAACACTTTAAAACCCCCTTTTCATCCTGTAACATTCCAGAGATCAATGTATATCTGCAAGTGTTAACCTTGAAAAGGGAACTGTTTGATGCTCAGCCCTGAAGGAGGAAATGCAAGTGTTCTTATGTCAGGGAGCAAACTTAGGAGATCTCAGAAACTACAAACTTGAGTCCACCTGGTCTTCGCCAAAATAGTTTTATAGTGAAGGGCTTCAGAAATATTTTTAGGTAAATCAAATACGTATTTCCCAGTATTTAAAATGTAAAGGAGAGGATAAATGCCTTAGTAAGTTAGGAAGGCAGTAGCCTCATTTATCAAAAAGATAACAGGAACCCAGATGACGGAATTATCAATATTTTGCAGAGAAAAAAGCGTGTGGTAGGATGAAGCAGTGTACTGCAGTGGGTTATTGGCTTTGTCTTTTGTTCTCAGAACACTAACCGGAACGCTGAAAAAGCACCTGGGGAAGAAATATTCTTAGAGACCCAGTCTGGACCTTTGTGATGTTACAAATGAAATGCAAAAAGTGCATTTTGGTTTTTTTGTTTGTTTGTTTGGTTTGTATATAACTGAAGTAGGGCTCTGTGGCTTAGATAGTTCTGCTTTTTTTCAGCACTTTCTGAAGTCATTATAGCTGCAGCTTGGCTGTCATGTTCTTCCTTTAATTGGAAGCTGGCCAAGGGAATGGTTGGCAAGCCTGTTTTTTGGAAGTCTGGACATTATCTTGCTGCTTTGGGGCCTCTGCAGTATTAATAAACCACGAATAAACTTCCTGGCATTTCTTTAACGACATTATGGTTAAAGAACAATCAGTTTAAGCCTTCAGAGAATAGCTATTGCAGAAGAACAGAAAAGACAGTCCACTGACATCTAGCGAACGACTCTTTTCTTTGCTAAAGCAGAAAGCCTTGTTGGATCTTTGCACGGCAGAAAGAGTAGTCCTGGGACATAGTATAAATAATAAACTACCAATAATTAATATAGCCCTTCCACTCGAGAATCTTGTGCATACTGGTTAAAAAATCTCTTTTCCTCACTTTATCTGCATATGATATTAATTTAACTTTGCGTCCTGATCTTGAATTTATGTTTTGGGATCTTATCTTGAAAATGCTGTTCAAGTTGCTATCTAGTGTGTATCTCCGCTAGCCAGAGCCGAGAAAATATGCCTAGATTTAGTGGGGATCTACTTAACTTTCCTTGGACAGAGGGCTGCAGGCAGAATTGCTCACCTGCTGTGTAGGGGGTGCCGCAGGGTGAGCCAGGAGTCCATCTGGTCCGTGCTGCCACTCTTTGAGGAGCTGAGTGGCGTGGCCAGCAAGAAGCCCCCATCTACGTCATGAGCCTTTGGTCAGCAGCGTCTTGCAGCTGAATTTTTCAACATCAGAGAAGGGGACTGTAGGGGATGCACGTAGGGATTTTCCTTAATGGTGTAGTTCTGTATTGAGTGTCGTGGTACCTGTAGTCAGCAATACCACAGCTTTTCCTCTCCTATTCCTGTGTGACATACAAATCACTAATGAGTAGTTAATTAGGCATAAGTGATCATGATTTTATTCTGTTTTCCTGTAATAAATATATTCAAGTCCTTGTTCTCACTGGTTTGTGAAATTCAAGACAAAAAAAATGGTAAAACATTTTCTTTTTTCTGTCTAAGAATATTAAACTTGATGACCAAAAAGGCAAAGAAAACCCAATAAAGAAAAATTATTACTATGGAAATCCCCAAGTGAGAAGGTAGGGGTTTGAAGATTTTATAAAATAAAAGTTAAGAACTTCAGGAAATTGATAAAGGCACTCAAAAAATCTCAAGGACAAATAGAATTATGGATGAGATATCCATAGATGAAATGTTCATTGGAATTAGAATGAAGTATTCATAGAATTACTTCTCTTCTTCACGTGTCAGTGAAGGACAGGCTGCTGCACCTCTGCTGAAGGTGGTCATGAAGTATATACACCCTCCTCCACCTTTGCTGTGCTGCTGTGTGAACTCCTGTTGTGCTGTTGCGTGAACTGTTACTATTAGACTTATTTAAACATCTGGACCTGACAACTAATACCCAGAAGTTTTTAAAGAATTCACTGGAGAGTTCTGTGGGTTATGAAGCTTGAATTTTTCAAAATGCTTTGGAACACAGAGAAATTATAGAGAACTTGGGAATTTGTCACCAATGCTTTAAAAAGGAATCTTCTGGATAATTGCAAGCCTGTCAATTTGGCTCTGGGCCTGGAAAAAGTAACAGAAATTGTTCTACTGGACTACATTTAAACTTGCTATCATTCTTTGAGACTAGTCACCCGTGATTCTTGGAAAATAGATTTTATCAGCCTGACTCTTTATTCCTTTCTTTATTCTCTTATTTGAGAGATAACAAATACAGTTTGATCAATGCCATCGTGTTGAAGTAATATATAATATGCTTCTGTGAGGCATGATTTTTTGATGAAGTAACTACACTGAAATGAAATCAATGCAGTGCTTCTTAAATGGACTGAAAGCTGGCAGACAGGCTATGAAACATGACTGTAAATGGGGAATCCTCACTGAGTATGTGCCTTTCTGTTGGATCCTGTAAGAACTGGTTATTATCAGTTACTATTTAGCACTTTTATTGGTGACCTAGATGGTAACAATATCAGTTTTCCACAGGACTAAGGGAAATCTAAGAAAGAGGATAGCTATCTGATGCAGAGATCTGTCAGTGTTAGTAAAGTGGGTGCAAGCTGTAGTGTATCATGAATGATGTTTTACTGAGCTAGTGTGGCTCTCGGACGCTGCTTGGCAGCACTGAGTGAGGGTAGAGAAGTATTTTGCAAACACAACATAGGGTTCCTACAAATAAACTTGACTTTAGGAAGGAGAAAGGGAGTTCAGTAGTGTCATGACAATAAAAGACTAGGAAAAATTGAACTCCAAGGTCACTATTTACTGGATTTACCGAAGTGGGGTGGCTCAGTATCGCTTGCTCTGTTTATGTATCTGGTTCATCATATGGGTAAAGGGATTCTTCAGTGTAGCCTGCAATGGCATAACAAAATGCGGTGTCTGGAAAGCAAAACTGGACCCAAGTGAGGTTTGCCTTTGTAACAGTCAGGTAAACTGACCATTGGAATATTAGTATCAGTACCAACATTATTTAAAAAGAAATTCTAGTTAAAGGCGGCTGTGATTCTGGGAAGTCTTGTTTTTTTCAGGTCTGGACTCTAAGAGGGCTCCTGTCACGTAAGAAATGTTACCTAAATTCAGTCTTTTTTGTGCTTAATACAAACATTTCCAAGAGAAGCAAGGGTCTCTCTCTGCAAGGGTTTAATTGTTTAGAGAACTTTGAAGCTGCATTCAGGCCTCTCAACATGGATGAAACTTAATTTGGTCTCTTACTCTGCTCAGAATTTATATGAAAGGATTGGCTTTATATTAAAGTTTTTATTGTCAGGAATGGAAACAGGGAAAGTCCTGTGTATCTATATTAGAACCTGGCAGGTGTCTGTATGCCACACTCCTCTCTCCTGTTGCTCTCTTACCCTGTTGCTTGAGACTCCCCAGATTACTAGGACAAAGAGAATGGGAATTTGACTTACATATTCCTTCTGTTTTCTGAGGCAGCTGGTTTTGGCCTGGAAGTAGAGCAGCTGAATGTAGCGCTCAGCTCAGGCAACTTCTCTGAATTGGCCAAATGCAGTAAGGGGCTAAGATGAAATTTTTACTTTGAGCTAGATGAAATTCTGGACTGCTTTTGACAGAAGTTTCACCAAAACCCTGCTAGAGAGTTTGCCTGTGACTGTGTTTATATTTTTGCCCCTTGAGAGGATTTTGTGGCTCTCTGCAGGGCGGTGATCGCTTGAGATTATACTGAAATTTCTTAATGGTGAAGTGGTGTGTGACAGAAAGCAAAAGCAACTTCAGTATTATAGCTTAGACATCTCGGTTAGCCTGAGGGATCTCAGTTGGACAGAGACAGGTTCTGCTCTGCTCCATGTTCTCAAGAATCAGTAAATTTAGAAATTTGGTCTGTAGAAAGTCCATCGTGTTTAAGCACAGCCCTGATTATCTGTCCATTTTCTGCTTATGCTGTTCTCTACTGACAGGGCTCTGGAAATAATGCATGAAGAAGTCTTACATCTTGAACAGTTAATGTTCACCTGCATGTTTTTCACCTTTTTTGCTAATTAAAACACAGCAATGAAAAATGCTATTTATTTGAATCAAGGTATTTTGTATAAAATCAGTAAAGTTAGTAATTATACATAAATTTTCTCTACCACTTTTGTCCATTGGAACAATTTATCCTTCCATCCTACTAAAATTGTAAATAATGAAGCTGGCTTGTTTTGCAGAGGACTTTGAAATGACACGGCCAGATCACCTAGAAACAGAGCCAGGACTAGTATCTGTGAATACCAATCTGCTTTTGTATCCACTGGACCATGCTGATGACACCACTAAATACAGAATTTGGGAAGTACCCAAGTGCAAATGCATAACCAAATTTCAGGTCTTGCTTTAGGAATATACTGTTTTTTTTAAAACTGTGATGATAAGGTCTTTTTCAAATAGAATTTTATTTATTTATAAAGCTATAAACAGAAAATGTCACCCTCCATACTTGTTCTCAAGAACAAATTTACATTTTTTTCTATGACCATAGAAATACTTGCATTTTTTATCTATTCCAGTTACTGCATTGAAAGCTTACTTATATGTAGGAGCTGTTTGTAACATCAGTAGAAGTATCTCTTTCTCCTCTCTGAAGTCGTGCGTTAAAATAATCCTTTCTCTGCAATTTTTTGGCACCAATTGAATTTCTTGTAAGAGCTGATCATTTCCTGTCAGACTTAAAAAGAACATCCAGTTGCTTTCTTTTGTCCCCGCCCTCCACCTCCCCCCAATTTGTGCTGAGCTGTGCCCTCCTGTTTTACTGCTGGATTGGAGATGCCTCTGATAAAGGGCTATCTATTGTTCAAATGGGATTTAGTGTTAATGATCTCTTAGTCTGGTGTCCAGGTCTTTAAGTGTTATAGTCTACAAGTTACCATCCTTATCTCTTTTTGTCTTGCTCTATCTTGCTGAAAGAATGAACCTGGCTGTCTCAGTCGTAGCCAGGACTATCAGTTTCCTTGTGGGTTCCCGCTGTACGCGTGTATATTCCAGTGACCTGCCTGATGGTAGGCGTTGCAAACACATCTGAGAGGACTTCTGTTCACCTGTCTGACATCTCTGCTCTGAAGATTCTGGTTATTAAAGCATCTGGGTGAAAGATACTGGCTTAGGTTAGCCTTATGTTTGTATGCTGAGATTTGTAAATCTAGTTGTTGAATCAGTTTGAACCACAGGTATCTTTCCAAAGACAGAAGTAGTATTTAATGAATATTAACTGTTCTGTTAAATATTATCCCATTTAATTAACACCAAGCTTAATTAGAACCCCAGAAAGGACAGTCTAATCTCTGTTTGAATAACTGCACCAACCTGCCGCAATGTAAATCAAGGTTTTAGCAGGGTAATTCAACAACCTTGCCTGGGTAGTTAAATGATTAAACATCTGCTGTGTTGAAGAGAGAAACACGTTTTGTCTTACACTTGCAGCTCATCCAATAGCTAGAAATTGAAGCTGTTGACTCTCAGTGACTAATAGCTTCAAGTCCTGTTTCTGTGGCACATTGCAGTTGGCAAGAGTCTGCCTGCTTCAAGGTTCCAGAGAAAAGTGTAATACTTTCTGAAAAAAAAAAAAATAGCCAAAATAATTGTGTCTTTTCATTATTACTCTGAATTGTATGTACACAGGAATACACCAAATAATATAAACTTAGAAATATTTTTTATGTTTAAACTTAGGAGTTTAAAACAACATGAGATTTATTTTAAACCTTACAACCAATACTGTGAAAAATAAAGCTGATAAGTTATCACCCATTTTGTTAAATGTTGATCAAACCCAAGCAAGGCTTGCATTTTTTAATGTCTGAACAGGAGCATTCCATGTAATCTGCACTGTGTGGTGCTGCAGTAACTAAATTGTAGCAGTAATGTACATTATTCCCATGCAGCGGTGTAAACCCAGCTGGCTTCCCCTGCTGGTGCACCCCTTTTCCCCTGCCCCCGTGTGCAGCAGAGGGGTAGGGGTTTTAGAGAAGCTGGCTGGCTGTCCCTGACTGGCAGCCCCATCTGCTTGCAGTGTGCCTGCTGCAGATTTGACTGCTGAATGACCAGCCTCAATAAAAAAGAAATATGTGCCAATGGTGTGGGCATACATGCCAAGAGAGAAGTATCAATTAGGAGCTTTCTGCTTGCGGTCTAGCACCCTGCTGTAGGTGCATGAGTATTTTGTATGAACAGTAGCTATTTATGGATGACTCCTAAACATGAGCAGCGGAAGGATTAGCAAGATGTACAGTATGTGATACTTTGCCCTTTCCACAAACATCAGGGTCACAGCACTAAAGAATTGCAATGAGGTCATAAAAATATTCTTTTTTTCCCAAGCTTTAAAGATCAGCACTATTTGTCATGGAGCAAAATGGCTTGGAAGTTGAACTTCTGTTCCCACAATTGTATTTAAGAAGTGCTTATGAATCTTGACAGACTTATGACTGATTGTAAGCAGCTGAATGAAAACAATAGGCCTGCGATAGCCACGGGACATGGGTGGGGCCCACCATCAAGAGTATCTGCGCTGATGAAGTCTTGCGTGGCAGGTAGGCTATGTCCGGGCAAAGCCCCGGGAGCTCAGGCAGTCACAGTGCGACACATTTGAGCTTCAGTTCCAGCTATTCCTCAGCTGCTCAAATACTCTGTCTGAAGAAATGTGTTAAAGAAAGTGCATTTTGCGTGCTTTTTATAAAGAGGCTGAACTGTGTCTTCCCATGATGCAAATTCACATCTAAGAACATGCTGGCTGTCATAGCTTTAACCCCAGCCCACTCTCTAAGTTCGGGGAGGCATATGTTGCCAGCTCAAGGCTGGCTCAGAGAGAGGTAAATACAGATGGGTTGATGTGTATGTGTGTTCATATGTATGTTTATAGCTAAATGTTGTATTAACATGAATATAATTAACTGAGGAAAAGATAATTCCTGGAGAAGTTGTCTAGGACTGAAAGTCTTATGTGGCCAAGGGCAGAAAAGCTTGCAAAAGGATGAATTTTCTTGATGCATAGATCTTACTTCTTAAAAGGTGAAGAGAAGATACAGAAAGGGAGAAGCAGGATATAAAAAAGCAAAGTGGTGAGATTCTTGATTGTGGTAATTGAGGATAGACTGATAACAGGGAGAAGTTACTTGCAATTTACTGCCCACTTACAAATTACAGAGGGAAAGAAATAGCTATTCTGCACAACCTGATATGACACAGGCCCTTTTCCATCTGTAACTAACTAAAAATCTACTGCTGTTTTGTAATTCCATGTAACTGAATCAGAATCAGTAAAGCACTTTGCTTCTTTCTTTTAAATGCAATTGCCTTTGGGTAGAAAATGTTTCCTAATGTCTCCTAAACTCTTTAAGTGGTATTTCTGTGAGGATATGAAGATCTGTTCTGCACAAAGGAATACTGTAGTCTGAAATCTGTATTTTGGAATCATATTGTCAAATAAATTTCTTTATAAGACATGGCAAGCTAAACAGTTAATTGCGTTGAAAGGCTTGAAGTTAAAGATTATTATAATATTAAATTACATATGCATATTTTTAAAGGAAATAGTGTATTGATCTGTAGAACATTGAGAAGACATTAGTTCTGTAAAAAAACATTTCTGGAAATACATTACTTATGGCAAAAAAGCTGTTTAGATACAAAATCTTTCTTATCCCCTCTATATTAAATGCAGTGTACTCTGTCTGGAAAGATCTTTCGCGGATTACTGTTTGATCTGAACACCACATAACAAAGAGTTCTGCTTGTGGTGAAATTTTGTTTAATTGAAAGCCCAAATGAAGAAGATGCCTAGTAGGGAAGGAATAAAATGCACTAGCTATAAATAAATGGACACTCTGAAGTTGGTATATGAGGTGCTTTTTATTTTTACAACCTGGAATGCTAATTTCAAAGAAGAAACTAGAAAAGATGGAAAGAAATTGCAGCCACTGTCACACTCAAAGGTCTGTGTGACAAAAGGCAGGTGAAAGAAAAGATGAGATCACAAAAGAGATTTTTTTGCAAGAAAAAAAGAGGTTCTTACCAGACTACAAATAAACCCAAAATGCAGTGAAGAATTAGAATCTAGGTACTTTAAACAGTGGAGGGAATTCCATAGTCCAACAGTACTACACAGGTGGGAAAGATTGTATCCTACTTATTGCATTTTAATTTCTTTATCAGTCGAGGTACATTGTTTTCAGAAGAAGCGATGTGATCTGATTATCTGGTAATTCAGACAACCCATTATGATGTTTAATTTGCAAATGTTCATGACCTAGAACATTTCACTAGGCAGCTGGTAGCGTGAGGAAGAGTTAAAGCTGTGGGTTCAGCCTCCTGCTGCGCAGGGAGTGTGTTGGTTGAAGTAGCTGCAAAAGAGCAAGACAGATCTGCAAGTCGGGCTCCTGCTACATGGGCTTGGAATGAAATCGATGCATGGATGAGACGGGATTTTTGTCCTCCGTGTTCTTCAAGGAGGTACACACATGGCAAGGATTTGATGAGTGGAATTGTTAGACTATATCTGAGCAGTGCTACATAGGGACATAATACTTTGTATCCTCAAGTCTCCAGGGAGAACTACAAGACAACAGGATTAACTATCAGAGTAGATTCTCTTGGTAGACAGAAACTCGTCTACATGATTGGAATAGATAATTGATGGAAGAACAGATAATGCAGACTTCTGGAGCAGATTAGTTTTGTACTTTTCTTTTTTTCATTACAGCCTTTGTCATGAAAATGGATATACTTCATGACATTTTCTGTTCTCCTTATAGTCATTACACTGGAAATGTTATCACTTTTGATTTTTCCAATTTTTACATTCCTAAGGCCTAGTATAATTATTTTCTCATAATATATTTTCTGTTTCAGTGTCTTTATAAAAAAATTAGCATTGGTGGAGTTTGGTAGGTAATTATATTCTTCCCTGACAAGCTAAAGATGGTATATTGTTTAAAGGAATGATTAATTATGTTAGGAAGCCATTTTCATTAAGACCTACTTTTAATGGCTGGTTAAGCATAAGAAAAAGTGGTGATGAGGACTTTCCATAGACACTAAGAAGGGAAGGCACTGTAGTCTGCCTTTCAGCATGAAAGAGACTCAGGGCTTCTTGCATCTGACTCTCTATTGCTAGAAAGTCATCTAGCTTTGATATGCCAGTGGCAAATGATGGTGGATCTAATAAAAGCTTTTGGAGAGCAATGCGATGACTACGTGTTCTGGTGAAACCCAATGCAATTGAAAATAACTGGAATAACTTTCTGTTTGTGGGATGAATTTTCTATTATAGGCATGCAACCTTACAAAGTCTTTTAAAAAGTTTAAATCTTTAGAAAGGGATACTAGCTTCGAAGAAGGCTTAATTGAGAGATATCCTTTGGCTTCTGCTGTACGAGACCTCTCATTTCATAAGTTCTCACTGTTCAAACCATGTGCCTTATTTCTAGACTGAAACTATCTAGTTTTACTTTCTAGATTCTGCATTTTTTACAGTCTTGTTCTTTTATATTTTTCCACATCAAAATAATGAGTAGCGATGTCTGTTTTTGGTGTCTGTGTGGTTTGTAGGAAGCACAGATTTGGTTCAGTTAGGTCACTCACCTTCAGTTCCCACCCCAGTCAGGGTTGGAGAGATTAAAACCCACACATAATTCTTAATTGCCTGTAATTGCTAAAGAATATTAATAGGATAAAGATGTACACCAAAGATCGGCAAAACTTGCTTCTCTTCTGTACCTCAGGTACCTGATGATAACAAATTCTAAGGACTGTGTTCTTATTGCCCTTGAAATGAAGCTGGACTGTGAGAAATACAGCAATAGATATATAGCTGATGGGAGTGGTACTTCTTAAAATTGTGTGTTGGTACATGTATGTTCCTGAAGTTTACTGGTATCCCACTGATTAAATGTTGCTGAGTTATTTAGTAACCTAGATATAATATAACTCCCATTCTTATCAAAGGGTTTGCTGGACAAAATGCGTTCTTACCTAACAGTCTCCTAACAAACTGGTTTATACTTTCATTTTTGTGCCCATTAAAAACAAGACTTAAAATGGGTTGCCCCCTTTTGGAGACAATCAGACTTTGTTTCAATGGTTTTTAAAAGTGATCCCGAGGAGAAATACCAATAATCTAAATCGAGAATACTGAGCAGAGCAAACCACTGCAGTGCAGAACATAATTCATAGAAAGCATTTGACAATCGCATTTTTGATGATTCATTCTCCTGACTCAGATGGCAGAGAGAACCAGGCATGGGAACAGTGTATTTTTGCAATAAAAGGATGAGAAATGCAAGGGCACACTTGTTGTGATGACCCTGGAAATGATAGCAGGTTATTCTGGTGTCCATTCTGGGCCAGGTCGTGATGTGTGGGGTGAAGGAGGGAGAGCACAATCAGTCAATGTATGAACACAATATAAATTAGTGAAGGATGTGAGGAAAATGTCTAACCAAGTACAGCTGATGACTTTTTTTGTAAGTTTGGCTGGTAAAGATAATTTCAGTTGCTGTAGGGCATGCAGTATTGTGTGACATCCTAATTTTCGTCATAAATTGTTCTGTGAGATGGGGGCAGTTCTGCACAAGATTGTTTTTGTGGTGTTGTGTCTTGTATTTGCATTGCCCTGTGACTAAGTAGCGATGAGGTCTGCCTGAAGCTTTACGCACTGCTGAGCTGCAATAAAGTCTCTCCGCCCCGTGAGCACTCCAGTATCTGACATTGTGGTTGTTTTAATGGGATTAATTTTTCTTGTACAGAGGCACTGATTTGGGCCTCCCTTGTCTGCCTGGCTGCGTCTGTCGTAGAGCTTGTTGGATTTTGGTAGCTTGGTGACACCTGTCCCTTTGTCAAATTTGTCTGAAACCAGCCTGCATGTTCAAAAGTGGGGAAAAAAGTGCCAATGTTCAGACAATCCTGTTTCTCAAGGAATCCAGCATAAAATGAAGAGCACAAAATTAGTGTAGCTCTTGGTAACTGGATTAAAACTAACTACCTTCAAAAGAATTGCCATGCAGTGCAATCTTCCCAGGGAGGCCCCTATTTGGAAATTTTTCAACTTGAATTGAGGCGGGAGGGAAAACCAAGTGCACTGTGCCTGCGATTTGCAGATCTCACACCACATGTGGTCCAGCCAGATGTGCCTGACAGCCCTCGGCACACAACAAGTACATACCCAGTGGCACGCTGGGTCAGAGGCTGTTAAGTATCCCAGAAACAGAAGGATCCGTTTCGCAAGGCAGTCAAGGCTGCATTTTTAATCCAGTCAGAAGCCTTTTCCCTGCCCGCTGCTGAGGAGACCTTCAGTAAGAGGGTGGCCAGGTGTGGGACATACAAGTTGCTGTGGTAGTGGTGCTCAGGGCCTGGGCAAGAAATGCTCAGAGGTGCTTTGCGAGTCATTTTCCACCGAGCCCTGGCTTTCTTGCAGTCTCAGTCCTGCCGTGAATGTACAGGAGTTCCTCTGTGTGTCTGGCTGCTGGTCGGGGCTGCCTGCAGCTCGACTGCGCTGTGGGTGCACACAAGCTCTGGCCGAGCAACCTCGTGACATGGTGGCAGGTGTCCTGCCCTGCCACTGGAAGCATGTGGGGGCTTCTTGCTTGGCCTGGAAAGGCCAGTGGCAGCGCTATGGACAGACACTTCAGGTGGAGTGCAAAGTACTGATGTTTTTGCTGGCTGTTGCCTCTTTGTGCTGGCCTTCAGAGGATGGTGTGAGTTTATTTTTGACCAATGAAGCATAGGAAGGTCCTTGAAACCCAGGGACAGTGAAGGGAGATGGGACGATACAAGTTCCTCCCCAACTTTAATTTTGTTGCTTTCACTGCTGCCTCTATGCGTTTATGCACACCAACTTCGTAAATGCATGACAGTCCGTAAACTTTACATCGTCTTTCCTTCAAAGTTGGCTTATCCTGGCCAGGGAGTCTTCTGCAAGACTATATGAGTCACAAAAATTAGCAATATGCTAAGTTAAATACAGTAAATGATTTATCTCCTCTCCCTCTGGTTTGTGTTTTGAAATGTACGCTGCGCGGTTTGATAGCTTCCTACCACTGCTGCCAGGCCACCTGTCCCGCACTGTGTCCAAGTCTTTGTCTCCAAAAATACCACTGCAGCTCAGACAAACAGCTTGGCAGCCATGCCAGGGAAGACCTTTAAAATGACGATCTCGTATCGCCACAATGGGAGAGAAAGATATATTACATGTCTGACCCAACACTTCGGAACTACAGAGCTGGAAATACCACACCGTGTCTAAGATGCACATAGAGCCGATCGGCCTGTAGAAACAGGCATCGTCTGGCTTCACAATAGTTAACATAATACTACTGCTTTCTGTGATATAGTCTGAGTTTTTGGTCTTTTTTTTTTTTTCTTAGTCAGTGACTGAGGCTATTAACATTGATAAATTAGGCTTTTATCCCTTGCCACAAACGCAGTACTTTTTCTCTGCTTGCTCTTTCTTTTTTGCCTGTTAGTGAAGCTATTGTAAGTATGTAATGCCATGTGGTGGCTGTGGACAGACACTTGAAGTGTTTGAAGAAGTACATGAGATGTAAAAAGACGATTAAGTGGATGACCCACTGAGATTTAGGTCTCCAGAAGTAGCAGAGTTGCCTCCATGCTTTTGTTGCTGTTGATTTGTTTTTTATAGACTTTGCCCATATGTTTCCATACCCAAGCTAACTTATGGCAGTCCAGACGATGGCAGGGAGCCTGGTGCTGGTGGCACCCTCACTGGATAGGACTGTTAGTGCTGAGCCCTTGGCTGCCGCGGCTGGATCTTGGAGCTAGGTGGTGGCCCTGATGGTGGCCCATGTGAGCTGGCATCACAGTCGGTGGGACTGCAGACACTCATCTTGTGCTGGACATCAGAGAGCGAGCAAGAGAGTGGAGTTGCAGTCATTTGGGATTTATTTGTTGTATGGATGGATGTAACTAAACTTTTTTCAGCAGAGCTGCAGGGTGAAGAAGCCCAAGCAGGATGCAGTTCCTGCAGAGCATCCTTGTCCCTGGCAGCAGCATCCTCTGGTGCACAGTGGTGGGACTTCGGGGATGACACGTCCTCGCCACTGGGCTCTGCAGAAGGCACTACTGTGCAAGCCATCACGATGGGCTGCCCAATATCCTCTGGGTCAAGGACAGTATTGATTGCGAGAGAGATGTGTCGAAGCCACTTTGTAAGCACATAGCGTTTGAGGGGACGACTTGAGGGAGGCACAACGTCTCAAGTTTCTGCCTACGTGCAGATAGAATAAGGAAGCACGTCTGTTAAAACAAAAGGGACGTGTTGCTTGTTTGGTTTTAAGAAACTTTCCATCCTCCCATTGAAAGAAGCCCTTGGGGTGAAAGGAGTGCAGTTGCGAGGGTTTAATATTGTTGGCGTCTGTTTCTACTGAGGTTACATAATTGCTGTTTTCCTGGGAAATGAAATCATGGAAATGATTTCCATGAAAATCCACCAGAGCATAAGCAGGCACAACTTTGATTTCAGGCACCTGTCTGTGCCAGTATTTAATTTGGCACAGGAAATGTAGCATCAAAACGAATATAAACAAGGAGCACAGGAATAATGGCACAACTGGCATTCAGACACTGAGATGTGAGAACAAACACATCCCGCCCCAGCATGGGAAACCTCACCTTGTATAGTGTGGGTGGGGGACAAGGCCAATGTCAGGAGCAGGCAAGGAGAGTCCTGTGCAGCAGGAATGGCAGGGGAGGGCTGGGAAATACACTTGCAGAAACCCAACAACACATACCTTAAATGAATTGGAAGGAGAGAAGGGCGAGCTGCAACCAAAGAAGAGAAGCTGGAAGGCTGTAAGGCCTTTCCTCTGTTTCGCCTTAGTAATTATCTCATTTGCAGAGCTTCCATTAATTGGAATGCATTTCCTAATGAAATTAGGCTGGCAGCCAGTATTCAAGTCTTTTTACTGCTAGGGAAAATTTGTTCTTTGAGCAACTCAGCCATTGATTTTTGTTTGTGTTTTCATTCATCATGAGACTGTTACGTGCCAAAAATTCCACACTCCGTCATATTGCCTTGGACAGTCTGAGTTATTTGATTTATTCCCTTGCTCCTGTGTCCCGAAAACTGAATTCTACAGCAGGGTCCCATTTGTAGTTCCTTTGTTGTATGGTTTTCCCCCCCCTCTTTTTTTTTTTTTTTTTTAAACAGTTGGCCTTCCTTTTAACTACCTATCTGTTAGGACAGCATGAGATGCACAGCAGTGCAAACGCACTAAGAATCCCAAGGAAAAAAATAATAAGGCTTCAAAAAATTGGTTGAAATTACCTTTGCATTGTGGGATTTCTAAATTTAAAAGCATTCTCAAACTTGCCTGGTTTATGGGGAGCACGGGAGCTGGACTATATCAGTGCAGAAGAGCACATTTTGAAGAGAGATCTTTGGCAAAGAAAATGGCAACAGTTAAGCTGGAAGGGGTCAAAACCCTGTTCAGACCTCAGACAGTCTTTGAACTGTGCTTTGCTTATCTCTTTGAAGAAAGGTGGGACTGGAAATGGCAATTACAGCATTATTTGGATGTGGTGTCATCTTCGCTTCTTCAGCCAGGTCGGGACTAGGTATTGCTCATGGGCGTGCAGAAGACCTTGCCTATCTTACTCTGCAGGATACTGTTTCACGTATTGGCAGTATTTACATACCTTATCCGTCGGGCTGATTTCCAAAAATTAATGTTTCAGCTACATCCTCACTACACGATATACACCTGTACTGATCGTCTTCCGTTACAAATATGAATCTTATAAAATGCATGCAGCCATTTTTACAACAGACTAGGTAATCAATCTGCTGGTCTCCTTTCTCATTCAGCACATAGGAAGGATAGGGAGCAAGGATGAAGGTTAGATGAAGAGAGAATGATTTGAGTTACTTCCAGCTCAGAATGATCAAAAATATGAGACTGGCTTTAAAATTAGTTTTTGAAAGGCAATATGCTTAAGGTACATCTTAGTTTCTTTGATGCTTGAGACTTAAATGAATGCACTCAATTTACCTTTACAGATTTGTCTCAACACATGTTAGCATAAATGGTTATGAATTAAAACTTAGTCACCCACCATCTACAACAACTGGAAGTACAGGGACAAGATCAGTATTATAGGACCTGTTACTGAAATCAGGAGAGAAAATAAACTGTGGAATTCTGTACTTTTTAGGACGTCACTGCAGTTTCCGTAACAGTGACATTCTTCAGCTTACTAAAGCTTCCTCCTATGTGTGTGGATTAGACTGTAGGTATGCATGGAAGCTCACACAATTGGTGCTACTTACTCAAACAAAAATAATTTTCTTAGGTGTATTTTAATTCTTTCTCCTTATGATTCAAGTAGGTTTATTTCCTATCCAGAAAGCAAATACTGCAGTAGTAGTCATCTTCAAGAGACAGGCTGTCACCGTGAGAAGTTGCATTGAGAAATTATGTTGAGACCCCCCTAATGCTATGCATATTATGGATGATGTGAAGAATTTAGTGGTGTTGCCAACACATGCTTATGGTGAGAAAGTAAGTCACCCAGCTTCCTGTAGCTGCTGGGCTGAGGCCATGGCCTCTTTGCGCAGCTATGACAAATTTGTGTGTACGGACGGTATGTGTTTCAAGAAGGACTGATGGACTAGTTTAATGGAATGTTAAATTGGAACAGTTCACAAAGAGAGACAGCTGTTAGGTCAAGGTAAAGATGCTTCTAAGATTATTAGAATAAACTAAAAAGGCTTTAGGGGTGTCTTTCACTGGAAATGACAAGGGGAGAAAAAGGAGTGTTACCAAGGGTGGTCTTGTAAAGGGAAAGAAAGAAGGGCAGGCATCAGGCTGTTGTAACTGTCCTCTGAAGACACATAATGGAATTTTTCCCTCTCTAGCTGTACTGATAACTCTTGGTAATCACTTTTGAAGCAATGTGATTATCAGCTACCTAGAGTACAATATCGGAACTGCACCAGATATTACAGCAACTTGAACGGGCTTTTGGTCACACATTTACAAACAATGGGTGGCATTTTCCCCTAACATCAGAATTGATCAAACTATCCATTGTAGTGCTCTCTAAAAGCCCTGGCACTTCTGTGAACTTTGCAAATAAATGTCTTAGTCAACCACTGTTTGAGGTTATTGATTATTGACCAGCAAATAGTCCTCAGCACACCTCCCATCTATAATGAAGAAGATATTCTATATATTTCTTTGTATTATTCACTTCCTTTTGAGCTTGGGATATTGTAGAAAATCTAGTAGGCTTGTAGCTCATACTTGTAATCTTCTCCTGTCTGCTATAAAGCAAACAATCTGACCACCTCCTCTTCCTCAAATTGCAGCAACAAGACCGGAAAGTGATACAAGGCTTACGTGGATTGCTTCCCTCTCAATGTACAGCTGGTACCTCACATTCCATTCACGATGAAATGACTACAGAAAACAAGGTGTACAGATGCAAAAGAAAATCACTGTGGGAAAAACATGCAGTATCTTAGTGATGCTAGAAATACATTTCCACTGGGGAGTGTGCTGGTTTATCGTATTGAAATGATCAACTCTCTCTTAAGGGTCTGAAATTCCATGACTACTGATGTGTTTACAAGAGCAATTTGTGATTTCTCCTGTGACTGCATTGTCCCCACCTTAAATATGTTATGCATAAATATGGAAGAAGAGAGAAATACAGATGCACACAACATCCAGGTGTCTGAGACCGCATTGTGAGACTCAACTAACGTACAAACACAGTACCAGAATAAGATCATGTTTGACTGCTGGAACATTTACTTTTCCCAGCGAAGCATTTATTTGCTTTTCATTATTCTTAATAAATGGAGAAAGGACATGTATGTGTGTTTTGCCTGCTTGTCTTTCCCACAAGGTGTTTATCTTTTATAAATAAACCAACAAAATCAACCAAAAGACAATGTCTCGACAGACATTGTGAGAAAACAAGTCGCAGCTAAGAGGTTTCCTGTAGGATTTTCAACACCAGGCAGTCCTGGAGAGGAGCAGCTGGCACTTTCCTTTGCTGAGCAGGGTACAAGAATGCCCCAAGGCATCACAGGGAACGGCAGAGGTCCTGAGGGATCATTTACAGCAAAGGATCAGTCACATAGGGCTTGACGTCTGTCATGGTTTAACCCCAGCCAGCAACCAGAACCACTCTTGGCAGCTGTTTGCTCACTTCTCCCCCTCCCCAGTGGGATGGGGAGAAGAATTGGAAAAATAAAATAGGCAGTGCAAAAGTCATGCACGCGAGTAAAGCAAAACAAGGAATTCATTATCTGCTTCCCATTGGCAGGCAGGTGTTCAGCCATCTCCAGGAAAGCAGGGCTCCATCACGCGTAACGGTTACTTGGGAAGACTAAAGCCATAACTCCAAATGTCCTCTCCTTCCTCCTTCTTCCCACAGCTTTATATGCTGAGCATGATGTCATAAGGCATGGAATATCCCTTTGGTCAGTTGGGGTCAGCTGTGCCAGCGGTGTCCCCTCCCAACGTTCTGTGCACCCCCAGCCCACTCGCTGGTGGGGCGGTGTGAGGAGCAGAAAAGACCTTGACTGCTTAGCAACAGCTAAAAATATCACTGTATTATCTTATTAATTCTTATCCTATATCCAAAACGTATCACTATACCAGCTGCTAGTAAGAAAGTTAACTCTATCCCAGCTGAAACCAGGACAGTATCAAACTCAACTTTCCTTTCTGGAGGCTGTGTCCTGATGCTGTTGTGGCAAGTGCCTCATCTCCTAGTTCTCACAACCTGAGAGGTAGGTAGTTAATTTAAAAATTGTTGATAGTTCCTGCACCTCTTTCTTAATTTTTGTCTTAAATCAACTGTCTCTACCTGCAGTTGTGTCCCACTGACAGTAGTTAAGTGGGGGATGATGGTGGTGTGGTGCGTGGACCAGGTGACCTCCTTTCCAATCTAAATTAGTCTGTATTTTGGGAAAGAATACTAGTACAGACTCATCAGGGGAGTAGCAGATTCATCTGTGCTGAGGGAGAAAGTGTGACGACAGCGCTGGAAGACAGTTCTGGGTTGATGATGGGAGCCTTGTTGAGTAGAAAATGGAGACTTGAAACCTGCCCGAGGATACCTACAAAGCATTAACAGCGCTAGGCTGTTGGTATTGATCAGTGTCACAGGCAGCGGGTTGCAACATATCTGTCATTCATGTGATCTCTATAGGCTGACCAAAAAATGTGCACTGGACTGTGACCATGCATATTCTTCACTTGTTAGCATGGTACCCAGCACAGCTGGATACAATGAGAGTAGCACTCTCCCAAACAGCTTGAGAATCTTCTAGGAACCAGGACAAAATATCTGAGAAATAAATTTGTCAATAGATAGGTGTGGTCATACCAATGTTATAAACATAAAATATTTCTTACTATGGGAATTCTTTCCTACTCCTTCAGGCTAATGATATAATGCTGTTTTCACTGGAGACAAGACATAATATGCAGGAATGTTTTTTCCTTGAAGACAGTGATTGGCTCCAGACTTCTCCAAAAGTGATGCTCACTGGAGAAAATAGCAACTCTTCAGGTATTACTGCTGAACTGCTTCATGCTGCAGCTCTGTGACCCCTGTGAATGTTACTCATTTTCACTGTGATTGCAGCCCCCCATGCTGCAATGCATTCTCCTGCACACGTGTGTCTGTGTCTGAAACAGCCACTGTGGCTCACATAGAGAGTGGCTTTTGGAACCTTTGCTGATGGAGAAGTGGTGAAGGTTTTGAATGAACTGAAAGATGAGGTGAGGACCAAGTTTCATTTTGCACTGAGACCTCTGCTCCATTGCTGTGACCTTTGCATGCCTGGGGTTCTGGCCATCCAGACAGTGGCCCATTTTAAATTTTTTTGGTCCAGCTGTTTAAGTTGAAATAGTTTCAGAAGTTTAACCCATGGTTTTTTATGCTTGCTCTGAGAGGGCTAAGTGTTTTGCAGACCTCCAGAAAATGTACGTATGGACTTGCAGATCTGGGATAGACTCAGGAAGAATGCTGAGCGGCATAGAAATGTGTGAAGCCATAAATAGTTCTTTTATGAAACCACTTTTATGGTTTGTCTGAGTGTCCCCTATGGGATGGGATCCGAGGGTTTTCTAGGCTTACGCAGACATTGTTTTGATACTAAAGCACAGAAGGGCTGGGTCTGCTGCGTGTGCATATGCTAGCTGTGCCAGGGCCTATAGGCACTGTCTTTTAAACCCTTCCATGAATAAATACTCTTGGAGGTTTTTCCGCAGTCCTGCAGCAGGGACTTACTACTCCAGTAACCTTTATCTCTCTTCCTGGGAGGAATTGTGTGCAGTATCCAGTGTAATGCTCTGTCATCAGGATTACATGCTGATATTGCCTTGATAGCTTTCCCTCTTTCTTTTTTTCTTTTTCTCTTTTAGCATATGGAAGCTACAGCTTTTAGCAGTTGATGTGTCCATCTTGTCCACTGATTTACCACTTTCTCTATCTTCCCCCCTCACCACCCAGTTTCTGCAGTGTGGGAAGGCTAAGCCCTTCCAGAGCAGACAAGTCACAACAAAAGCTTAGTCAGGCAGCGGGTTGTAACTGGCATCTAGATGCTTTCTGCTGGTGTTTTTGAAGGTGTTTCCTCTGTGTTTCCGGGAAGACTGGATGCCTCGCTGGCAGGGTTTTTCCCACAGAGGAGTGAGGGGAGGTGGGGCAGGCACAGGGGAGTGCTGCACTGCAGCTCTCTTTCCAAGCCAGGCGGAAGGTTTTAGTACCTGTGGAGTAGTGAACAGGACTGAGCAGCATATAATTTTTCCTGTAATTCATTCATATGCAGGCTGTGGAGAGGTAGAGTTGTGTCTCTCAGGGATGTGCTGCGAACACGCCACAGTAGGATCTGTGCAGTTTCACTAGTAATGAAGTCGATGTCAGAAGCATCTCTGTCTTTACCTGGGCTCAGATAAGTCATGGGATAATAAAATGAATTCCTCTCATTCCTTTTCCCCAGATAGTACACAGCTATGGGCAGTGATTGCTTTGTGTCCCACACCTCTCATCCTGGATACTTTTCATTTCATACACCTGGTTACACCTGAGCCTCTTCCCTGCTCCTCCGTGAAGTTCAAAGGCCCCGTCTGTTTTTCTGTGGCAGGAAGGAAAGCCCTACTGTCCCATAGACCCACTTGCTCATGGCTTTGACAGGCTGGGTGCAGGCCTGGAAGGAGCTTCTCTCATTCTCTCTTCATCATCCTCTCTGAGCTGATGAGGAAAATCTGCGTGCTCCTCCTTGGGAGAATCATGCAGGTGCTTCAGCAAGCTCCACAATACATACTAGAGATACCTTCCTAACACCGTGTCGGTTGCTGGCAGGAGACCTCCCTGATCAGCAGTGTCAAATAGAAATATGTAAATCCATCTTCAGCAATGCGCAACTAGGCATCATGGCAGCACAGTCAGTAGGTAAACTGTGCTTATTTGTGAATTATGTCAAGGAATGGTTAGTTGGAGGGTTGACTCTGAGACCAAAGTGTATCTTTTTGGGGATTTGGGTAATGTAAATGAGACAAGGGACTAGAGGAGGAGAGGAGGAGTGGTTTCCTTCTGTGGAGAGATCGGCACACTTGAGCGGAGCTGGGCAGTCTCTGCTGGTGTTTCTGAGTTCACTTATAATGCTAGCACACCCACCAACCATGCTCTCGGCAGTTCAAGCTGGTCATTCAGTTTTTGTTAGGCTAACTTAATGCTCTTGGGATCTGATTCTAGAAAATACAGAGCGCTTATGGCCATAACTACAGTGCATAAAGTTTTTACTGTCAGCACAATAGCAGAGAGAATGCTAAGTAGTTTCAAAAAATGAGGTGGGTGGTATCTCAACTGGCTTATCCATAGTCAGGGGAAACTTTTGACCTTACATGTCCTGTGCTGTGTATGTAGACTATGATAATCCTATTTTGCCTGAAGTGTTCTTACTGCTACAATGAGCTCTATTGGAAAGGATAAGGGCACTATTAGTATTGCATTCACTGTAAAGGGATGTGGCAAATGGGAAACTGATCATTATGTGAGATGGCAAGCACTAGATACTAACTTCTACAGTGGATCAGGAAAGAAACTAGAAAATGCAGCATATACTTAACACAAAAATTGAATTTTCACAGATGTGCCATTATTCCCTGTCATGATCTTACAGTGTAATGTCTTTTACAATTACAATTTTATAAAACATGTGTGTGGAAGTATGTCTCAGAAAGAAATTTTATGTGGGGAAAAAAAGGAAATACTAGAAATGAGTTTGCAGTCTCTTCCATGTTGCAATAGCCTTTGTCCCGATCTTCCCATTGATTAGGGTAGAGAAAAGAGGAATCTTCTCTGGGGGTTTGTGGTCCCACCTGCCCTGAGTTCTTGGTTTGTCCTCAGCGTGAAAGACTGAAGAAGAAAAGGTCATTCACCTTCAATTGTTGCAAGAAAAAAACCTGTAATTGTTAAACTCATTGTGTCTTGGTTTGCGGTGCAGTCTTAAAGTGAGAACTATTGTAAATATAAAGGTATGTTTTCATACAAGTAAGGAATTTTTCTTGTAATTGGTGTATGTTGTGGTTTAACCCGACTGGCAACCAGGACCACGCAGCCATTCACTCACTCTCCCTTGATGGGATGAGGGAGAGAATCAGAAGAGTAAAAGTGAGGAAACTCATAGGTTGAGATAAAGACAGTTTAATAAGTAAAGCAAAAGCTGTGCACGCAAGCAAAACAAAACAAGGAATTCATTCACTGCTTCCCATCGTTCAGCCATCTCCAGGAAAGCAGGGCTCCATCACGCGTAACGGTTACTTGGGAAGACAAAAGCTGTAACTCCAAATGTCCTCCCTTTTCTTCTTCTTCCCAAAGCTTTACGTACTGAGCATGATGTCACATGGCATGGAATATCCCTTTGGTCAGTTGGGGTCAGGTGTCCCAGCAGTGTCCCCTTCCACCTTGTGCACCCCCAACCTACTCGCTGGTGGGGCGGTGTGAGGAGCAGAAAAGGCCCTGACTCTGTGTGAGCCCTGCTTAGCAGTAACTAAAACATCCCTGTGTTATCAACACTGTTTTCAGCACAAATCCAAACCATAGCCCCATACCAGCTACTGTGAAGAAAATTAACTCTATTCCCAGCCAAAACTATTAAATGAGTTAGTATGGCATGAAAATCACATGGGTTTTGCTGGAGTAGGGGAAGAGCAGAGGACTTCCCCCCTCAGACGTAGAGTATAAAATTGGCCTGAGCACTGGTAAGAGACCGGTCCCAGCAGTCAGGGAAGTGTCACCGTGCTGGCCTTGTCCAGTATGGTTTTATTGATGTATTGTCTGCGTTCTCTTCAGGGGTATTGAGCTGGTTTTAAACCACCACTTGGGATCGTGCCATTTCCTACACCAGGGCTTCTCACTGTCTGAGAACAGTGTAGCTTTTCCGTACCTCCCTGCAGTCATCTCTTTGGTTCACTGGAGAGTGAAGGGCATGCTCCCAGTGGACTGGCTGCTGGGGAAATATGCTTCAGGGCTCTGTCATTGTGTAGGTGCAGACAAGTGGTGGAACATGACGATTTGACCCACCATAATGCTGTTCCTCAGTGCATGGTGCACCACTCCCTCTGCATGCTGGGCGGGGAAGACCAACACCTCCTTGCTGCGCGGCTCAGAGAGGGTTCCCAAGGACTGGAGCAGACCCTCACCTCTCTGGTGGATCTGGGGACCTTTGGCTGGGTCTCGTTGATGGCAGCAACCCAGCAGCCAAGCCAGATGATGTCCCGTCACTGTGTGTCAGCCCCCCTTCCCTGGAGGAGTTCTGGTTGCTTCCTGGGCTCCAAAAGCTCACCAGCTCTCACAGACTTCTGTAAAAGACCACAAGTCTCATCTTTTGTTCAAAACTCAGTCTAAAACTATTAGACTTTAGACTTTAAATGACTGAATGTCTTTTAAAAGTCTTGAAACTGAGGGCAGTGTGCGTCAGCTCTCCTCTTAGGAGTTGTTTTGTAAAAAACTCATTCTTTGTTCGTTAAGCGTAAAGGGAGGAAAAGAAAACCAAAGTTTGATTTAACGTTATCAGTACAGGAATACCTGTGTTTTTTAGCTGATGGTACTGGCTGTATTTTGGACAGTGGCGAAGATGGAAACAAAATCTGCAGGACACCTGATTTCTATGTGTTTTTTATTTGGATTTACATAATACCCTCAAATCAAAAAAGCAAACCTATTGGCTGAAATCAGTCTTGCTTGAATGTCGTATTGACCTTACTGTTACTGATAATATTGAATCATGCACAATTTTGGTCAGAATTTGGCAGATTGTACTGATTAGGCTTTTCTGTTCTCTTAAATATATCTCTCTATTGTTTGGAATTTGAGGAATAGAGAATATTGTCTTCACTGAAATGAGTTTTTTAATAATTTGTCTGTGGAAGAAGTACTTTTTCTTTGAATTTGGACTTTTTAATTTATTGTTAATAAAAATGCAACTTTCCCTTCCCGATACTGTCTATGTGATATAGTATTACAGTGCTGCCACCGTCCTGTTCTGAATACGCTGGGGGAATTGTGACGTACTTGTTCAGAAGCCTGTGGGACTTGCAAATCTGTTTTCTGTTTTGCTATGTTTTGTTTGTGTGTTTCCTCTTTTTAAATTTATGCTGAAGGTGGGATGCAAACCAAACTCCAAACCAGTTACAAAGCAGGAAATTATTTTTTTCTAGCCAAAGCCCCCTCATCCGATGGGAATCTGAGACTTTGGTCTGCTCCCATCCAGACACCTTTGAAGCATGGGTCAAAAATCTGCATTGAGGTATTGCTACCTCCTTTGACACATTAAAGCATAGTTTTCAAGGTAGCCTAGATGTATATAATTTCTCATTTCTCACTGTCCCCTTGGCATTGCAGAACAGCCTTTTCTCTACTTCTGCTTGAAAAAAACCCAACATGTAATTTATTTGTATTTTCTGTTCCAGTTATACAGGCGTGTATCTATCTTCTACTTTATGTCCAAGTTGTTTGCTTCCTGGATTATTTTATTTTTGCTGTCCTCCCAGGGTTTCCTACAGAAGCAGAAGACTGGAAAACCCTCCAATCCAGAAAATCGGTCTTCTTTTCTCTTGCTGAAGTAGAATTTTAATGAAAGGTCTTCAACACAATGAGCTTTTGGGCCACTTTCCAACAACATGAAAAAAATTTCTACTTTGGTCTTTCATACAGCCTCCTATTTACCCTCTGGCTGCATTTCTCCCCAGTTCTCCTCTGAAAAGCTGGGTTAAATTGTGTCTTTAATACTTTTGAGTGAATTTCCAAGTCACGGAAGTCTTGCTGAAAGAACCTGTTTTTTAATTTTAAATCCTTGTCTTGGCATTGCCAGATTACCATATGGAACAAGTTCTAATAACCAGCCAAGATATAAATAAATTCAGCGAGAACATTAAGAGCAAAAAACAAAGAAATCCCTAATCTTCCAAACAGCCTGTCAGGCACCACTTTCATTCCAATCGGGAAAAGAAAAGTAGCTAGAGAGAACAAATGTCTGCAATTAAAATGACAGCTTTCAAACTTACGTATGTGAGGTGGACTCTGACAGAAGATGTTTCCCCCCACATCTCTGAAATTCTATCCTGTGCTCTCTTGTCCTGGCTGTCCCACTGTTCATGGGACCGACTGTGCAAAAATTTAAGAAGCACTTTGCAAATTCAGCCTACTTGTTGGGTGGCATCGCTTATGTTTTCTGTGCACTGGGCTGTGAGTCCTCATTTCATACATCGCTGACAAACTGCAGTGGCTCCAGAAAGCTACATCATATCATAACTAAGCATGCATGCATATAGTGACAGATTTTCCATTGATGTTAAAAATTTTGGGAACATGGGGTTCGTATGGTGATATACACAGGTGTTTGTTTATTTTTGACTACCTTTCCAGAGCCGAAGAATGAACAATGCTTGATAGGACAGTCCAGAAACTAGCCTGTGTTATCTGTTTGTAATATGCAAGGATTTTGTTCAAAGTTAGCAGAATTAGAGATGGAAAGCCATCCTTGATTTAAAACCAAAACTGCAGACTTCTGCTACATCTTGACCCAATTCTAGCTCTATTGTTTGAAGGTGTGTGTGAGCTGGCTCTATCTGTGCTACAGCAGTAACATGGTGAAAGGCTTTTCTTGTGCTCTTTTGAGCTGAAAGCAAGGATTACCCTGACTCTTCTGAGAATTTGTATGTGTGAGATTCTGCAGCAGAGTTACACCATCCTGCAAAACCTCTGAATGATCACTATTATGAAGCGGTTAAAAAACAGTTTGTAATTAATAGTGGTAGATAAGTTGCAGGGTCAGGCTTACCTGCTCTCTAGCGAGGCTGCTGCCAATGATTCTGTGGAAATGGTGAAGGCTGCCAAAAAATAACACATGAATGAACAGTTCTGAGGCTCAGCAGATCTGTGGAGTTCACAGCAAAGCATCACTTTCTGTCCAGACGGTAGCAAGTTCAAAGTAGCCGGTTGCCATTTCCACATATCATGGCACACATCCCAAGGTTTTCAGGACTCTGGTGCTTCCAACAAGGCTTTTGTTAGAGTAGGTGTTTGTAATTTTCGTCATTTCTGGAAAAAAATATCTGTATTGCTGGAAAGAAACATGGCTGAAAGCAGGGCTCTGTTTCTTTCCCCCCACTGGCTAATACAAAGCTGCTGGTGCTGCATTTTCCTCTGAGTGGCCTCAGCACAACATCCTTGGAAATAAGAATGACTCATCTTGATGGGGGTCTTCCTGTTGGGATATTGGAAATAAACACAGTTACTGCAGGGGACTTAGAGTACAGTAATTTGGATGATGAAACTTGAGGCATTGCTGGGCGAGGAGAGGCTGCAATCAGGAAGCTGTCAGAGGCGGCAGAGAAGCCCTGGGGGAAGAGACGAGCAGAGTAATAAGATATGTCCAGAATGTTTTGCCGTTAACTTAAAATATTGTGGAAATAGAATATTGGCTCTCAGTTAAGTCACACAGAGACTTGGAAAAGGACTTTGAGAAACACGCAGGCATTGTGCAGGATTGCTGCAACAGCTATGCCAAATGCTGCAGCTTAGGGAAGGTCCGTGACAGCCCTACAGCAGTAAGCACCCCACATAGCTCACTCTGCCCTCTGTGTGTGTGTGTACAATAGCTCTATGCTTCAGGTGCGGTTTAGAGCAAAGTTAACAGCAGGACTGCTCTGAACAGCCAGTTCTAACTTCTTGCATTAAAACCTCATCTCTTCCCTACATTGCCCTGGCTCTGTCGAGACAGAAGTGAATCCTTATGAATTTCCTTACGGAAATATGTTCATATATACCAGGTGGCACATGTGAGGCAGATCTGTGCTCATGTAACGGTCATTTATTATTTGTTTAGGGGTTTTAATTGGTCCATTTAGAGCCGCTGCTTGTATGAGCTACTGAACATTCAGGATCATTGGATGAAAGGATGAGATCAGATTTTTCTTTTTCCACACACATTTTGCTGGGTGTTTTTTCCTGTTTGTTTGTTTGTTTGCTTTTATTTATTTTTTTTCCTTACACAGACCTATTGGTAACTCGGGGAAATTGTGAATTTACAAAGAAAAATTTTTGGTGACTAAAGGAGTCCATTACATGAAGCTCTCCTCTGTGCAGCTTGATGCTTTGTCCTGCTGGTTTGTCTTTCTTTCAGTTTTTGGAGCAGCTCCTGTTCCCCACTTTCCTGCCTAACCCTCTCCGCAGGCTCTGAGCTGCTTGGGGAAGGGGGGAGCATGTATGACAGTACAGATGGCAGCAGGCTATTCTGCATCATGAGAACAAGCTCTCAAACTTGATCTTGTGGGGAAGATCTTCATAGAAGATGCAAATATTCAACTGCTTGGGTTTTTTTCCAGCATAGGAACATAAAATCCTGGAATGCTTTGTTGACTTCTGGAGGCTGACTTCTGGATGTTGAACCATAAAAGAAATGGCACGATTCACACCCTGGGAAAATATTTCCTGTCTACATCGTAAAAGCAAGCTCCCAAATCGTGGCACTAGGCCTGCTGAATGTGTGCAATAGCTGGAAGATTGTTATGTAAAATCAAATTAGGTTTTTTATAGCAATCTTGGTCTACGACTACTGGTCTTGTCGTCCCATAATGATGTGCTAGAAGAAACTTAGGGCAGATGTATGTCATGGGGGTGCTGCTGATTCCCAGCGGGATGCCTGTGTTCAGCCTGTTGTTCCATCTCGTCGTCAGGCAGTACTTTGAGGAGTTGGCCAGTGTCAAGGGGACTGAAAATCTGGAAGTGAAGAGAAAATGCTTAAGTTTCATAATTTATAAAACCAATATACAAGTTAGTGCCAATTCTGAAACAAACTTGTGCTGTAATGCTAGGACCTCGGCTCTCTGGGGGGAAGAGGAGTGCTGTGATGCAGTAAAACCCGGAAAAATCAAGCTGAATTTCCAGTGTACTGTACACCAGGACGCAAGTGCCGCTTGTGCTGTTAATATATGCACAACATAATGAGTATTATTACTATCATTAATCATGTTCATTATAATTAATGTAGGCACAGTATGAGCCTACTGAAAAATAAGAGTTAAATAAAGAAAAGAATAGGGATTACATTGTCATTGTACCTTAACAAAGCCCAGTGCCATGGAATTTTACCTATCCCACAACAGAAATAACCATGTCAGCCAGCAAGTGCAGTTACATGGTCACAAAGTTAAATACTGCTCTATGCTTATGTACTAATCACTGAATCACAGAATGGCTGAGGAAACTCAGACTTAACTCATAAAAAGTTTTACAACTTGTCAAGGAAAAGATATAAGTGATGCTTCCTAGTCCCCCAATAATTTATTTAGCTAAGATTTTACTTCTTTTTTAACTCATGTAAATACATGAGGATACATGTCTTACTCAGATCTTTTTGGATTCTTGCTCTTTTCTCTGTAAATGATCCTGCATGGTACTGTTATTAATATTGTATTATTACCACACAAGTTGGATGCTTATAATGCAGCATTATTTGTGGAGTCCTGTTTCTTAAATACTTCACAGGTGCTTCTATTTGAAATCTACCTCACCATAATTTATGGTTCAGGCATTCAGCATTATCTTACAGTGTGGAATTCAAATTTACATTCATTGGAAATTCTGAGGACAAAACCTTTGTAACAATGTGATTTCATGTCACGTCTTTATTGATTGTGGGGATGAATTTTTTCATGGAAAAGTCTTTGAGAGCTTGTATAACACAAGCTTCCTTTCTCTCTGGCATAATTAATTTTCTGGCAAGATGCAAAAGATGCATTTCATTTAGTGTGCTCAGAAATACTGCACTTTATGTTTTTGCATGCTAACCTTTTCCATTGCTGAAACTTGAAAAAGCTGCTGAGAAAGACACAAAAAACCCCCCCAAATTCATATTAAGTATACAGCAAAGTAAATGAAAATTTGACCAATAATGTTCCATTCCAGTTCAAAGGCAAAACATTAGTTTAACTTCCTTTAGAGCAGTATTGAGAATTTGTTGTATTTTCGGTCACCATTTAAAGAAGGAACATTTTTGGTTGTCTTCTTCATAGAGGAGAAAAGAGAAATAGTGTAGTATAGGATAAAATATTACTTCTCTCAGTTGTAGATACTGTATAGGCTATTAAGAGAGAACACTGCACATGAAAAACCAATAGATCTGAAAAACCAAAAGGAGCACAACAGCAACGTATCTCTGAGTCCCTTCCAACTCATTCATCTAGTGCAACTTTAAGATTAGTAGCACATTGGATAATTGGTATCGGCAAGTGAATGGCATTTCTGTGCCGACGTCTTCCTGATTCTCTCAAACTATTGCATCCCAGGAGGGCTAGGAGAAGAACACAGGAAGGGGTTAAAATAACCAGGTTTTTGTTTAAAATACTCATTTTCACTATCGAAAAGGAAGAAACAAATACAAATGAGGACTTAATTTCCTCTATTTTTATTGAAGCGACATGTAGCAGAGGACGTGATTTGAGATCTCTTGAACTAAGTCTTGAAATACCTTACCTCCAGGCACCATGGGCTCTACCCGCCCAATTACTTTGTTCTCACAATATGAGTCACTGAAATGAAGAAGCGGCATGGAACTTCTGGGATCTCAGGCTGTGAGTACCATTTACACACTGTGCCCATTTCATCACTATGACACTGGACAGGCTGGAAGCAGAAGTGTTGTGTTACCAGGATTTGTATGTTTTTAAGTTGTTCTTAGTTTTTTTTTACAAATCCTAATGACAATATGTACTGTAATTAATAATGTCTACAGACAAATTAAGACATTACAATGTCTGCAGTAATAGTTATTTAGTTCACCAAGTATCTAGTATCTCGTTCCTAAGCAATAGGTTAGGCATAACTATTATTGTTTGCCAAAATCAAACGAGAAGCAGGAAAGTCTCCGAAATAACCAAGGTGAAATTGGTAGGGATAGTAACAAGGAACAGATGATTGTACTGCTGTTCCTATTGAAGCTGGTCACAATACTCCTGATCTATGTCTGACAGAGGAGGAATTGGCCTCTGGGTCGGTTTATCTAGTGAGCACAAAGGTGGATGTGATTTAAGTCCGTTGTGCAAATGTTGCCACAATAGACAATAGTAAGTTACTTTATATACCTTGACTCTTATATAAAAAAATGAAAAGACCATTTAAATTTTTTTTTTGGCATGTGTAAGACTTTCACGGTAACAACTCTAAGAATAATAAAAAAGAAATATATTTCCAACAACTTTGATATTATATCATCAGCTTGAGTGCAGTACCCCTGACTTGCATTAGTGTCATAATGCAAACACTGAAGTGTTCACTCGCATTTTTCCAGTCCTATCTCTAAGTTATACAGAAAGAAGGGAAGAAACTACTAAATATTGAAAAGAGAAAAGGCTGCTAGTTTTAATCAAGAAGAAAAGTTATTTGTGAAATTGTAATTTTCCACTAGAGATTTTTTAAATAAAAGAAATTGATCTGGAGTTCTAAATACGTGAAGGTTTGAAGTGAAGCAGTACCAATAGTCTCATACAGTACTCAAACTTCTTTTCAATTTTCCCTCAAACTCTCAGTGTTACCATACCATGCCTAATGGAAGGGGGAAGAGGAAAAAGGCAAACCCAACACTTCTGAAAATTTCTGCTACGTTTTTTTTGAGAGTCTCTCATCTCTCCTCAGAGTGGGTGGGATTCATTTTGGCAAACTTTACTACAGCCTGGAGGTGCCTACCTTTGAGCTATTCTAGGTTCCCTATATGATCCGCAGAGAAAAGTAGACTCTTTTAAGGTGTGACTCATGTAATCTATTTCTAACACCTACTCTCAGATAAGATGTCCATATAGGAGCCAAGGGTGTCTGGCTCAGATGTATATGTCTACACTTGGCCAGATGAATCTTACCCAGTATGTCTATGCTGCAGACTGCCAAGAAACAAGATAAATTTAGCTGCATAGAGCTCAGTGCTGTCACAGCGGAGTTTTTAAAAGCTAGCTCAGGTATTTCTGGCTGTACAATGTAGTTTTCCATAAGACAGTGTCCACCTGAGATATCAAGAGTGCCTCATGGTACTTACAACTCAGGTGTTTCAGGCCCTTCTTTTCCATGGCTGCCATCTCTAACAGGGCATCATGGTACATAACCATCGGGCACTCAGGACACTCTGGAAACCACCCCGTGTGCAACATGGGACTAAGGAAACTGGGGGATACCTACATATGTAAAGTGAAGAAATATCCAGTAGGAGTTAGGGGACTTCTGTACTGGTGAAACTGCTGCTGGGGTCTGAGTCCAGTTGCGGTGCTGATGTTTTAAACACCTCTGAAATCCTTCCAGCAGAATCAGAGGTCTGGACATGCTGCCTGTCAGTAGAAGTGAAGAAGCTCAATCTTTTTATTTTGCCAAAGAGAAGGTTAGCACATTACTTTGTCGTGGTTTAGGAGTTGCTACACAGTGACATTTCTGATAGGGGATGACAATTTAATCTAGTGAATGAAAGCGCGATGCTACTCTATCTCTAAAGTAAAACCAGATTAATTCAGGCTACAAAAAGGAGCATATTTTTTTACAGCAAGGATAAATAACTGCTGGAATAACTTTATCTAGGTGTTTTACAGACTCTTCTTTTCCTTGAAAATCCTTTTTAATCTAGATATGATACAGCACAATGAAGTCTTATTACTTTAATGAAGGAATTAAACAGTGAAATGTTATGGTCTGTGAAGTGAGACTCTGAAGATATCCCTTCCGGCCTAAAAAGCCATTTAATGGGCCAAACACGGCATCAGATCCCAACGTCTCACAGTCCTGGGAAATCTGCATTTCAGAAAGGGCTGTGCAACCTTTCCCATTTCCAGTACAATCGCTGTCAATCACCTGGTCCTATCTTCCTCACATTCTGTTCCGTTAATAAGGTCTTTGATCTGAAAATGTCCTCAGTGAACTAGCCTTCTGTGAGCTGGACTCGTTATATAGAAACATAGATAAGGGAGCTGTAGAAGCAGAGTGTCCTGGAGCTGAAGGTCGTGACTGCGAGGTATGTCCCAGGGAGGTTCTACGTCCTGGGCTTGGGTTTAAGGTATTTTACTTTTGCTACTAGTTCTCTGCTGGATTTTTTTCACTGTTACGTACTGGAATACCTTTGGTAGGCCAAATATAAATCTCCCATTTAATTTTGACAGAAGGAAGTGAATACCTCTCTTTAACTCCAGGCAATGAATATAGGTCCCTGTGTTAGCAATCTAGTCTGTCTTCACTTCTCTTGCTTTGCACCACTCTCCAGAGGATGCTCTGTTGATAGCTAAAATTGTAGGATATGAATCTTTGCCAAAACTTTGTTATTAAATGATAGGTGCATCCCTCTCCTCCCCCCTGCCCTTACCAAAGCTTACCTCTGTATCTTCAGTGCCAGCACTAATGTGAATTTGTCTCTTTTTCCCCCTCCTTGCTCAGACTTTATCGAGGCTGAGTAAGATCTTGGCCACACCTGAATTTCTCATCCCATCAGCTAAATATGTTTCTCCTTTGAATGTTTTTGGCTCAGGCAAAACTACAGTGTTTCTGTTAAAAAGCATAGAATTGCAATTCCATATGGTCTGCTTTGTTTTATAGATGTTCCCGTTCCGGGTATGTTCTCCTCCCTTCTCTGGTCAAAGCATGCAGGGCCCACAGCTGAGATGAACTGCAAAAGATTCCTATGATGTGTTCCCCTACCTTTACCAAGAGGCTAAAAAATGGAATACATCTTGGAGGATGTATTGCAGCCGGAGTGCAGAGCCCCTACAGAAACGTGGAAGCACTCATCATATGAACTAGTTTCTGAAACTGAAATTTATTTTAGAGTGGAAACATCTTTTGGTTTTTGCACAATTGGATTTTGTACTCTGTAATTAAATAAAAGCAGCTTCAAAGGAAGCAGAAGCAGCTTAAAGAAATGATGCATGTTATAGAAGAAAAAAACCTGTCATAGTTAAGATTTAAATTTTTTCACTGATCCCATCCATTTCTCTTTGACAGAATGGCGATATCAGTTATCCAACGCTGTAGCAGCACTCTGATCTGCATGATTGAGAGGTTTTGAAAAACATCTCATCTAGAAAGCAGACCTTTTGCATAAAGGCTTTCAGATGACACTACATCTTACAGCTGTGTCTTCAGGAAGGACTGCTTTTGCACGGGAGTGAAGGTACTGCTCTTCCCCTTCCCCTTCCTCTTCCCTTCCAGGCCCACTCCCTCTGTGTGTTTGTGATTGTCTTGGTCTGGTCTGGTCTATCATACCTCCTGGTTGCTCGAGGGCAAGCCAAGGTTTCAGTTCACTTCCTGCCTGCTTCTACTCAGGAGCAAGGAGGCAGATAAATTCTAACTAAGGTCCTTTTCTTGTAGTTTCTGTTCCTAGGGGTCCTCTTTTTCCTTGCCAAAATGCCTTTTGATCTATCTCTCCCAGCCAAAACATTCATGAAATGTGCATGACCCCTCACAATACTCTTAGTCATTGCTGTCAGCTTTGAAAAAAACAGCGATGCTGATAACTGAAATCTGCTGTGATGTTGCTTTGGTATGAATAACACTAGGGCTTGGGCTTTGGAGTGGTTTTCTAGTAGGGAAGGACTTACATTTCTACACTTCATGAGTATAATATTGACAAATCATATAAAATATGTGTAATTGAGAATAAAATTAGGAGATGTCATGTGTTCCTTTTATAATAATATACAGGAATTTCATAGGGGATATGCATGAAGTAAGAAGATTTAAGGTGTCCACTGTTATAAGAAAGCAGTTAAACTTCTCAGACTCTGTAGGTTTTAAACTCTTGAATTAAATATGTACTGTACATTTTACACTGTACTAAAAAAAGTGTAATGGCTACACATTAGCTTTGGAGAGTGATGCAAATGACACCATTAAATGCCATCTTTGCATTTAGATTTGTAACTATTTGTAACTATTTCTTCAAATATCAGAACATAACTGCATTTTGCTCCTGCTTGCTTTAGAGAACCAGTTCAAATTTAGGAGAGGAACTTAGCTTGTCTGTTTAGCTTGCATATTATTAGCAAACACTGCTAGTAACATGGGAGTCATCTACCCTAAGTTTGATGCCAAAGCCCATGTCAGTCCCCTTAGGCTCCATTTGTAGGTAATGAAGTGAATAGATAACTCCAGAAGGTAATGCCTCTCATGCTAAGTCAGCTCAGATAAGGGAGATTAATTTAGTGGGAGGTGTCCCTGCCCAAGGCAGGGGGGTTGGAACTAGATGATCTTTAGGGTCCCTTCCAACCCGAACCATTCTGTGATTCTGTGATTCTGTAATTGCTCTTTACAGGTGCTTTTTTCAGTTACCAGCTAAAAAGAAAGGACTAGCTTAGGCTTAGATCTTTCTTTATTTCTTTATTTGTCTTTGTTCGGCACCTCGAGTAAAGAGGATAAACCCATATTTTGTCATGGATCAATGGAACAGCTTTCAGGTCATGTTAATTTTTATAGGATGAGGTTAATTTGTATCACTGAGACTCTTTGTGGTAATATGCTTGTTTTGCAAAAGAAGTTCAGGGAAGGGAAAGAACAGGAGCAAAACCTTGAAGTGACCTCATGTAGGGTTTCCCAGTTTGTTTGGTTATTCCTCACAGTAGCTGTAGCAGCCCCTTAGATACAGAAGAGGGTTCAGCTGTGGGTCATCAGGATGCTCAGGGGCCAAAAGCACCTGAACTACAGTGAGAGGCTAAGGGAATCAGTGAAGAAGTCGAAGGGCAGGTATAGTATATAGGAGTGTATACCTACTTAAAGAACAGTTACAGAGATTACAGCGCCAAAGTCTTCTTGTGTAGACAAATAATATGTCAAGGGATGAATGGCCATGCTGAGGCTTGGGGGGCTCAAACTAGATGTGAGGGGAAGCCATGTCAATGGGAGGGTGGTGCAGCCCTGGGACAGGTTTCGCAGAGCAGTGGTGCACTCTCTGCCCTTTGAGCTGTTCAAAACTGAGCTAGACAAAGCCATGGCAGAGCTGATCTGGTGCTGTCAGCACTCCTTCTTTGGGCAGGAGGCTGGTCTGGGTGACCACCAGAGGTGCCTTCCAGCCAGCATCCCTGTAATTTTCTTTCCTTTACTGTAAGGAAACCAATCTCTTCCTATGCAGCTCTACCCTCAAAGTCTGGACCCTGACCCTGGTCGCCTGTTCCCAACCCTGCTGTGCTTTTAACCCTGTGAACTGCAGGCAGGTGGCTGCAGCAGGTCCTGCTGAAGTGTCTGTGCAATATGGGGGTACACTGCTACTGTTCCCAGCTCACAGGCCACTTAAAAATTGCTCCTAATAACAGTATATCATTCCATTTAGGGCACTGTTCTGTGACACCTGGGTTCAAATCTCTGCTATGCTCAATAGCAGTGAGTGGCCTGAAATTAAATTTCCTGTGTGTAATGTCAGTGTGTTTTAACAACTGGACTATTGTGTTTTCCGGGGTGAAGTCAGAAACAAACAGACCTTCTGAGGGTCTCTGTTGTCCCCAGCTGGGAATCTGGTATAGAGCACGAGAACAGCTAATGCTTTCTTAGCTCTAGATGCAAACTGTGATTGCACAATCTTAATTTCCTGTTGGGATTCTGGAACTAGACAATACCCCTTTTAAAAAATAAGCTGCTTTGTAAGCCTAGTCATTTTGAAACAGCAACTTGGAGAATTTTTTTTGAAAATTAGCGAAAGGTGAGAAATACGGAACCGGAGAACGCTATTTTAGCATTGCTCTTCAGCATGAAAGGGCACCTTAAAATCTTCCATAGCTTGCATTAAGTCGTCTTGAAATTTTCTTCAGTCTTGTTAATCCCAACCTATTTTAGATGATATAAACAAATGCCACTTCTTTTGAATGTTATCACTTTAATCCCTCTTCACCTTGAATTCACTCCAGGAAATGATATTTTTTTCCTATTGAAAAGATTGTCAAATGAGCACAGCTTTTTGGTAGTAGAATCAAATTATTTATTTATTTTATTATATTAGTGGTATCATCTTTCTTGATTTCCAGGCTAAGCATAGTACAATGTATATTTTTAAATATCAACTTATTACAGCTTGAAGACTTGGAGAACTTTACTAAAAGAACTCTTGAGTCTTTTTCTTTGATGCTCCATCAACCTCGTACACTGTTCTGGTTCTTTGCCCTCAGAGAAGTTATTTTGTATTTGGTCGATTTTAAACTGCATTTTTTTATATTATTGATCTATCCAGTAACTCTACAGCTTGCTGATCCCTAGCATTGTATTGTGGTACTGAACATTATGCTTTGTTTCCAGAAAATAAAACCAGTAAAAATTTATGTACCTTAAAGGCAAATAGGAATCTTGCATTGTCTCTGTGTGCTTAAAACAGAAGAATACTGAAAGAGTCCCCCTCTTCAATTCCTTTTTCTGAGCTTCATCAGTGCAGTCACACAGTAATCTGTCTCTGTCACACATACTTTCTTATTTCACTTTGTAACAATCCCCTTTGTATGGGATCATTCAGGCTTCATAAAAAGACAAAAAGAAGCAGAGGTGAGACTATTTTTCCTTTTGAAATGCATGGAAGGATGTATTGGAGGACAGTAAAGGGAGATAGAGCCCTCCCTGGATGACACCAGGCTAGGGGGGTGGTTGATAGGCTGGAGGACAGGGCTGCTCTTCAGAGGCACCCATCAGGCTGGCCAAAATTGTGAAGTCCAGTACCTGGGATGGGATAACCCATATGGCAGTACAGGCTAGAGCAGCTTTTCAGAAGAGGGCATGGGGTCCTCATGGAGAGCACAGCAGTGTCCCTGGGGCCACGCAGGCCACCACAAACTGGGAGGTATTAGTACAAGGTTCATGAGGCTTCATTTGGAATCCTGTGCCCACAGGTGCTCAAAACCAGCTGGAGTTATGTGCTTATAAACTCCATGCTTTAACACAGCAGCGTGGATATGATCAATACCTGTTACATGTGCAGAATAGCACCTTCTGGGACATGCTTATAATGGTCATTAGAGAAGAATAGAAGAGCAGGCAAGACAACAAGCTATGAAAGTTGAGTAGACAGGGTAAGTTTTGGTGTCTAAAGCAGATTTTTGTGAGCAGTCTGACTCCTACATCTCACAGATGTAAGGGGCGATGTAGTCCAGAGTTTTCTTTTAAAAGGGAAGGGAATACTGAAGACATGAAGTGCTAGCAGGCGGTAGAGATCTGGGGTTCAGATCAGGCTGATTTTTCCCAGAGGTCTTGATTTTTCTCTGTAAACTACAGATGGTGTGTAGGACAACAGCTTCTAAATGGGGTGTCACATCTATCTTTACAAAACTAGGCAAGATGAATCTGGGTCAGTTCTGGGCTGAGTTTTGTCAGTGATATTGCAACCAGGATTAAAGCTCCAGAGCGTTTACATTTGCATTTCACTCTGTTCTCAACTGCACCCTTTTGGCACAGCCTGGATTTCAATATCTGACTCACCACTACACTTTTAAATGTCAGTCCCCGACTTGTTAAATCACATCCCTAACTCTTAAGCAAGGAAACTAATTTATTTTAAATAATTAAGCTTGAAATTTGGTCTTTCCCTGCTCCTAAAACTGGAATGCAGTAGTCCGAGAAAGACTAGGTTTGTACCAGTTGACTGGGGCCAGTGCATAGTCTGTACCTGCTGAAGAGAACATCAGTAGCAGTAGCAAAGGTTATTCATCAAACACGCAAGATGAGGCCAGATTTGCATATGAAAATACGCCGAGGAGGTGATGACAGTTACCTCAGCTATCAGCTACACCAGAAGTTTGAGATCGCTGTTTCAGAGCCGTATCCTCACTGGTCTGGCACACTCTGACAGAGCTGCAGTGAGGTCCTGTCTTGCTTGTCACTTGCTGCTGCTTTTTACTTTGTTCTGGGGTCATCTGTCCTGTCTCCCATGACATGGACAGTCAGCTAGTGCCAGGGCCACATAAGTGGTGGAAGGTTATCTTTCTTAAGGGCTAATGTCTGACAACACAGAGCTGCTGCTCAGCCAGCAGACCATGGGAGATTCGGTGCTTCGGGCTCTTCCAAGTACATTTGGGCTGCATCTGAGCTGCCTGCTGTCCTGGACACTGTCTGGGAGGGTGTTTGGCCTGACACATCTTACATCCTCTCAGCATGGAAGAGCCACATTTTTGGTGCGCTACGCGTTGTAATCACTGCTGCAAACAAAGGCAGACCAGCACCCCAGGTGTGTCCTGGCTGGGCTGTCCCATTCCTCCCTGCCTGCATAACAGAACTGTCCTTTCCTCCCCCACTTCTCTTTTAGAGTCAGCACAGTTGAGACTTAAAAGAAATGGAGCAGCACCCCAGGGTGCTTGTTTTCAGCTGTACCCAGACTTGAGCAGGCACTGGCTGAACTGCAAGTTCTCATGATCTTCACTGAAGTCTTTCAGAATTAGTTGGTTTTGTGTTTTTCTGCCCCTTGCAGTTCTCATGCCTGGTGTGTTGTGCGTGTCTAAGAATCCTAGCTTTTTTTGGAAAATTATTAACTACTACTGAACTGTGACGGAACTCTTGAAACCATGACCCAGCTATGTTTGTTATCTGCAGAACTGGAAGATGATGACAGATCATTCATAAAAGGTATTCTGTTTTTCTCAATATTTAAAAATAAAACACAGATTGTTCTGCATTGAACAACTGAGACAAGAAACAACTTATTAAGTGCTGGAACAAGTGTTGTTGTTCTCAAAGCAACAAGTGTGTCCAGATCCTCTCTTCATAGTGCAAAGGATTGTACTAGGCATACATACCGAGGGAAGGCTAGGCTTTTCTAGATCTGTTGTATGGGTTAGAATCAGTCACACAGGAAGACATGTCACAGTGTCTCTGTGACTCCCTGCTCCTCCATGCTGAGGGCTGTGGCACAACTGGTAGAAGCGGAGTTGACAGGGATGGTGGTATTTCATGCACGTGTGTGCTAGAGAGACTTGCAACAGAGCACCTCCATGGGAATGGCGATCTTCAGGGAGACTCACCTTGGGAATTGCGTGTGTCATTCTTGGGGCATACTGGCAAGAATGTTTTCTGAACAGATCAGGATGGAAAGCATAGCTGGTTCCTGGTGTGGAGTGGCTTTTCTCCCTCTTTTCCCACAAGTCCACCTGATGAAGAGGGGCAGGGAACTCTGAGGGCTGCCCAGGTTGGAAGGACTCCCTCTGGTCCCATCTGAGTGTCTCACTTGTACATTGAGATTAGTGTTGCCTGGCCAGCATTCTGGGGTTCTACATGGCATATACAGAGAATTGACGTGAGGTCTAAGTGAGGGTGACAGTGGGTGCTGTGCAGTTGGCCACACAGTGGCTGGTCCTGACTCAGTGCCTGAAGGTGTCCAGTGCAGACTTGGACAAGGTGCTCCTGCCTGCGACCCTCTGCAGGGAAGCCTTTAGGTCATGCTCTCCTGGCCAAGGAGCAGCATTGACTGTTGTGGGGCTTGGTGTGGCACAGCAGTGGGTTTAGGCAGCTTTTGCAAGACCCAAAAAAGAGTATGATTTTCCACATCCTGCAGGACTACAGCCTGGAGAACAGAAAACACCTGTCAAACTCCATTTTGTATTACATATTCATAACTTGTTAGAGCAGGTCCCACTCTGTCACAGTAATGACCTTTGTGTGTTATACATCTATTGCTCTTTGCTGCACCAAGTCAGCACTGCCAGCTGCTATAGTCCCCAATGCAGCTGTAGCTGTAGGAGGTTTTGTTTTAGCCCCAGAAGTAAAGAAAGGCTTGACTGTTTAGCATAAAAGGATGTGTGTTTATTTCTGGCCTTGCTATGTAGTCTGACTAGCCATGGAATAGCACTGTAGGATCTATTCTGCCAGGAAGGGTTGCCACAAAGGCTATGTTTTTCCAAGAAGTGGAAGTCAGTTGAACATACTTCTGTTGACTGAGGAAAGCCTTGTGCAAATGTCTGCTGCATTTCAGCAAATTTACAGCCTCTAAAATAGCTAGCTTTCTGGAGCCTCAGAGGCTTAGAATGGTAAAGTCATTGGAACAACTGCTAATGAGTTAATTACAGTGGATTCATTAGTTAAAATTGTTGCCAGAGACTTGAATGTTGCAGATAACTCTGTCTACTGGCAAGTGGCTTATGCCGCTGGGCAGACCTTTGCCTGATTTATGGCTCTCCTGCAATCAAATGGAGTTTTTGCCTGATTATCTGGCAATTCAGTTCTGGTTTTATCTTATTTATAAAAAATAACTTTGGTTCCGAAGAGACTTCACATGTGCTGCAAGTGCGCTGTGAACCACTATCACAAACAGCTGTTCTGTGACTTGTCTGAAAGGTGCCTTCCTGCATGGCGGCTCTTCCTCTGAAATATAGACAGCTATCCATCATCACCCGTGAAATCTGAGGCATTGAGAGGCTTCCGAAGAAAAATGCAGCTAATCCATATCCTCTGAGGGTCGTTTTTGTGAGAAATAACAAGGATTTTGCCAACAGAACTAAAATTTGTTGTGTAAATTGATAGTTGAACTCTTGTCTTTGTGGGCACCTACTGAAAACTACTTGATACTTAAAATGGATATTTAGAAGTGATCTTTCTTGGCATTTAATAGAAAGTTACAGAGATTGCCCAGAAAATTTGAGCATTTACACTGATCCTTTCTTATAAATAGCAAATGTACAATCAAACTTCCTAAAACCACCAAAAGCAACTCAGAGGTCAGGTTTCAACCTTGCCTCAAATATTTTTTCCCAGCAGAAATTGCAGCTGTGGTTGTTGATCCCTTTTGAAAGCATCCTCAGGTTTCCCAAACTCCTCCAGTAAAGCCTCTAGCTCTTGTGCCAGGTTTTGTTTAAATACTTTCGATTAACTTTTTGATTAGGCTCAATGAATATCTTCTTTCCACCTTGGCTCAGCAAGAATAATATTTCAATTTCTCTCCTGTCCAGATAGGTGTCCCTTGACCTGAGGGTTTAATTGTTATTCAAGGTCTTACAAGCTTTTTTATTAGGAGAAGGAATTGATAGGGAGTCTGCTTTTTCTTCACTACATATCTGTTATTTCGAACACCTACAAAATCCCATTTCTCTGAGCAAAGTAGGAGTCTAGTTTTGCTTATAGTTCCACACCTCTTTCCAGCCCGCATTACAGCTGTAAAAGTTTCTCTTATCTTATACTTAAGATCACACTAATTAAATTTCCACTGCAGACATTTGGTGGGCTTTCATTGCCTCTCTCCCATGCGTGTGCACAGACACGTCTGCAGCCAGCACCTCTGAGCTGGTTATAGCGTTCAATTCCCGAGCAAACCTGTCTGTCCCGCCTTACTTCCAGCAGCTTCAGTTAGCTGTGTCTCAGTATAAGTATATAATTCATATGCTGAGCTATTAAAATCCTTCTTGACTTTGACACTCTGCTGTTGCTTAGAGAAATACTTCACGTAATGGTGAATCAGGGAGAAGTACACACTTGTCTTCAGAAGGCATTGAATTGTCCCAGTCCCAATGAATCATGGTTTCCTTGTGTGTTTAGTTACGCTTCTTCTACAATAGGCATTTTACTGTGATTTCCGTAGCAGACTACAGAAAGCCACGTGATACTTGCTTGAAGTGCTTGAAATGTTTCAATCCCAAAGCTACACTAAAAAGACTTCTAAAGCTAAACTAAAAAGACTTGAGAAATTGTTCTACAAATTGCTTGTCTCTTAAACATGCAAAATAAAAAAAAGGTCAACATTTAAGAGCAATAGTCTCTGCACAATGAGAATGGCTATAGAATGGCTTCCACACATGACTTCCATCTGAATAGTTTGCTTATGTAAAAGTTTGCCACTCTTATCTGAGAATGACAAAAGATTAGGTATGGGAATAAAAGAAAGCCCTCAGCACAGAGCCCCAGAATGTTTGAAAAAGTTCTCCTCCCCTAACCATCTTTTTGATGCTGCTTTTACACCCCCAGCTGGATGGCTGAGTAGTTTCCGACTTCTAGCAATGTTGGCCATTAAGGAGGAGAAACTTCCTCCTTCTCCTGCATGTTATGTTTTTGTTGTTACATATTGTTGTGGCAAGTAGTGACCAAAAGTGATGAGATGAACCTCATCCTGAAGATAAGACAAGCGTGTGCAGTGCAGTACCAAGTTTCTCCTCCAGACTGGGTTTTCATGTGTTGTTTCCCATTTAAGAACAGTTTTCCCTATTAGATCCTTTCCTGAACTTAATCAAGTTTTCATCAAGGAATGACAAGTTTTGCATTCTCTTTTGGTACATGGCACCTGATGGGTTGTGCCCATGAGTGCTGAGCGAGCTGGCTGATGTCATTGTGAGGCTGCTCTTGGTTGTCTTTGAAAGGTCATGGCAAGCAGGGGAGGTTCCTGATGACTGGAAGAAAGCAAATGTCACCCCTATTTTCAAGAAAGGAGGTCTAAGAACTTCAGTCTGGTCACCATCCCCTTGATAGTGGGAAGGTGATGGAGCGAATAAACCTCGAAACTATTGCCAAACATATTAAGAACAAGGTGATTGGGAGTAGTCAGCATGGATTTATGAAATTTACACATCCATGGGTGATCATGCCTGACCCATCTGATAGACATCTGTGATGATATCAAGGCCAGGCTGGATGGGGCTTTGAGCAGCCTGGTCTAGTGGGAGATTTCCCTGCCCATGGCAGGGGGGTTGGAACTAGATGATCTTTAAGGTCCCTTCCAACCTGAATCATTCTATGATTCTATGATATGACTGGCTTGGTAGATGAGTGGAGAGCAATGGATATAGTTTGACTTGAGCAAGGCTTTTGATGCTGGCTCCCATAACATCTTAATAGACAAAACTGGTGAAATATGGACTACGTAAATGGACAGTGATGTGGAATAAAACCTGGCTGAACTTCCAGGTTTGAAGGGTTGTGATCAGTGGCATGAGGCCCAGCTGGAGGCCAGTCACGAGGAGAATTACCAGGGGTCAGTATTGTTTAACATCTTCATTAATGACCTGGATGAGGGGACAAAGTGCACATTCTACAAGTTTCCAGAATGATATAAAATGGAGAGGAGTGGCTGATATACTAGATGGGTGTACTGCTATTTAGGGGGACATTGACAGGCTGGAGAAATTGGCCTAAAAAAATCTCCTACAATTTGGGAAAGGTAAATATTAGGTCCTGCAGCTGAGGAGGAATAACCCCTTGTACCAGTACAGGCTGGGGCAGACCAACTGGAAAGGAGCTGTGCAGAAAAATATGGGCTTCTTGTGAACACAATTGAACGTAAGTGAGCAATGTATCCTCGCAGTAAAGAAGGCCAACAGCACCTTGGGCTGCAGCAGGCAGGGTTTCACCAAGTTGAAGGAGGTGATCCTTCCCCTCCACTCAGCACTAGTGAGACACATGTGGAGTGCTGGGTCCAGTGCTGGGCTCCCCAGCACAAGACAGACATGAATGTACTGGAGCAAGTCCAGTGAAGGGCCATGAAGAAAATTAAGGGACTGGAGCATCTGTCATATGAGGAGAGATTGAGAGAGCTGGGACTGTTCAGCCTGGAGAAGAGAAGACTCAGGGGGATCTTGTCCATTTGCGTAACTATATCTGATTGGTTTGGGATGAGGGGGACTGAAGACAACACAGCCAGACTCTGGTGCCCAATGGCAGGACAGGAGGCAATGGGTTGGCACAATTTGAAATACAGGAAATTCCACTTAAAATTTACTCTAAGGCTGATCAAACGCTGGCATAGGTTGCCCAGAGATCTTGTGGAGTCTCCATCCTTGGAGATACTCAAAATGCAACTGGACATGGCCCTGGGCAACCTGCTCTCACTGACCCTGCTCTGAGCAGGCGGTTGGACTAGGTGATCTCCAGAGCTGCCTTCCTGCCTTGGCTGGTATGTGATTCTGCGATAAAGTTCTGTTTTGTTTTGTTTTGTTTCTTTGCAAAAATGATGCTGCAACCCAAGCGTCTATAGCAGTGAGGGTTCATCTGTGGTTGATGTTTTTGACATTTTGTAGTTCAGTCCAGCAGCTGCAATATCCACACTCATGTTGAACTGACAAGATCGAAAGGTATCTGCTTACTGAAAAGGTCATTTTGGGTATCTTTTCAGTTGTGTCATAAAAATAAAGCTAACGCCTAACTAGGGTATCTTCGCTTCAACTTTGTGTATGTGTTTGTGTTTTTTTCCCCATTCCCTGTCTGTGTGTTTTTCTGTCAAAAGCCAGTTCATGAACTCAAGAGAAATGTGTACGATTGGCTTGGCTGAGATATTCCGATTGATCTTTTTGGAAAAACACTGGGGCTGTCTGCCACTGTCCCATTACCAATGCATTAGGATGTCCTGGCAATAATAAAGCAAACTCCATTTGCACATTTGCTAATAGTTCTTCCACAGGCAGTGTTGCTATTTTCTTGATAAATGCCAATAAATTAGCAGGATGGCAACCGTTATGTCATTTACTTGCAGTTGATCAGTAGTGCTCTTATATAAAGCTTCGTTGGAAGCAGCAAGGAAGTGGCATGTTGTTTATCATAGGAAGTACCATCCTTGACGTTACATTGCCATAGCCGTGGCTGCCTCTCTGCAGTCAGTGATGCACTGTTCATCAGCTCAGTCCCAGAGTTGCACTCACTGCTAATTCAGCTCCACTATCATCACAAGTATTATTTTTTGAGATAATATTATGAGGCAGTGTCTGTAGCAGGAGCTATAAAAATGTTAAGGAAGGAAAGAGGAAGGTGATTTATTGGCTTAAGCTCGGGGCTGTACAACGGGACTGCAAAGCCAGCCTGTGATGGTCCAACTTGGATTCATACTAGGGCTGGCTGACATCTCTGTGTCAGGTTTGCACTGTAAGCTCACGCACCAGAGCTCACTCCGCTGGGCGGCATGCCGGTGGAGCACAGCTGTGGGCTATGAGCCTCCAGTCTCCCGTCTTTCCAGAAGCTGCCCTACTGGAAGAGAAGGTGGGAGCATGGCAGCCTAAGGTGTCACAATCTTCTCCAGGGCATGTCGCACATCTTCCAGCCAGTGCATAGCTCATACGTGGTTGGTGGCTTCATGCTCCTGACACAATAAATATGCTGCTTCTGAGGCCGGCGAGTGGCAGCTGCCTGGCGCAGACTGTACGGCTTTCATCGCCAGGCTGCAGCTCCGCACTTTGCACCCCAAGGCAGGGAGAGAGGGCTTAACATTTTCAGTTGGGCTCGCTTATCTGCATGACAAAACTTCAAAGAGTTCAAGCTTTTAGTCCTAACTGATAATTTTCAAACATTTCAAGCCTCCCCCTGGGAAAGGCTGCGTGCCTGCTGCTCCCTGCAGAACCTATAGGGCCGCAGGGATGTAACATGTATAGAAGCTGGATTGCATGGGAATGGTTGGCCTTCAACTTCCATCGGTAAAACCTGCAGTAATCACTGTGAACATAAAAGGCTACCACAATGCTGTATGAGAAGATTTTCAAGGGTGAAAATGTTGCCAGTGGAAATAAAGTGAACTTCAGCTATGCAGAACTAAGTCTGCAACATAGGTTTTTTCTTACAGAGAATTATTTTCTCCCTCAGTCTGATAGTCTGAAATGTTCCAGATTTCATTTCAGGGAAACATTTATTAAGCAGTCATAGCTGGGTATCTGTTAGGTGGTTGGTGAAACAAAGTTTATTAACTGATCCATATCCAAAAATGTTATTAAAATCCAGGAATTTTATGTAATATTGTATTGCTCAGATACCAGATATTGCTAGGCCTAAGTATTCTAATACAGGTCAGGTCTTCAAAAATCATGGTTGTTCTTTTAAGTGGAAATTGCCGTAAGCATGTTCAGCAGCAGCTATGAAAATAATGTGGAAATAGAAATACGTGATTTTTGGTTAGGAAAAAAAAAAGTGAATCCAACCTCTGTCATCTGAGGAAGCAGATATTTCCCCAATATTTTTTTTTCCCCATTTTGCATCTTCTTAAGCTATCTTCCTATTATATAATGAATTATTAGCTTGGAGGTGTAAGAAGAAACTGGTAGTATCACCTGTGCTGCTGCTGAAAATCAAGTGTTCAAGAGCAACAGCCAATAACCCCACTGAAGTGCAGGAGGACAAGTAATATTGCTTTGCACCTTTTGTGACCACCAGCTCCTGTACAAAAGCTGAGTACTGAATATTAGTTGAGTCTGTCCTTTGTGAAAATCACTTAAAAGAAATTGCAGGAAGTGCAGAATCAAGCATCCACACTCAAAATTTAAAAATCTGATAGTAAAGTGAATAAGGATGTATGTCTCTACTGGATTCAAGAGTCTTGACTTGCAAATGGGTCCACTCAGCCACTCGCAAGAATCCAGCAATGGATCTCGGTTTAAGAATTTCTTATGAAACCTCCATTAGACCTAAGAAGAGCTCTGAAAACTTATTTTTAGGCAGTAAAGGACAGAAGGGATCAGCAGAACGATGGAGTCTGACCTCGTGCTTAATCCTGCACCTCCTCCACAGCAGGACATGAGCTGCTTTTTGTAATGAGATGAAATGAAGCCAAAATTTGGAGCACTGGTTGCTGCGTCTGTCTGAGTTGCCGTGTTGTGTGTATGCCTCCCTGGATTTGGGAAATGACCCTGCAAAACTCAGGAGTAGCTAGACACGTTCCATTTCTCTCCTAGGACAATATAATAAACACTTCTAAGCCTGACACACTCTGCATGGCGTAGGAGAAATCCCATGTCTGGATTTATTGCAGAAGTTACCACTGGGTCTCAGAACAGTTGTGGGTGAGGAAGGATCTTTGGCCGGGGACTGTACAAATGCAGCAGGCACTGAGAAGCCTATAGTCTAAGGGCAGGCGGTGGCACAATGTTGAGAAACACAAACTAACTTCAGAATAGCTGGATCAGACACTGGAAGTAACAGAAATACTGCCGGAGCGCTGAACTGAGCAGCTGCAATTTTATATTTCTGGTGAAAGAGCACTAAAACATTTCAGGAGCTGATATAGAGATGAAAATCTATATATACAGCATGTTATTAGGTAAAGGGTGAAAACAGAAAGTAAAATGATTTCCCCTTTTGCCATAGCTTAGTCACAAACCTACACTTAAGGAAGTGCCCTTAATGAGACACCAGCTTCCAGAAGGACCTGGATTGCAGCCAACTGCCAGAGAGGGATCACAGGAAGATTTGGAGATCATTCTAGAGGGAGTGACTGGAATTTGCCAAGGAAAGGGAATCAATCCAGACTGGCACTTATGGGGAGAATAGCACAGGTCCTGTATGGGAACGTCATTAATGATGCAAAACACCAGAAGCAGATAACTTACCATCTCTAGAAAGGAAGGCAGTTCATAGAAATTACATACAAATATACATATATAGAGTGCAAAACAACAGTGACAGTTTCTTAAGTGCATTGTTAATAAGTGGAGACCCCACAACTGGGGCTACCAATGAAGGTGGACGTGCTGTAATGAGGAAGTCATGGTGTCTCCTCCAGATTTCAGGGTGATGGAGGTTAGATTAACCACTGTCAGCAGCACGTTTGAGATGGCTCAGTCTCAGGACTGACGGGCACACACACACATTCACAGGGAGAAGAAGAGGGAGACTGCAGCTCCCTGATGCTGCCAGAGATTAGAGGAGTAGGTGTAGCTGCAGCAGCGGAGGCAGAGTCATGCTCGGCAGCTTCTCTCCCCTGAGGTGTCAGGGAAGAGCCTGTGCTTCCCGACATACTGAGAAAAGGACAGAATCTACAGGAAATTGGTTAAATGCTTCTATAGTCTATTCCTCAGCAAATTAAAAAAATTGACTTCTTGCCTCCATAGATTTTACAAGTTCATTATTTTGTAGCTCATTCATATTGACTGTACGTATTATTGTTGTGGAGTGAATAGATCTAATGGGGACAGTTTCCTTACTATCATACATCACACAGCTGTAGAAAGAAGGAAAAAAAGCAACATATGAAAGAATTACAATGAACCAATTCATGCAAACTTTGGTTTTGCACTAAAACTGAAGCAAGTTTTGTGTCTCAGTCTGCTCTATTAAAAACATTCTCAAAGCCTCACTTATGCACCTAAATTAAAAATCAGCATTTGATTTCAGATTTCTTGAGAGGCCAGTTTCCTTTAATGCTATGGGGAAAGAAAGGATCTTCTTGCTCCTGTGCTGCTTTCACCTATGACTGTGTTACTTTTTCCTTCTCTTCACGCTGTGATTGATTGCTTCTTCAGCATCTCCTTCAGAGGAATCCTTTCTCCTTCCCTCTCCCTGCCCATTCCTTGCTAAGTTTCCAAGAGGTGTCCTGGAACTTCCTCCTCTATCCCTTTATTTTTCCATTCTCAATGAACTAATTCCTAAGACAATAGTTCAGTAATGATCCTTACCCTGACAACTTGTAAATGTCTCTCTCTACTGCAGTGTCTTCTCCTTCTTTCCAAGCTAATATTTTGCCCTGTCTCAGATTTTCCTCAATGGCTCTCTGGTTCAAGACAGTTCACTTGTTTCTGTACAAGCTTTTGTACTGTTCTCTTAAATGGTTGCTGTGAACACCACTGCCATACCACCTGCATTAATCAAAGTGAAAAACTGATCCAGAGCCTCTTCTTGTCCCTTTTAAATTTGTATGCAAGACTGCCAACAAAAAAACATCACAAAACTGACCTCCCTATATCAAGACAGAGTCTGTTAAATCTCTCTCCATTTTCACAGCTTGCATCTTAAATTCTTTCAACACAACAGAAAAATTTGTCTTTAATAGTCAATTGAGTTTTTCCAAACTCAATTTGCAAGCAGAATGAATTTATAATACTGAAGGAGAACCTAGTAAATATTCTATAGCAACTTTTTTTTTAAGATTAATGATGTCTCCACAGTTTTACACCTTTGCTATTAAAGTTGTGCTAGTAATGAAGGAATAGTGATTGTTTGTGCAAATTATTTAAGTAACTGTGTTAGGAAACAGAGGTTACTCTACAGTTACTGAGGTTAAAATTGCTGGTTCCTGGATATAGTTTTTAATCCTATGAGTAGTCATTTTGAGTTCATTATTGCCTGTACCAGTCCCTTAAACTAGCTTTGGTGCTCATATTTTGTGTTGAAATTACATGCCCTTGATTCACAAAGATACTAGTCTAAGTGATGAGAAGTGTTGAGATATTTGTGTAACTTTCAGTTAGGTTTTGAATTATGACAATACACGAATAGGGAAATTTTTCATTGGCTAAACTGTCATTGAAAATGCACTTGTACCATCAATGTGATGCTTAAGAAGAAGTTACACTGTTGACCTGATGTCAGCTCTTGTGGGTTGAGGCATTTTTTTTTGCATGGGAGTCTTGAGAGGATGGAATATAAATCCGTTTTAAAGAAGAAATTGCTACTTCAGCTATGGCCTTCAACAGTGATTTCCTGTACTTGGACTGCTTTTAAAATCTTCTTTTTATTTGGAATTCACTCAATAGCATTTTTAAAGAGCAAATGAAGGCCAAGTCAGAGATGAGAGACTTAAACAAGGAAGCCATATCGGTCGCCCAAGCTGTAAAGCATTTTCCATAGAAGCGACTGCAATGTATGGAGCAACTCAGACAGTGGGGGAAGCCTCCCTTGCTTCTGGGGCGGCAGCGTCAGAGCCTGGAGCACAATCCCACACCCCTCCCAGGAGTCTGGCTCTCAGCACTCAAGGCCAGGTCAAGGTCAAGGTCAGAAAGATATTTGAGAAGCCTTGGCTGATCTTTGAGCTCCTTGAGCAAAAGCTGGAAGAAAGCTCTGCAGAGGCTTCCCACAGCTGTTTGGGAATGAGATTGATCCCTGCCTGGGACACACTGCAGCTGTGCTTGTGCCTGGCCACACACCAGATCCCGGCCCTGACTTGTAGACTGATTTCTTGACCTCAGGTCTGGTGGCTTATTAAGGACTTGCCTAGTGGTCTGGACTGTCACCTCATTCAGCATGGTGGGACTGGGCTCTTGCTGGTGATAACCATTGCCTTTGCCTTGGCCTTGTCAACATGCTTGGCTTCCAGCTCCGTTTTCTCCATGGAGCAGCCCACTCTTGCTGCTTCTTGACATGCGGGACCAGAGAGCACTATAACACATCCAGATAGGACACAATTACAGAAACAGTATATTAAGATGATACGCTGGCAAGCAACAGCTAAATTTCAAGCATGGCACTGAAGTACCATGAAAGTCAAAAGAAAACTGAGAGTCAAACACCAGTGAAGTAAAAATGTTGTGAGGTTCAGTCATCATGGATGTCATGGTTCATGTTGTGCACCCCTCAACCACGGTCCCCAGTTACTGCAAAAGCCACTGGTACCCTCACTTGCATTTTTTAACTCCTTTTTGTAATCTAGAAAATACATTGAGGTTCATGTGGGATGCTGCCATGGCTCAGCCTTAGGTAGTAGCTATAAAAAAGGATGCACAAGGATCAAGTCCTTGCTGGGAGGTAAAAATCACAAGATTTGCTTTGCTATAGAGACAACATTTAATGCAACATATCCTTTTCTGGCTTGATTTTCACTGACTACTCTAAGAATTTTGTGAAATGGTACATCAAATGGAAGCCATGTCACTTGTGCTGTCCCTTTTTCTGGAAGCTAATTAAAGTAGGTTGGAAAGAATCAAAGGCCTTTTACAATCAAAATGTAAATAACTGGGGCTTCCAAGAATAGTTGTTGCAGTAAATGTTAGGCACCAGGAACAGATAGTGCTATTTGAATATCTAAATTGCCTTAGCAGACATTATAAGGCTATTAAAGGCACTCTGTCAACCGTCTGAATGATTGTTTGTTGGTATTTTTTGTTTGTTTTTCAAATTACTGGTCTTCTACCTTCTTACCATGTAATAGAATTAAAACCTATATATATATAAGATTTGAAAGCTACACAGCTTAAAAACACAGGCTAGGCTTTTAACTTATTATCATCTGGTAAGTTTTACTGAAGTGAATATAGCTATGCTCATCTACCACAGGCGTAAAGCTGGAGGAAGCAGCTTAGCCTTGTTTTCAATTTTTTCTATGTAAAAATGTGAAATCAGAAGGTTGCAATTTTTTTCTACTTTAGTTAAATAACTTTGCAGGTTCAGATGATCTATTGGCTGCTAGGTTTAAAAGAAATAATACTAAGATACACATGAAGCTGGTTATATAAAACAGTACTGCCTTTATCCTATAGACATTAGTCTTTCCTGTGGTTTGCTCAATTCTCTTCATAGATTTATAAAGATCTATGAAGATCATCTCTTCACAGATGTGAGGGTATTTATGAGTGCAGTCAGCCTTATTCTTGAAGTCACAAAGGGCAAGAGTAGCAGTGCAGTACCTGTCTGTAGTTCTTAAGTCACAAATGGCAGTGTTGTGCTCACTGATACATACTGGGTCAAGGAATTTTGTTGCCATTAAAAGTTTCTGTTAAAAGTAGCCTACTTCAGTCTGCAAGTGGAACCACAGAAAAAAACTTTTTCACTGTCAGGTTGACCAACCCTGGCACAGGTTGCCCAGGGACATTGCCCAGGGCACAGGTTGCCCAGGGATGTTGTTGAGTTGCCATCCTTGGAGATAGTCAAAAGATGTCTGGACAAGTTCCTTGGCAGCTGGCTCTTGGTGGCCCTGCTTGAGCAGAGAGGGTTGGACAAGATAACCTCCAGAGGTCCCTTCCTACACCCTTCCTACACCCTTCCTACCTCAAGCATTCTGTGATTCTGTGGTTCTGTAACTGTAAAAAAAAAAAAAAAAAGCTTTCTTGGTTTTTTTCAACTTCAAACTGAAATTTGGAAATGTGTGGGTGTTCGCAGTGTGGAAGTTCAATGTCAGCAACGCTGTTTGCCAGGCTTTAGAAAGGAAGCCAGAGAACTTGCTCAGCCATGTATATTGAGATTTAGTTCCAGATTAAGAAGCCTAGATGTATATGTGAGGAAGATGTCTAAACTCTGGTCAGCATGGTGAACATATAGTCTACAGGGTCGGTTGGTAGCACCTCAAGAGCATCTCAGTCCTCCCTAGAGTAGAAGTCTGTGGGGCAGCGAGCTGAGTCCCTCTGTAGGCTTCATTGAGTACAGCAGGAGCATAGATCCCTGCCACACCTAGATTCTTATGTTTTAATCTCTAGCCGAGTCCCACTCAAAGCATCTCATTAAAACTAGAGAGCATGCAGACTGGAAAATGTATGTAATGTAAAGTGGAATTTGGCTAGAATAGGGGGGGTAGCAGGAAGGGTCTTCTTGTAAAAATATATATAATGACCCGGGGTCTTCGATTAGTCAAAGGACTGTATTTTCACCTTTTCAGCAACTTTAGCAGCAAATTGTACTCCGTACATTACTTGGACATAGATTTGCTCAAACAGATGAGTTTACTTGCTCCAGCTACTGATGTGAGTAATAAGAGACAATGTCTCTGCTTTGGATGAGCTCTCAATCTTACGGTTCTTGATAAAAATGCATAACTATTATATATGCTGGATAACTTTCAGTTATCCAGAATCCTGTACCTCCTGGTTCTATTTACTTATCGTCCTCACTTCCTTAAATGTACCCATCATGAAAAACGGCCATCTCCAACTGTGTGGCACTATTACGTGCAGACATTAAAAACAGGGAGAAAAGTTCCTCCATATCATATTACTCCAAGGAGTTCTACCTAGTTTTAAATACTTAAATTCCAACTCACTACTGAATCATGGACTCAGAAATATATATGATGGCCTACTAGAAAATCCGACTTCTGTATACACAAAATACAGGGAAAGGATTTCCCTGTGCATTCAGGGAGAGGATTTCCATTGCGTTTGGGATGACTGAAAGTTTAGATTCAATGCCATGTACTAGACACACTGAGGTGAATTCTGTGTATATTTTGTTTTCTTGTTTGCATGTTCTGAGTGAAAGGATTGCGGGCTGCACTGATGTTTTGCTACTGGAGCAGGAAGTAGTGAGAAATAAATGGGCATTTGATTATCCATCATCTAACAAGCTACCAATCTGATGGTTTGCTTCTACTGAAGCGTGGAGGTCTTGTTTCTTTGTCTCTTAGCTGGGTGATACCTATGCAGCTATGAAGACATCCCTTCAGCTGCATGAGGAATAAACCTCAGTTCTTTAATATTGCAGCAGAATAGAAAAATGTTAATGTTTTCCTCCACCATCAAGGAGGTGATTTCTGCATTAAAAGTCTTATCTATTACACTGTGCTAATTATATTACAAGATTTTGAATGGGTTCTCTTACTTTTTTTTTGTCTTCCGTTGATAAGTAATCTTCGTACTAAAAAGTCCTATCGTAATAATGTGTTCCTTCAGTGACAGCATGCTGACATCCAGTGCCAGCAATGCAAACAATTAACATTAGTCTGGGATACTGAGCCTTACAGTATGTAAAGAAGCACTTTGTGAGTCAGTACATGGGGTTTTTCATAGATTGAACACAATTCCTGTATGAAATATTCTTTGTATGAAGGGAACACATCCTGAAAGTCTGATTTAATACCACACCATTATTTTCAGTTGATGTTAGATGGGACCCTAACTACCTAAATGCAGTTTATTGAATCGTAAGTCTCACTGTTACGGTCCTTGAAGAAGGCAGGTGTATTATACATGTGAAGATGATGAACTAGTGAGAGTCGTGTCAAGAACCCATGTATGAAGAAATATTTTCTTTCAAAGGAGGGAAAGCGCATCTGTTTACTGATCAGTCCCACAAAAATGTAAAAGGAGTTGAATTGGGAACAAGCTGATCACCTGCAGGAAGATGGTTCCAGGTTATCAAGATGTAAATCTGTGTGGAAGTATCTTGGGTTTGCCTGACTGCTTTAAGTGAGGAAAGCAAGATGTGGGCTGTGCATATTTATCTCTCTAGTGAGAGAGAAATATTATATAAGCAGAAAATGAACTGTAGTGATCTACGATGGGACTGAGAAGAACTCGAGATCAGATATTAACTAGGAGGAGAATTTAATATAGCACCAGAGCAAAGAGCCTCTGCTAGGCTGAACACCAACTCACAACTGGTTTGTTGTTGCCTGTTCCAAGCATCTCAGAGAGACAGCTGTCCTTATATGGTCTGATAGTCTTCTCCAACTCCGAGATTATTTCTGTGTGTGGGTTTTGAAAACCAAACAGATGAGGTGTATATTCCATCTGGTCAGACAAGCTTCTTGATTACAAAATCATGTGCTTATCAGTGATCTGGATTGGTAAAAATGGTCTATTTCCCTTTGTCCTTGATTCAGGAAGTGTCTTGCATTCTTGCATTTATTTATTTTATTACAAGGTCAGGAGGTGGGGAGTTGGGTAGGGGCAGAAATGAAGGAAGAAAAGGTGGCCCTAGAAAGTGCTTGAAGATTCTAGGAAATTGGTAGCCTGGGCTTGTTAATGCTTGTGAAATGATTTTTGACACAGCCTTTCAAATGAAAAAATGAGATATTAGAAAGATGATAGTCTTTTATCTGCTGAGGAAGACGGATGGGTATGACTTAAGATGTCATGTATATGAATGGCTGCTATAAAGGGATCGTTCTAATGACATGCTGTAAAAGACAACTGTCAGGAATAAATAATTCTTCTCTTCTGATGATACTGATGATAATGTACTCAAATTCCCCACGACACATTTCCTCACCTAAAGTTAAAAGCTTTTCCTAAAATGTTTAATGGGCTCAAAGATCTTTGTTGTGCATTTCCAACTCCATGAAAAACATCGGGTAGTGGCTTACGTAAGAGCAATTTTGCCTGCAATTAGTGTGTTTGCATACAAGTACACAGGCTTTGATTAAGCAAAGGAAAGTACTTAAGCGCATGTGTAAGTACCTTTCAGCAGTCGAGTAATGAAACTGAAATATGAAAGAAGAAAGCATGACTTCAAAAGTAACAGGGCTGATAAGAAGAGCAGTTCTGAGCAGCCGATCAGCTCAAGGATGGAGATGAGCTGTAAGTAGCTATCTCCAGAGATACCCGTGCAAAAGTCACATCCCTCCTCTGCAGCATGATACCAGTACCACACTTTGCTTGTTCTGAAGGAGCAGCACTGGGAACAGAGGGAAAGAAAGACAAAGAGGCCAAAACCACTATGGGGGGAGGCAGGGACTTGTCTCTACGTATCGACCACCATCTGCAGAGAAGCTGGCTAAAGAGCCCTAGAGGTGAGGGCCCTCAGGCTGAAGGGAAGCTGACCACATTGCATTGCACTGTTGCTAGCGCCTCCTTCCCAGATTGCCTGTGACTCTCACATTCGAAGTGTGTGGCTGCCTGCTTGCAAGTGCCTCAGTGCTGTGAGGCTGCAGGGGGAATGTCATGGCTACATGTGGGCACCAGTTTGCTTGTAGAAGTCAGCAAACCTGCATGGTTGAACATGCCTGAGGGACCACGGTGGTGGGTGACCCATGCTGGGGCAAGGACGCACCTGAGGGACTGTGGCCACAGTTGACCCATGATGGGACAGGGACATCCCTGAGGGACTATGGCTCATGGGCAACCCACACTGGGAAAGGGGAACTAAGGAGCAGCATGGCAGGAAGACATTAATCATAGAGTGTTAGAAAGAAACTGTAATTCACACTACTTCAGCCTCCTGTGCACCCATTCCCTCACTGGAGGAATTTTGGTGCACTGAGATTAAAAAAAAGGCAAAAATAAGGATACTTGAGAGCAGGAAGGGGAAGGACAGGTGTTTAAGTAGGTTTTTGCACAGTGATTTCTGTGGTTTTTTTCCTCACTACCCTAATCAGTGATTGTAGGTTTGTGTTGGTTGGCAGTAAATTAAGTCAAGTAAAATTCCCTGACTCAATGCTGCTTTACCTTCGACCGACTGGTACAAGAAGGAATGGGCTAAATTGCAGTAAGGGAAATGTAGCCTGAGCATTTGGAGAAGTTTTCTAATGGTAAGGGAGGCTGATCACAGACTGGATTGCTGAGGGAAGCTGTGGAGCCACTGGAGGATTTAAGAGCAGATTAAATGAACTTCTGTCAAGAACAATTTAGAAGAAGTTGATCCTGCCTTTGGGACAAAGAAACGAATTAGATGACCCTCTTGAGGTGCTGCTGAGCCCTGTTGCCTTTGATTTCTATGACACTGACATGGTCTTGTGTACTTCTGGGAGAAAAGAGGATACAGAGCTTAATTATCGGAAGGCAGTTTCAGTCAGCGGGAGGTGTTTTCTGAGAAGAGATGGCTTGAGAAAGAAGGCTGAAGATGTTAAAGAGGTGAAGGGTGCAATTAAATGAGATTATATAATGCTGTATTTGTAACGAAGTTGACAGAAAAGTGAATCTTTTTTCATTTAACCTAGCACTGACCACACGTCTTCCTTAATTCAATGTATATTAAAAAATCGGAGCCTCAAGTGCTGTTTAGGTCACTCTGTGGACAGGGAGGTGCTGGCCTGGATGGTACTTAAGAATTAGGGAGCCATTGAGGATGCACTCACAGGCTCCTCAGGCTGCAGCTGCTTTAGCCAGAACCATTACCAACTCCAGCTTCAGGCAGACTGTACATCCTCAGTCCCAAGCGCCTTGCAGCACTTGTGTCAAGGACAAGCACGATTTCATCCTTCTGCCTACTACATTAATGCAGATAGCTATTTTGAGGTTAAGGCCGTGTTGGCTTTGAACTGCAGCTGGTAATGAACACCTGGATGGAGTTCTGCTTTATTTGCAGGTGATTGAGGTATTATTGTTAATTATTAAGCCATTTCTTGTAATATTTAATTATTTCTCCCCATTTTGTGATGAGCAAGCATTGCCATTATTGCCTGTAACCAAATAACCGTCCCCATTTATCATACTAATTGTGGCTTAATGAGGAAGGACCTGGGACTGGGGGAGTTGTCTATTCTGAACAATTTTGGAACGTAGCTTCCTATCATAATGAATACAAGCTGTAATAATTAGGTCTGCTAGGTGCTATATTTATCATGAAGTTTAAATGCAATAAAAATTCGTCATAAATGTCAGGCTTACAAAACACAATGAATTGCCATAGTAAATATGGAAATATGAAAATAGAGTATAAACATACAAGTTTACTTCCTCTTGCATGGTTTTGACACACAAGGCGATAACTCCTTTTCACTGCATTGTACAGAAACCTGGAAGAAAATCATGGCAAAGATGCTGTGTTGAATTGCATATGGCATTGGGAGGAAGACTGGGTTCTGCTTGCTTATGCTTCCTTTCTGGTTCCCTCCCTAGCCCAGCAATATTTCATTGGATGTATTTCTGCAGAGCCTTTGGGTTTGCACCATACCCTTGATAATCTGTGGTGTTTACTAGAAGAGAGCAGAATACTGGACCTGAAATCTGATTTAAGGAATTAAAAGGAAAAATGTAGTCTGCTACAAACCATGTGTCTGCAGATAATTACCACACAGATAAATAAATCATACCCTTTTCCTCCTATTTTTATGTTTTATCATGAAATTACTTCCCAAAGTTTTTAATACAATAAAGTCTGTACAACAGAGAAAACCCATCTGAGTATTTTGGGGACAATATCCACTTCAGTTTAACACAGTGGATAATCCACTCAAGGCTTTATCTGAATAGTCAGTAAATATACATGTGACTACAGGTTGTTTTTGAAGTCCTCCTCATGAGAGAACGTGAGGAGGAGAGACAACAGGAGAGAACAGAACCTCTGCAATCAGAAACAGTGAAGTTTTTTTTTCTCTATGCTTAGTAATTTCTACAATAGCTCTTAAAACGATGTAGCGTTAACTATTCAGTATCAATATTAACAGGAGTATTTCTTGGAAGAATAAAGTGAAAACTACTTTAGCTTTTCAAAGCTGTTCTCATAGCACTTGACTGCTTGCTTGTTTGATTGATTTTTAAAAGTAATATGGGCAGAGAAGAAAGAAATTTATTTTAAATATTCATAGCTAGATTGGAAGATGCAAGGGGGACATTTGGTGAGCAAAACATCCACATGACTCAAAACCAGCAGTAATGTTGATAATTGCGGGTTCTGATCTGGTTTAATAACATAGGCACTAGTCTGAACATAGCTGCAGGTGAATTCAGCCCATTGTATGGGTGTTGGGAATAAAGAGAAGGAAGCACCTTTGTCTAGCATCGGAGCTGGAAGGACAGTATCGGGGAATGAGAAGGCCACAGATAAGACTATTTTTCTCTTATTCCTCTTTTATAATGGTACCTTCACTGAGCTTCAACAGGCTTTTCACACATCTTTCATTTGCAGATGCAGTCACCCACGAGTTGGAGTAACTCACAGGAATCCCACCTATCCCTGCTAGTCTTGATTGCAGATTTGCATTTCCACCTTCTCTCTCACATCCTTGCACTGCTGCCGTTGCTTTGGCATGGCGTTGATCCACAACACACCCATGAGCTCTTGAGCCGCTCCTGCCTTGGTTTTGGTCGCAGAAGTTGCGTGTGATGTAAAACAGGATGTCATTCCTGGGGACTGTGCTCTCAGTGCTGGCTGACCGGGAGCAGATCGGCTTAGTTTAGTGTACGCACACCTACTTCTGGTGTGACAGGTCGCCATTCAATTGCAATTCTGGTCCAGCCTACAGGCTGTTTCTTTTTTCCTTGTAATGGTTGAAATATGGCATCATTGCAAGGGAGAACCACGGAAAAAATGTGACAAGACTGATTCTTGTGAAAAGGTGACTTCAGTGTCCGTACAGAAAAAGTTTGACCTTGCTTTGTTTAGCTCAGGATTTCACGGACGGTGTGACAAGCACAGGACTCCCCAGGGTGGTCATGCAGGCGGCCATGCAAAATTCCTTTGGAGACTGGAGCTGCGTAAAGAGTGGTGTGCTGATCAGCCCTTTTCCTACTTCCAACAGAGCAAATAATTCTTGGTTTGGGACACAAAGCCTATTTAAGTGATCCTTTTGAAAGCAAGTGAAGCCTGTTGTTTTTTAGGGAGCGCTGAGGGGAATACTGATGAGATGGCAGAATTAGCCTCTCAGTAATGCAGGGATTTTTGTTTTCATCTCTCAATAGATTTATCCTCCAGTGTCCTTGTTCACAGCTTCAGCCTCACTGCGCTGTTTTGACGGTGCGTGGTATGTAGGTGAAGCCACACGTGTCACAATGGTAAAGATCCTGTTATCTGCATGACCGACTACAATGTGAAGTTCTGAAACACTAGACTCTGATTGTGAGGACATGAAGAAAGTTCTTTTTCTCTTGTGTTGCCTCAGCAGTCTGAGTCATTACTTGGTAGGAACTGAGACTGGCCCCTCAGCTAAGAACACTTATTTGCTGTATGATTGTGAAAGTGACTCAAAACCTTGGGGACATGAGGAGCACGTTTCTGTTCCTGGACCTTGGAAGAAATGAGGTGATCAGTAATAACTTTCACCTGACTGAGAGAATGTTTTGGACGTGGATCCAAATGATTTGGACATGGATAGCTATCTTCTTGCTTACCTTGAGGTTTGGCAAATGTAATACTCTAATCTGGATAAAGGTCTGAGAATATTCTAGATATTGAAGTTGCATGGTCCTATCGTTTTCAAGGTGGGAATCAGGTGAAAGTGTGTGATATCTGTGCTGCATATGCTGCTGGTTTCTGCTCTGGAACATCTTAGACTGGCCATGTCCTTACGGAAAGATAGGCTATGTGGTTTTGCTTGCACACCGAAAGCTATGGTTAGCTCGCTCTGTCTATGCATGTATTAATTTGACACAATTTTACAAAAGATACACATATAGATCACGGTGATGGGTACTTTGTAATGGCTGTCTACCATGATTCCGTTTTAGACTTTATATTTGAAGCATTATCTCTAAATATTTTGTTTAAAGTACCTTGGTGTTGCCTTCTAAAAGTTGCATTAGCATTCTCAGACATTACTGTTCTCTCTTAATCTGGAGAGGTGGTAATCAATCAAGGTCCTTAAAATGGTACGGTGTAACAACATGCTATAAACCTAAGTTTCTATTGATTCAGTAAAGATACTCAGGCCATTTGTTTGCTTGTTTCTTACTAGATTTTTGGTTTCCTTGACCTTTGCTGGTGAATATCATGATTTATTTGGCATCCCCTCACCTCCTGTCCTGCTCATGCTGTAAAATGTGCATCTTTCATCAGTGCTGATGGGAACTCCAATTCTTGGCCAGGATCCATAATCCCAAGATCAGAGGAGGCATATTTACTGCATTTACACTTCAGTGTGGTTTTTGTGCTCAGAGGAGTGCATGTGTGCATGTCGTCATTCTTGGAAAGTTTTTAGACAAGTGTCACATTCCTCCGTGAGGGTGAAATATGGAACTGTATATAGCTGCTGTAGAGGACTAAGAGAGAGCGATCAGAAAGGTTTTGGGCTGGCAGCACAGCAAAGGCTTCTGTTTCCTAGAGGATGTGCTGCCTTGCCATGTGCTTCAGCCCTGACTGGGAGGTCAATAGCCGTGCCAATTCAATCAGGGGGATCTCCTTGGGTGGCTGCAGAGCTGCTGTTTGTTACCTTTCTGTCTCCTCCTATGCTACTTGCTCTCTCCTCTTGTGTTTGCCATGGGTTTTGGTTTGGGGGGGTTGTTTTTGTTGTCTTTTTGGTTTTTTTCTTCTTTTCAAAACTACTCCCTGCTCTTCAAGTGCTTTCAAGAAGGGAAAGAAAGTGTTTACTGATTTGAATTTTGGTAGTTTAGTTCCGTTGGAAAATTTTGAAATATTGTAGAGTCTTGTTTCCCTCATAAGAACAGAAATGTTGTATCGTTCTCTCATGCCTTCACCTAGTCAGCAAATGCATGAATTCAAATGTCAGCACCCAGAGGGAAGAGCAAGAGCGTGGAAATGTGGCAGTGTATGTGAGCAGCATTGTTGGTGAGCAGCTGCTGCCCTAATTGAACACTGCAATTTTGCAACGCAGCCAGGAGTGCTGGAAGAACTGGCTGAGGAGCTCTCCAACCCACTCGAGTTTGGCAGCTCCAGGAGTGTTACAGAAGATATGGGGGACACACATAAAAGCTAATATTCTGCCTGTGTGTTTATAAATGAACAAGCTGCGCTAGGTGGCTTTAAATTGGTTAGCTTTTTATCGGTTCTCAACAAGTCATGGAAAGACTGATAACAATCGATGTAAGCCGTAATCCCTTCACTCTAATGAATGCTATTCAACATGTTTTTATAATAAACAGTTCACTTATTTCTTTGATATCAGTTTTAATTAAATTACAAATCTGTTTGATAAAGGCAACACTGTTGTCACGGACTCAGTAAAACATCTGACTTTTGGCAGAACAACATTCTGATTAGAAAAATAATTACTGCCAAGTGAAATCAATATAGCATATATTAAATGAATGAAAATGTAATGAGGTGTTTCAACAAGCAAGTTCTGATGCTGTTTGAAATGGCTATGCTTGTCCTTAGTGAGGGTGGGAGATGAAGAAGGTAGGGTTAGGAAGCCCACATTCTTGTCTGCGAAATTATTTTTAAATTTTTACCAGCATTGAACGAAATAATTGCTGACAAAGTTTCAGAGAATGAGAAGTTAATGAAGAGTTAAGCGAAGGCAGAAGAGTTATTTAGAAGTAGCAGGGTCATCACTGGAGAAGCTAGGCTCCCCAAAATGACGTGTAAACCACAGCCAGAGAGCAGAGACACCCACCAGTGAGCACCAGTTGCTTGCCTGGCGTGGCTGGGCAGACTCAAGGGCAATCGCTCAGGGTCTCAGGAGGTTCAGTGACTGTGGGCTTGAACTGAGCTGCCATTACAGGATGGTGCCAGAAACAAGAAGTGAGGTCCTAGCAAATTTAAGTGGGCTATTGAATGAAAATATAGTAATGCTATTACTGTTTTGGCATTAATGAAAGTACTGCCAGAATACTCTGTGCAATTGTGTTGTCTGCATACTTTAACAAGTGTGTTGGTGAGCTGGGAAGAGTTCAGAAGAAAGCTACAAGGCACTTTTCTGACACTTCCTCATAGTCTGTCTTGCAAGGAGAGAGAAAAAAAGATCCAGTTCACTGCAAAGGACATCTAAAAGTCGACATAGCGCCTATGTAGCAAGAAGCAGTCTCCCAGTAAGCCTGATGAATTCAGGAGGTGCATTGGCAATGCAGGATTGGAAGCTGAAGCTTGGGAATTGCAGACTGAAGTGCAAGTTTCTAGCAGTGAGGGCATCAGCTGGAGTAATAATTTATTGGTCCTTTAAAAAAATTATGCATTTTCACAGTAAAGACTTCAGGACTTTAATTATGAAATCATAGAATCATAGAATCACCTAGGTTGGAAGGGACCTTTCAGATCATCTAGTTCAACCATCTACCTAACATTGACAAAAAACATCACTAAACCATATCTCTAAGCACTACGTCTACCCGTCTTTTAAATACCTCCAGGGATGGTGACTCAACCACTTCCCTGGGCAGCCTGTTCCAATGCTTAATAATCCTTTCAGTGTAAAAATTTTTCCTAATATCCAGCCTAAACCTCCCCTGGCACAACTTGAGACCATTTCCTCTTGTCCTATCAGTTGTTACTTGGGAGAAGAGACCGACCCCCACCTCTCTACACCCTCCTTTCAGGTAGTTGTAGAGTGATAAGGTCTCCCCTCAGCCTCCTTTTCTGCAGGCTAAACAACCCCAGCTCCCTAAATCATCCAACAGTTCTCATCCTGACTTTGTTTTTTTCCCCAAGGCTCTAAGAATAAAGCCTGCAATTCCTGTTTTCCTGCCCATTACCTTGAAATGATGTAAAAAAGTCATACATTCTTCTTGATTTGTGATAATTTCACATGCTTTTTTGGAAATTATGCAAATTATTTATTCAGGTATCTTGTACTAGTGCATAACTTGTCTGTCCAATAACAGAAGTAATTAAAAGCTAATAGTTATATCCTTTCTTTTTCTCTGTTGATTACAAATTTGAACTTTTCTCATTTGTTTTCAATGTAGTGTTTCTGTGCAGAAAATTGTAATCATTAATTTGTGTTCACCAAAGTGATTTAATTGCCATGGTTTTCATTGTAAGTGTAATTGCCGTAGCATTTCTATCTTCAAACTGCTCAGATGCACTGTAACCTTCAAGTTATCTCCTTGCCTCTTTGTATTCTGCTATGGTTTTCCAACAGTGTGGTGGGCATACTCTTTTAAAAGTCAATCTTAGGGAAAAGCTCGTGTACGTGTGACAGCTTCTCCTTTTTACCCATTAAGGGCGTATGTAGGTTCAGCATGTTGCCACCTTTTGCTGTATGAACAGAATAGGAAGCAATTCCATGAAGGACTTATTGCCAGCTGTTGCTGCTGGTTGGATCCACGTGCTTTGCGTGAGTGATACTGTACTTGTGCAATTTACATCCTGGGAGAAGAGGGTCTCCTGTTCAAGTATGTGGTGATTCATGCACAAATGAGAACAGATTTCTTAGGGAAGAAAGTGATGCCCTCTTCCATTATTTCGTGGCAGTTTTGCAACATTTTTTTACCATTTTTAAAACATTTGTGTCACAAAGCTTATCTGACGGCAGTTTTCAGTCCCTGACCCTGTTGTTTGTCTCTCAGATTTATTGCAAGTTTTCTGTGATTAGTATTCCCAGCCGCTGCCTAGTAATACAACATCCAGAGTTCCACAAGCTCCAGCATTAGCATTTTTTAGAAAACCGTGGGACTCTGCGATAAACTTGTCCCTTCTGTCTTATCGCAAATATTTATCCCAGTTCTCTTCATAAAAATTCTAAGTCATCTCTAATGCTGTGCTTATAAAAATTCCACTGGAAAAACACACACACACAAACCAACTAAAAAAAACCCCACAACCAAGCCCTCCAAAGAGTTTATAGGAGAGATGTTTATTCCTAACTAAAAATAAATTCCTTTATGTATAACACACTTATTTAATTCAATTATTAATAATGGTAATGATGTACTTGAGAGGAAAAAGCAACTATATAATCTAACAGTTTTGAAATGTTTGGTGTTACTGGGCTTTTCTAGTGTACCTGTGATGTATTGGAAGAAAGCAATATACTTTCGCGATCTCTGGCATATGCTAATTATCCTGTTCTTTTCAGAAAAACTGACCCAGCTTCTTGTTAGGTGCTTAGACTGTCTAAATCAGAGATATAACCAGGGATTTTTCTCTTGCCTTCCTTGATTTGCAGTGCTTGGGAATCTGCAGTGAGAAGTTGCACAGATCCTGCTGATTCACTCTGGCGGATGCTAATAGTTAACTGCATCCTGTCTGCAAGAGTATGGGATGGTCTCAGCAGGATGCAAGCAAAATTAAATTAGGTATGGCCAAGCTTGGATAAAGGGATCCTTTTTTGCTTCTATTTTAAACACTAGAAGAAGCACAGCAAATATGAAAGCTTTTTATATTGAGTGTGTTAAGGGCAGGTTCAGTAAGACACACGTTTGCAGGACTCTTCATAGCTAAATTAAAAAAAATAATAATTTATGGATATCCTTATTACATTGAAGACGGTACTACTGCATCCATTGAAGCCAGCGTTTTAGCCTTATGCTCAATAGGAGTACTCATGCAGTGTTATGCATGTTCTGGTAACGATCATCAGAAAGAACATATCTGCTAATTCAACGACTGGTAATATCGGTGCAGTAGGCAGCAACAGCCATGGTGTTATTCAAGATTGGCTATATTAGAAGCCAAATCAGAACATCAGATCACTGTGTTCTTTCCCATTGGAGCTGGTGGTAGAGCTTTTAAATATTTATTTTTCTTAATAGACGCAAAAGTCTGCAGACAAACTAGGTATTGGCCCAGATATCAGATCACTGCATAGCAGCCCTTGCCCAGCTTCTCTGCATCATGCTTCTGTGCTGCACAGGCAGGAATTTTTAAATGTGATGTTTGTAATTCAGCATTGAGGCTCTGCCACGCTGCCAACTTGTTAAAAATGTAATGGTAAGAAAGCAAAATTTCCTGTGACTTCTTGCGAATTCTGGGGTTTAAATCACTTTACATTTATGATCGTGAACTGGTGATGGAGCGCTTGACTTGTGAACAGCATGAAAGAAAAAATAAATATGCCCCTCAAAATATCCTTTCCATGCACTTGAGTTTAAAATTCAGTGTGCTGTAGCCCAGTGATGATTTCATCTTTATTGCAGGGAAACTAAGTGAAGTCGTCTTATCCAATTTAGCTATGGCCTTTTTTTCCCAGGTGGGTCGTGAAAACAACTCTACAGTAGCAGCCATTTGAAAATATTATCTCTTTTCCACACCCCAAAATGTTACAGAGGATTTACTGGATAGTTTTATTTGCTTCAGCAAATACCTGCTGCACTTAAGTCATAAGACACTGAAGAAATACTGCAGTAAAGCCCTTTTTATATCACCAACAGTGTAACTGCATTGTCAATTACTCCTGAAACAGTGCTGGGGAGTTTATGGGAGGGTTCTGAATCATACTGGAATCACTGTTTTGGGATTAATTTCTCTTTTAAATCCCAACAGGGAAGGATTTTCATACACCAAAAAGGGATTAAAATGTGTTGTGCTCTTTTGTGGTACAAAGAGAAAAGAATTAATTTCCAAAGGGGATACTGCTGATTTTGTAGAGAATGTCCATGCAAGTGTTGCAAATGTATGATGCGATGCTACACAGGCAGCAGTGGATTTTGGAATAGCTTTGATCCTTTTGCTGTATCTCTGGGACTGGAGAGCAGGGTTTGCTGGATGATAGCACTCCTGTTCTTTGAAATAGCCTGAATTTTTGAAATAGTTGAGAATGTATTTTCTTCCCAGCATGGATCAGAAGAGAGCTGCCTGTAACTCAGTGGTTAGCACACTTGGGAGTGTTTGGAGAGATCTGTGTTCCAGTCCCTATTATGAATCACATCCCTGTGTGACTGGATACTGTGAAATCTTTTTCTCTCTACCCTTAGGTTCATAAGAAAAGAACATGTTATTTGGAGAAAAAACACGTTGTTGAACCTGATGTTTCCCTGTTGAAGGTGGGGCTTTTTAAGCAGTTGCCATTTTTTCACAGAAGAAATTCCAGCTCATTCTAGCTAAAACAAATTCAAGGCTGTGCAAGTTGTTTTCTTAGAGCCTGATTATTTGCTCTGTCCCTTGAAACCCTGTCTCCTCAATTCATGTGAATATATACAGAAGGGCAGCCACATTCTGAAGCGAAATCCCGTAATAAAGGCATGTGTGGGAGGAGGCGGATCATTTTCACTGATCTTTTTCTCTCTCTCTATTTTGTTGTCACCCTTTCTTCTGCTATAGCAATGGTGCTGAGTGTTGATGCCATAGCATGTTGAAGAGATGTTCTGGACAATAACTTTGGTTCAATCTGTCCTCATTTCCTGTAGAAAATGGATTGTTACCTGTGAATACTTTTGTAACCTACTCCCAAAGTTACATTTTATCTATACAGCTTACCTGCAGGTGGCATATATATCACAATATTTTCATTCATGTGCAGGCAGCTCTCATCTTCTGTTTTCAGATACCTCTCATTAATATTTTAGGTGCAAAAGGTCCCTTTGGGTTGGAATATGTCAGACTTGGCTGAGGAAAAGGGGTGTCACATCTTTCATAAATGTCTATCAGCCATTCTTTTCTGGGACAGTCCGCCTAGTCAGAAGCGGTAGACTCTGCTGTTTCAATCTATCATTTCTTTTGTTTCCTTATTAAACAGCCTGTCTTCACCTAATAAATTGCGACATATCTACATTTCCATCATGGATAATGGCCCTGATGTGGTCTATGTCACTGAAACCCAGCAGAGTGAAATATTGCCCTCCCCCCAGTTTTGACTCTATCATCAAGTTTGCATTATATCAGGTCATCCAGGAGCTACTGCAGTAATCCCTCATTCTTATTTTAGCTGTCCACTAGTGGCCTCTTATGTTTCATCAAGTGAAACATTGAAATAACAAGGTGTGTGTATTTATAGCCTCATTGTTGATTAAGTATAGTAGATAGCTTGTGAAGTAGCTGTTGGGAAATAGGATCTTAAATCAGAGCTCATTTTCCCCCTTCAGCTAGGATGACAAAGGAAATGAGATATTCCTAGAAGTATTGTCCACAACTGGATATTATAAGGAGCAGAAGGTAGAGCTATTTGACTGTATTAATTAGCTCTTCTTCAGAGCTGCGCATCTGTCAACTGGTAACTGCAGCAGATTCTCAACTTCATTACTTTAAGAAGGTATCTTTAAGTAGCATATTTCTTTTTGTCGGTTTCGGTTTTGTACCGACCCTTCACATGGAGTGATACGTAGCAAAATGACTTCTTATTGATCTATGAAATTGCAGTTTAACACCCCCTCCCCCCCCCCAAACAAACAAATAAGAAAAATCAACAGAAAAACCCTCAGAGCCTTTGATACCAGTAAAGACAGAGTGCACTGTAAAAGGAAATTTTACAAGGTAGCAGTCATGAGACTGGGCAAGACATCTGACTCCTTCATTTGGAGGTATATCTGTATTGTTCACAAATTGCCCTTTGGCCTTGTTTTCTCAGTTCTTTAGCCAAAAGTCCAGCTAATATCAATGGATGCTGCAGATGCTAAAATGCCTTCATGAATCCTTTGACAGTGCTGTCAGCTTACAGCTACAGAACAGCATCGACGTTCTTCATGACCCAGAGCCAGCACTGATAACGGGGCCACTTCCGATATTAGAGTGTGTTGTAACTGTAGAAAGGATTACTTAGTTGCTGCCTCCCAGTGTGAGGATTTGGAGTGAGTTGCCCAGCAATTCCCTTCTCTCTGGAAAGCTGGTGCAATAATGGCCCTAGGGTGCTCCTCAGGGGATTTCCTGGACCATCTCTCCACCCCTGCTCAAGGAGAAGGTGCTCAGTTCCATCTATTTTTTGTTACTCGCTGACATTAGTATTACATCTCCTGCCTCTCTGATGAAAACTCAGGTTTCCCAAAAGATGTTCTTTTTTTGTATCAAGACTATTTGCACCTTGCTGAGAAAAGTGCCTGACCATGGAAGGCCACTTCCCAACAGGGGCTGCAACAATGATCTCTCCAGTCACTCTGCAGTCTCATGTCAGGCCTCAGTAGAGCATTAGTTCACCTTGTTTATTCTTTTCCCAGTTAGCATTTTCTGTCACTGCTTTACATTATCACAATGCTCATGGTAATAGCGGGCCTAAGGCAGGAGTGGGTGGCTTTTCATTTTTCATCTCTGAAGAACTGCTCAGCATCGTTGGTGGGTGATTACATACCCCTCTCCAAGCATCTCTCTTGGTTTAGGTCTTACCTACTTCAGATGACAGTTTGCTCTCTGTATGTCTCATCGAGAGATTTTGACGGAAGGCATCTGATATGGCTTTACCTCTTTGCATTTTCTTTCTATTTGTGAGAAATAAGAAATGATCATCTCATTATAAGAAAACAGGAGGCCCTGATTTAATCTGTTTGGCACATATTGTTCATTTAATTATTGCATGATTGCTGTGTGACAGCGGTGTAGGAGTAATACGGTCGCTCATTACTGCTTCAAGTTCCCTTTTTTATGGTCTCTTAGAAGTAGATCACCAGCTCCCTTCTCCAGCCCGCTTTTATGCTAGCAGGTTCAAAACCTGCCCTGCTTCAAATGTGTAGCATGGCCAGTCCACTGCAGATCTAAGAGTGCCTGCTTCAGTTCCCAGAGCTCTAGTAATAAACAGGCAGCCTCTTGATTTAGTTCTCAAGTTTTGGAACTTTTTGTTTACTCTCCTGGAAACTTTATTTAATGCTCTTGTTAAATACAAACTAAACCTGAGGGGTACTTGAACCACTTTTTGGGAGCGTTGGTTTGAGTATCGGTTACCTTGGCCTGCCTAACATTTCGCTGCAATTGCAACGTTTCTACTCTGTTACTGCTCTAGCAACTTGGTATTACGTTTGTTCTTAGTACAGAGGATGTAACACCTCCTGGCATGGCATGAATAGTTTTCAAGGCCAGGCTTCTCTGTTGTTGGGCTTTCTCTTTCTGATCAACAAATACTATTTATTTCGGGTTGGAGCTTATCAACCTGAAGATTCAGAAGGCTGGGATGAAGTTTGTATTTCTGAAAACTGATTAAGTATTGTAACAAACAAAAATGAAGTTTCTGCTATAAAGCATTGCTTAAATTACTGTAAATCCTCATTTGATTAACTGCTGTGCTACAGGTGCATACTTTTCTGTAAGTGAGCCCAAATACACTAGAATTTTTGCCTTCTGAAATTGGTTGCTTATAGGTCATACCTGTTTTTTAATGGAAGTAAAATTAGACCGATATCCCCAGTAATGAATAGGAGACACTGGGGAAAGTGCTGCCATGACTGTTCCCATGTTCAGTCAGATTGTGTAAATATTTCATAGGAAAAGAGTTGCCTAGAAGGCTGTAGAAGAAACATACTATGAATCATAAGCTTTTAAGAATATGGCATGAGAAGAACAAAAGGAGATGAGTAAAATCTGAAGGGGCAAAAGCAGGTAAGAGGTTTACGTCAGCACTAGAAGATGAACTACAAGTAAACGCGGAAAGACTAAAGTGAATGCTCACATCAGCTCAAAGTGACAAAATATGTGAGGCTGAAAATCAGACAATATTCAACATGTTTGGGGTCGTATGTTTATTGGTAGCCTGAGGACAAGGTCTTCTTTTCTTACAGTTATGACCTGACAGATGGTGTTTCTTGTCCCCTCTTCCCAAATAGTAATGTCCTGATACTGAGCTCCTCGTAGGACAGATTTTTTAATGTGTTATCTCTCAGTAATATCCATTACCCTCCCTCTTTGTTTTCATTATATACTCTTAGACTGAGTCATGTCAACATATGTGGACTTTGACTTCTTACCTTCAGTAGAATAGTCTTGTTCAACCAAGGTCAGACAAATACTGTTTAAGGAAGAGCAGAGAAAACACAGGGGAGAAAGAAGAAACACTTACGTTAACAGGGTATTTTAAATGGGATTTGGGGAAGATTCTGACATAGGAATTCAGGTTGTGGTTTCAGTACAGACGACAAAATGATAGTGTAGTAGAGTAGTGAGGTTTCTGATGTTTGTTGTTTCACTCGAATCAGTCATAAGCTGATTCACTGTGTCTAGGGAAAAAGCAGAAATAGTGAAGTAAAGGTCTATCGACAGCCCAAAATGTGACACTCAAGTTGAGAAAAATATATCTGGCTTTGGAACGACTTCTCGAATTGTCTTTTGGCTAATCATGGGAAAAAAACATTTACCTTTTCCTTCATTTTTAAAAGAGTAAGCATATATAGACTTTCTATTAAAATTCATTAACTGTGGTATTGCCTTTCCTTTTATCTTCTCAGCCAGGTTAATAAGATTCTGTGCATATTGCAGAACAATAATACTCTTGTCTGCTCGAAACCACATTTTACATCTTCTGGGAGGAAGTAATCCTTACATAAACATGCTGGTTGCACTGTTCTGTCACTGGGAGTTTGCTGGTGTGCTGAAGAAGCAAGGTTCCTAGATGATTATTTAGAAGTATTTAATGCTTCCAGAATTATTTGTCATGCATACACTAGTGCAAGAATACTAATATACTGTAACTGCAATGCTCCCAATTCAGATTCAGTGGCAAAACTATACTGTAAATTAGCATAAAGTATCCTTCTCTCAAAACAAAAATCATTTATGTTGGTAAAAGCGTTGCTATATGTAACTGTATCACAGGTACTTCTGCTGCCATAGTATTGACCAGGTGACACATCTTTTCACAGCCTGGCTCCCAAAGAAATGGCAGCGTTAAGTCATAGTGGACATAGTAGTCATTACAGTTCATTAAAAAAATACTCAATAAAGAACTTTCTGGAGCTCAGCTCCTTTCCATTGAATCTCTTTGTCCAAATGTGGGATAGTGGCACTTGCAAAGTCTTCTGTGCAAAGGGAGGCAGTAAAGAGCAGCCAAGAATTGGTAAGAACTTCCAGAAATAACTGCTGCTTCAGCTAGAAACTGTCATGCTAGGAGGATTTTTTAGGACCTTAGCAGCCATTAAGGCAGAAAATGCCAACTTGTAACTCCTTCACACGGGACTTGTGAAACAGTTTGATGGAGCTCATAAACATCTACTGGACATGTGGACTGTAATGAACAGCTCCAGCCATGGGCATTAAGAGTCATGTTCTCATGTGTAATGGTTGTTTGTCCTGCTGACATTGTGTGGCCCACTATAAGGAAAGAGGCTATGTCCAAGCGAAGGACTGGTGACCTTCTTCTTGCTCCATATTTGCATGCATTGGTCCATCTTAAAAGAGGTTGTAACTCAATTCTTGTAATCAGTATGACTTGCTTCAGTGTGCATATTTAGATAAACAAAACGTGAGGTACAGAGTAGGAATTACTGCAGCTAAGGAGAAAAACATAGAATCATAGAAT
>VWZL01002775.1:105284-157241 GCA_013396915.1 Stercorarius parasiticus | reverse complement strand
TGAGGGTGAGGGGCGGCGGGGGGTGAGAGGGGACTGTGAGGAGTGGGAGAGGCCTGTGAGGGGCGAGCCCGTGGAGGGTCCCTGAGGGAAGGCGGGGGGGAACGGGGCCAAAGGCCGTGCTCTGCTCACTGGGGACCCCCAGAGCTCCCCGGAGGCTGGGGCTGTGCCGCCGGCCCGGGCCGGGGGGCTTCCTCGTCGGGGAAACCCCTGCGAGAGCCGGCTTGCCGTTCAAACTCTTGCTATAAACTCGCTTTAAAACCCAAGCAGCGGCAGTTTCTCTGCGCTGCTCCCCTCTGAAGGGCTGTGACTAAAAGTAAAACCCGGGTTTTCACCGGTGTTGCCGTCCTGGCGCTTTCTGTGGGAGCGCTTTCACCTTTCTTTCAAGTTCTTTCCGAGGCAGCCCCTTTGGTATTTCTTTGTTTGATCTGTTCTGGCTGAATGTTGGCTGAAATTTGAAACGTCCCCGCTGTGCTTTCTCCTTTAATTGTTCTTTCCTTCTGTTTGCGTGCAGATGAATTATTTACCTCTTTGCCTTTGCATTGGGTTGTGTTTGTCCAGGTGAAGGTAGGTGAGGGCTTGGTGCCCCTCTCTGGGGCTGGAGGTGCTGGGGAAAAAAAGTGAGTGATGCGAGAAGGTGCTTAATCGAGGCTGAAATGAACTAAAAAGCTGTTATCAAATATTAAGATGTTTAAATGTTGCTTCTGCAAGCCTGGAAGGAGAACCGGGGATGCTTGTGATTGCTCCTCTAATAGATAAAGAAGCCTTGAGTTATATAGGAGTGAGTTTTAAACGTGAAGCTCGCCTTGTAAAAATATGAATATCAGCAAGCCCTAGGCAGAGTCGGGTTTGCTCATGGTGGAGAGGGAATGATGAAGTTTTCTGTGGGCCGTTCTTGGTGGGTAAAGGATGGATTCAGCTGAATTAGCCCGATGTGCAGGTGTTGTAGAAGGTGCACAGGAGTATAATTAAATTCCTCTGCTATGATTTCAGTATAAATGCCTGTTGCTCTTCAAACGTACCGTTTAAATTAATCCAGATTACTTTTAAGAGTAGACAAGATCTAAAATTGTAGCTTTACATAGTTTAAATTCCTTCTCAAGTGAGAGTGTAAAAAGGGCGGAAATGAAGCCAAAAGGAGGCCACTTATGAGGGAGCCGTGTTGGCACACAGTTATGCCAATTGAAGTTAATACCTTGGATGCTGATGGTAAAAACCCCTTTTCCCGTTCAGAGTAAGTTTAAACTTGTTCTTCCCAACAGTGCTGGAAATGACTGCGCTGCTCTGTCCTAAATTAATGTGGTTTCAAGTGTGTCAACTTGTACTTTCACAGGGCTGGCTTTTTGTTAGTGGATAATATCTCAAAGGGTGTTTTTTGTAAGGAATGTTTCCTTTCTGGACTACCAAGAAACGGCTGGATGAGCTGTATCTGAGGCACAGAGCATCCTCGAGCCCTGGAGGATGGGAAGGGGGGAGTCATTTTGGGAGTACGGGGCACTGTCAGAAACAAGGGGAATGTGATTGCATCCTTGTTTTCGTGCTGCTGGATCAGTAATCTGTGATTATACAGCCTTCTACTTCATTCAGTCACTGGTTAATTTGATTTCCAGTTTAATTTGATGACAGTTTTGAGAGCCAAATCACTTGTATTTAAACAAATGGCTTCTATTTTGATCAAATTTCATTGTGTTTGGCATGTGGTGGGGCATTATATGTATTAAAAATCGCTGAGACTGCAGTTCCTTCGGGTCTGTTAGTTGGTGATGAATATTCAGTTACGAACTGTACAAAATCTGTGTCTGGCAGGGAGGGGGAGGGGGCTTAAAGCAAAACCCGCGTCATGCTGGAACTTGCACCGATACTGTTTTTTTTGTCACTGGTCTAAGTGACACCACGCATGAGGCAAGTCGCAGATATCCTTGGGATCATCTGGAGCACCTCAAAACACGTTCATTTTTCAGGCAAAAACAGAACTTTGGGAGTACAAGGAAGCTGGTAGGGCTGTTGGGGGCAAAGATGTCACCTCGTTCTTGCTTCCATTAAAGGTGGGAGTGGAAGAAATGCTCCATGTCGTTCAGAATCAGTTCCCTAATTTTGTTTAGTTGGGATTTTCTGCCGTGTGGGGTTTTTTTGTGTGTGTGAGAGCTTTTTTTGTTTTCCTGGCGAGTTTGGAGCCCATGGAAAACTAATGCATGTGAGACTGCGGCAGCGTCAGGCCTTGGCTTTGTGTCGAGGGGAAAAAAAGCCCTTTCAGAGATCTATTTTTATCATTTAATTAGTAGCTCTTGCTGACTTGTCAATGCTGCGGTGATAACTATTTCCAGTTCTTTTCTGCGCAGTGGGGTCATGCATTAGTCAGGCAGCGAATGCAGCAGCCAGCAGTCATACCTTTGGCTGGGGGGGTTTTAACTCCTTCCAAACTGTTCCCCCAAATCCAAGGGGGCAGATTCCAGGTGACGAATCGGTGTATAGATGTACAGAATTCTGTGAATCTCAAAGTTATTTCCAAATGATGACTGTCCTTAATTTAATTTTCTCTATCCCAAAGGACTTTACGTATCTCCCAAGAAACTGAGGAGTGGAGGTTGGTGTGACTTGCTCATGGCTTGGGAACATCCGTAGACTGCAGATTTCCTGATTCTGGCTCTTATCTGTTGGTTTTGAATGACTTGGGTCAATCTTTCAGGGTGGAAGGTGACTGTGAAAAACCTCTAGCGATGACTAATTATGCATTGGTATTTATGCTCCTTGCAGATGGGGAATTGTTGTTTTCCTGATGTCTAAATGACGAAGCCCTTAATCTATAGATACTGTTCTCGTGTTGCTGGTTCTATTGCTTGTGGTGTCGACTTGTTTTTGATTATCAGCTGTGCCGAGATAACGGAGGTGAGAGGCAGCTTTCGTCCCCAGCTACAGCCTGGCTGTCACACTGTTTGAATTTCTTTGTTTACTGATGACTGTATGCTCTTTCCACGTTGCACTGGGGAAGGGATGGGGGAGGGAGGACTAATTATCTCCAGAGAGAGGCTTTTAATGCTATTAGTCAAAGGAACAGGCTTCATCTCGATATGGAATGAATTGTGTGAAATAACTTGAAGCACCGGTAGCAAAGATGAAAATTGAGAGCAGTCCAAATGATTTCTGTCTGCTGAAAACTGGAAATATATCTATTTTTTTCCCCAAGCCGTTGGCTAGCAGCAGCAATTGGAGGAGGGGGGAATGGGTAAACAGATTGTTAACTTTATTCTTTTGTGTTTGTGCTTTTGGCATGCTGATTACAAAACACAGTTCAGAATTGCTTACCTACCAGCTGCACAGCTAAGTTCAGAAGTCATGACGGGCAATGCATTATCACGAACTAATTAACCATGTCTGCTGAATGTCATGGGGCAAAATAAGGTGCATACTGATGAGGTCCGTTTGTGCAAGTCTGGCACTTCTCTAGCTCCTGCGCTCAGCTTCTAGTCTGCTCCAGCTGCGTGCCTTTTGAAACAGATTTGGTAAAGATCCTTGGACTTTTGTAAAGTCTAAGGGCACTTAAACTAGAGGGTTTGAAACTTTTCACTTTGCTGCCACCAAAAGTACAAACCTCTTTGCAGACAAGTGAGATTCTGGCAGCCAGAATCTTTTCCTTAAGATTCCTTAAGAATGCTTAACCTTTAGTTAAGCAATCCACAAAAGTGAACTCCTTGATTAGAGCTGTGTTGCCATAGACTTAGTTGTCTAAAATCCGTCAAGATTAATCCCCAATATTGATTTTAAACTGGAGGCAGCCCCTTACGAGCTTCCTTCATTGCCTTCCACTTGCCTGCAGCAGGAGTGAATCTCTGTGAATGTGCCAGCCTTCTCTCCTAAAGATAGTTAGCTTTTAAGGGTGCAAGCAACAAAAATTTGGCCCAAGTCCTACTGAGAAGCTTTGATTTGTAAACTTGGAGCAAAGTCTAAGAGGCACTGTCTTGTTTGGTGTCTGCACAGCATTTCACACCGGGGCTTGCTCAGGGCTCTTGGTGTTACAAACACTGTGGTGCGGAGGGTGTCTTAGCAAAAAAAGAGGCTGTTGCTAGATGTGGCCATCAGGTAGGAGGTTAGGATCACAAGCTGTGTCTCAGTGGGCTCACAGAGCCTTCTGCTTACAGAGGTGAAGTTTCCAGAGGTGCTTATGGACGGAGAAACACCAAAGGTCATCGCCTCCAGAGAATTTGAGCTTTGAACAAAGCATGTAACTGCCTGAGCCAATTCTAAGGGGACTTTGGCATTAGCTGTACTCACATGCCTTTGTGAAGGTTGTGTTCCCTGGTCTAATTCTTCTCTCCTACTTAAAGTCAAATCAGTGATGTTTCTGTCACTGACTAAATTCGCTGGAGTAATTGGCTGTTCTAGCAGCGCCTGCTGGAAGCGTGATTTCTACCAATATTATTTCTGCCTTGGCAAGAGCTCCCCTGCAGATGCATAAAAGCAGCGGTGGTGGTATGTTATTGATTACTCTCCTCTCCAGAACTCGCTAAAAGTTTTTGCAGGTTTGGTGTGCTGCCAAGATCCGCAGGAGGTGGGTTTGCAGGTACAGCTATTACCAGCAAGCCTTCGTGTCCTAGCGTAGAAGAGACTTCGGTGGCTTTACGCAGGGATAGAATTGGGGTCAAGAGGGTTTGGACTGGTCTTTACTGGTTGAGCAGGCTGCCTCAGGTTCTCTGGGAATGCATTTTTTATTTTTTTTAAAGCTGCTCTGCTGCAATATTGACAGTGGAAATCTGGATGGACCCGCAGAATTTCAGTTACTGATCTGTGCTCCTGTATGGTATGACCTTGTGCTGCCCAGGTTATCTTTATCTGCCCTAGAAGGAGGAGGATAATAATTACTGAAATAAGTGATAGGCTGGCTGATTTGTGCTAGCAAGGTTGGTCTTTTGTTGTTGGGGATATTAAGTCTAGTCTGTCTGTTGCAAACCAGGTGTAATGGCAGAAGTAGGAAAAGGGCTGTTAAGTCCCTTTGGGTTTGTTCCCCTGTAAAGGGTGTTTGTGTGATGCCAAAAGAGAAGAAACATTGAGGCGCAAAGGCTTTTTCACTTACATTTTTTTAATTGGTAGCAGGTGAGAAGTGGCTTGTCCCCTGTAGGGTCACTGAAGCTTTGTTTACCTTGTGCTGAGAGTTAAATTAGTGTTTATATCCTGCTCCTAAGTTGATCTGCATCCTGTTCTTCCTGGCTGTGGATCAGGGCCAGAGGTGAGCAAGGTCGTAGAATTTTTCATCTTGTACTTCCAAATCAATTTTTAACACAGACTCCCACAATTATCGACAGAAAAAAACCCTGAGATTGTGGGCATGTTTAAACATGATGTCTCTTGGCTCAGTTGCGCCTTTTTAGAGTAACATCAACCTTTCGGTGGAATTGTCAAATGAGTGCTGTCAGGCTCTCTTGGCTTGTGCTATTTTACAGCAGTTTTGGAATTAGCTGTGGCTTTAGGCCATCTGGCTCTTCTCTTACCTGTTCAGCACAAAGCGAAGACAGTTAATAGAGGGCCAGCATTGGCAGAGTGGGGAAACTTGAGGAAAATTCATACCTGCTAACTCAACCCGACACCTAACATTACAAGCAGTGGTTTTTGCTGTTGTTATTGTTCTGTTTCACTTGTCTCATAAATACTGGATTTTTTTTTTTTGCTGAATAAATAGAGTTTGCAGGGAGAAGTGCCTGGACTGGAAAACTTCACTTGTGCCTGGGCTGCTCAGTTGCTGATGCCCGAGTTCAGGCTGGCTTCTTCTGTACTTCAGCCAGCGATGCTGTTACTGGGGAGCATTAAGAAAGTATCCAGCTTCTCTGGGGGGTGCTGGTGGGCTTACACAGAATGCATCTGGTGGAAAGAAATCAGGGAGTTATCAAGATTAATTTAGTAAGCAGGCTTTGTGAGGTGTCTAGAACACGTTGCAGTGCGTGCAGTGGCATGCTGAAACCTGGGTGAACACATCAGGCTTTGGAAAGCAGAATGAAGGAGTACTGCAAGATTGCTGGATCTCCAAAACCAATCTGACACTAGTGATTACATTAATCAGTACTATTTCGCATCTGCTTTTAGCTTCAAAACGAAGCCTTCAATCTGGATCCTAATGACTGGGTTCTGTCTACCTATCAAGTAGGCTGAGCACAGGGAAAATAAGGATGCTTGGGTGGACAGGAGGCCTAATTTAGCTCCCAGCTGTGTTCCTGCTGTGCTGTTTGATGTCAGGCGAGTCACTTTTTCCTGTGCCTGTCTCATCCTCTTGTCTGTCCTCTCTAAGATTACGTATGCTCAGCGAGGGCGTAGTCACACTCGTGTTCATAGCTTGAGGGACATATTAATGCATCTCAGCCTTAAGGGCCATAATTAGCCACCAGGTTATACTGGTCTAGGTCCCATCATACTACGTGTTATACGGTGTGTAGATGGGGCCTTCAGTAAATAGAATGTGAATAACAGGAGGAAGCATTTGTCTGAGTATGTTGGGCAAGTCCGGCAATGCAGATGGGTACTGCTGCTGTGCTCGGGTTGAATCAGCAGTGTTCAAGTACTTGTGTCTTAATTTGCACCGTGTCCTACATTTTGGACATGTAATTTGAAGTTTTAGCTCTGCATTTTTTTTTTTTCATTTGAATGTTTTTCCAGGTTTCGTGCTGGACTTTTCTCCCCATGTTTTCTGTGTTAAGTCCCTTTGCAGGGGAGGATTTTTCAGAGCTTTCCTAGTGTAATAAGAACAAGTTTGCCTTGATTCTTCAGTAAATTACTGTTGCTCTTGGAAAGGGGTGTTTATAAAGCTGCTGTGTGACGTTTCAGTGTGGAAAGGGAGGTGGGGGGAGAAACTAGGAAAAATATTCTTCCCCTTTAATATGAAATTGTATAGGAGATGCTCTTGCATGGAGAGAGCAGCAGTCTTTGCATAAACACTGGCTATATTAACATTTATAACTAGTAAATTTATGGATAATCTCTTCTTTTGGAGGATTTATTCTGATTTGAGAGCATTAGTCTCTGGGAAAATTAAACCTCTTTTAGATCTACTTTGTTCAGACTCTGGACTGGGCAACTGCTGGTAAGCCCTGCCATCTTCCCCCAGCTTTCCTGCGGGCTTGATTGGAAATGCAGTGCGGAGAGCTGCAGCTGGTCCGGAGGCATCTGGGGTTTGGTTTTAGGTGCTTTATCCAGTTGTGTCAAAATGGATTTGGAAACTCTTCTCTCTGTTCCTGTAATGAGTGTGTGTGGCTTTAAGCACTGCCAAAAAAATAAATAAGAAAACACCTAACACCACCCCCCCAAAAGCCCCTAAACCAAACAACCCAAAAGGTAAGAAAGATTAAATGTTCATGGGAATTGGGAAAGCTCTTAAAGCTGTTCATCTGGACGATGCTGTGGTTTCGGGATGCTGGGCAAAAGTGTCTTCGGTGACCGAAATGTCGGTGTGCCCGCTAGTGCTGGGCGCTTCCGTGATTGTCGAGGCGTACCTTCATTTCAGATAGCTGATTCATGGCCCTGTGTGTTTAATCATAGTTTCTATAGCAGTGAAATCTCTAACAAGAGGGTGGAGTTCACTCTCAGTTCATCGCGGGTTTTACGTGAATATTATGGCCGACTGATCAGAATCATTTTTACAGGGGACTGATGTTGAAGGATATTCTGCGTTTGCGGTGCATGTAATGAGTACTGAAACAACTCTTCTTTTTTTAATAATCGGCATGAGCATTTCTTTAGGTTTGTTTTTATTGTGCTGTGTGGCTGCATTGCTAAGTAAATGCAGAGTAGGATTCCTTATGTTGGTGTGAGATGTTTAGCTTGCTACCTCTAGATTATCAGTTAAGATAGAAGAACCCAATCATATACGGGTGGATGGCGGTGAGTCCTCCTGCGCTCTCCACAAACCGTTCCCTCGGGGTTTGACATTATCTGTTGGCTCATAAGTTCTTGGGACGCTCTTCACAACTGCGGTTTAATCCTGTCTTACCGAAAGCTCGAATTCTTAGGTATTTCCAAGGTGACTTTGCTGCAGGAAACAATTCGAGGCTTCCTTCTTAATGCCAGTAGCAAGGGTTTTGATTTGCATGATCAAGATAATGCAGTGGATAGTGTTTCTATGTGTATTTAAAGCTGCATGTCATCTCGCTCTCATGTCCTATAAAAATGAGGTGCATTCTTGAACTTAGAGCTTCAACAAAGCCTGGTCTGAAGCTGGTGTTAGTGGTTACTCTCGGGAAAGCGTGATGGCTCGTGCTGTCGTTTGCCTGCACCAATTGTCCATTCTCTCCATCCTTGCACCCCTTTCGAGCAAGAACGCTTTAAAAATAAATAAAGCTTTCTCCTCCAAAATTCTGGTTCTGATGTGGCATGTGACTTGCTTGTGACAACGAGGGCGGGTGAAATAGGAATCTGTTGGGAATGGGTTTGTATCTGCATTAAACAGAAGGAGAAGGTGTCCATTGCCAAGAGCCTGTCAGGGAGATGCTGGTTAAAAATCATTGCGTTTAACTTACCCTGTGCGGGGTTCACCAGCAGCAGGGTGACTTTTGCCCGTGTACCCAAGATGAATCATGATTGGGGTTAAACCGCCGTTCAAAAACGGCCGGTAAAGCAGTTGGGAATGTGGTGCACGAGGGGCTGGGGTGGCACATGACAGCATGCGGCTCGGCTCCATCGGCGATGTTACTGTCACCCTCCATGGTGATTAGCTCCGGCGTTGTTGTAGGTGTCCCTTGCAGTTGAGATCAGAGAAGCTTTGCCAGTTACACAGAGACTTTGCAGGTAAAGTGGAGGTCCTGGGTTATTTGCCTTTACAGTATTGGAGGCAGAAGCAGTTTGGTCCTTGTTTTCTGACTGTAGTAGTTGGGACATGAGATCTTCTAAACCTGTGTTTGTGGAGCTTTCTCGCAGTTGCAGGCTCGAGTCTTAAATTCAGCATCCCCACAGGCTGCCTTCAAAAAAGCATTACTTACTAGAAACCTGTGTTTCTGATGCCTGACACTAACCGAGCTGAGCTGCCTTGCAATTGCTGTTTGACTGTGCTTGAAGTAGCCATTGTGGGGTGAAATGTTTGCTGTCTTTTCGCGGAGTGCCTGTCAAATAGTTTCATTCAGCGTGCTCAGCTTTTTAACAGATGGGATAGATTTTTGTGAGCCTGGGCAACCACAGCGATTGTTTTGCAAGGTGAGACGTTTCTGTTTTGACGGGCAGGAGAAATTATAATGTCGTGTGATTCATAAGAATCTTTGGTTTTTGGATTGGTGAACTTTTTTTTTTAAAGGCTATTAGCATTTTTCTTCAAAGAAATCGGAGTTGAAAGCCAAAAGTTACGAGAAACAGTTCCTGTGCGGTGCTGATAGGGTGGGTTCGGTGGATAGAGCTCCCAGTATGCTTGAGGGGACTGGGAGAATTGGTGCTTAGGTATGTGAGCCGTGCAGCATCGTGCTCGCAAATTCTTCCCCTTGTGCTCGGAGTGCAGAGAGGGAGGATGCCATGGAGGGCAGTGCTGGGTGAGTGAGAGCTCTGCCTGTGTGCCGGTTGTTGCTGTACTGGCAGATCTGCTTCAGGTCTGCTGGGGAAATGATTAACCACACTAGAATCCAGCCCTGCCAATAGTGCCTGGTATTTCAAATGGAAGCATTCTGCGGATGACCAGGTTTGCTAAACGGCACATGGGGACCACAAGTAGGGGGGAAAAAAGCAATAGATTTCAGTCTCTGGTGCTTGGTGTGCGTTGCAAAGCACTACAGGAACAGCCTCTCACACTGATTTTTGCGTCTTGGCAAAGGTAGTGGCAAGTATCTGGTTGAATATCAGCAGTCTCTGGTGGCCAGGAGCTCCGTTTGCAGAGTGCAGCCTGGCTCCTGGTGAGAATCCGGGTCTAGCCCAAATGCCTGCAGACCTGAGGGATTGCGCTGTTGAGGGCAGGTCCTGCAGGAGGGAGCAAAGCAGATCAGCTCCCATTTCAGCATTTTATTGCCTGCTCTCAGGGCTATTGCTTCCTCTGCAAAGGGGTTACTTCCTTCCTGTGACACGGTATTGAATGGGAGGAGGGTGTGCAAAAAAAGTGAAAATCTCTAGTTGTCTGTGGTGATGACTGAGGCAATGCATTTTAAATTTAGTCACATTTACTGTTGCTATCCAGGGATATCTGGGGCAGGTAATGTGTCAGCTGGATGGCAGGACCTGTGATGCCAGTTGAGAGACACGCTCCCCCAGAAGTCAGAGAAAGTGCATGTATGTTTTAGCGGATTGCAAGTTTAATTGGCCTGCGTGTGAGTTTGAGCTGGTTTTGTGGCTGGAGGATTGCTGATTTATGTTGTGATCCCTTAACAAAACAGTTGTTGTGGAGGCAGGCTCTGCTATTAGGCTTTGTGTCTCCGGCCACTGGAGTACAAAGGCTTTGCTGGAAGTGGAGCGGGTTTTCTGTGCCTGTTGTGTCCATCTGTCTGCGCTGGCTGAGGGAGAGCTGGAATTTGGAAATGCTTTTAATTGTGCGGGGGAGCAGGTGGCTTTCCATTGCATGGGTATACAATGAATTGTTTATTCCGGTGGAGGTTGGGGTAGGGTTTTGTTGTTGTCTGTTGTTCCAAGAAAATAGGAGAAATGAGGGACAGAAGGGGTGGAACTGGTTGAACTGGAATTCCTGGGTCATTGGGTTGTGAACAGCGAGGTCCTGCTCGTTTCAAAACCTGGGGCTGGCAAATCCTGGCACATTGTGATCTGTTGGCATTTCGGGGTTTTGCTCCTAAGTCGGAGGAGTTTAATGATAGTTTTGTAGCAGAGATCTCATAAATATGAGTAAACAAGTCCTGTTTTGTCACAACATTAGATACTCTGGGAGTATCTGTCATAGATACTCGTGGCTTGGTGATCTAACTGGTTCAAACAGCATGGAAAGATGAGGATGGCACCTTCGTGTTTGCTGTGGAAAAAGGAATAGAGGAGTGGGCAGGATCTGATGATTCATGTCGTATTTCTCAAGCCTGCTTGTGGTGCTGGGAAGCCTGACGATGCCTTCCTAACCCCGTCTTACCCCTACTCTGACAGCAAACTGTGCTTTCCAGTGAGAGACCCCTCTATTGGGTTGCAGCTGTGTCAACACCTAAAACTGCTCTCGCCGCTGAAGAAGCGGTCCTGTGTGTTCACTCCCTTCCCTTACACTCAAACAACTGTTTGTGGGCCATGTGACAAACAAATTGAGGAACTGAAATGGATTAAAACCAGCTGTTTCTGCACCAGGCTGGTTTCGACCAGGATCAGCTGCTGGATGAGATTCCTGATACCAGCAGAGAGGAGGGCAGCAGAGCTGCTCTGAGCGCTGCCAAGCACCCGTCAGCTACGGCTTTCCTTGCCTTCCAAACTGAGGTATTTTGCGTTCAAGTGCAGTTGCTCTGGTCTGTGGTTGTGCCTGCGTGTCCTCACCTGGTGCTTGCCACTGAATTGCTCCCTGGAGGAAGCTTTCAGGTTTATGTGTTTCTCCAGTTTCGTTTTCAGTTCAAACTAAGCCGAAAGAGCCAGGATGCTGCAGGTATGGAAGAGCACCGCTGAACTCCACAGGGTCAGGATGGTTTGTTACTGCGGGGCTCTTCCTCAGGCCTGTTAATTTTTGTCAGAAGCCTGTTCTTCCCTTTGGCTCATACAGATGAATGCTTTCTTCTGAGAAAAAGCTCATTTTATCCCAAATGCACTACTGTTACATTTGTGCAAGACATCAGGGATATTGGGGTGCTTTGGTTCTTTTTGTGGTGCGCTTTCTTTGCTGGAAGTACAGGTGTGTAACATAAAAACCTAATGCTTGTGCTATGGTAAAAGCTACTCAAAGCTTGGCTCTGCAGCAAGATAGTTAATACCCAGAGCTGACCCAAGACTGAAGGCAAGTCTTAGCAATGGGAGGCAGCTGAAGAAATCAGTCGCTTCATTCCTTTTGCCTGCTGAAGCCGGGATGGAGGTAGGAAAGTGTTACAGCTGAGTGATCTGAGCTAGTCCCCACTGCACAGCAGTTACAGCTCTATCCTTCCCTGGAGCTCCCTGACCCATCTGGAGGGAGAGGAGAGGCTGCAGAGAAGGTGCAGTTAAAGGTTCCAGCAGATAAATTTACAGTGAAGCAAATGACTGAAGCTGGCAGAGCTCCTGCAGCTTTCTGCCTGCTCCATCCTTGCTGTTGGGATGCGAGAGCGCAAATCTGTTAGCTGCAGTCCCAGTGAAAGCTGCTGGAGGTTTGTGTTGGATTGGGTGTGGGTGTTTTACAGCTCACTGTGTTCTGGGGTGGCTGTTTCTTGCTGTTACGCCACTGTTGTGTATCTAAACACTGTTTTTTGTGGACACCACCTTTGTGAATTGAAGTGTTCCTCAGATGGAGTCATTTAGGAAATCTCTGTTTATAGGCAAACCTCAAAGTTGGCTGACAAATACCCTCTATGGCCTTCAAATGGATTACATCATCTGTCTAGCTTTGCCTTATGTCAGAGGGGAAAAGGATACCTCTCAGTTCTGAAGATCGCTGTGAGCATCATTAATTTAGAGTGAAGCTGGGTCAGGTTGGATCAAGCTTCAGTTCCTTTTTACGTCAAAATAGCTATTCCTCAATACCCTATTTATTGCAGAACTGAGTTCCCTTTTGAGAAACCTGTCACCATAGGTCAGTGTAATCTGCACAAACACTTCCTTTGGCCATCTTACTATGAGGCATCCTTCTAGAACGGCTCAGCTTGACATTTGGAAGTGAGGAGTGATGGTGTGCTGGGAGTTTACATGCGGCGAAGAAATCCCTCTGCGCAGGGATCGAGCTCTTTATCTCGCCTGGCGGAGGTATGCGGTGAATCTGTCGAATATGTGCCCTTGCCTGTGCTGAGCCACTGTGTACGTGCTGGAGGTGACTGTCAGCAGTGACAAAGTGGTGGGCTTTGTTCCTTAGAAGGGCGCGTTGTGCTGGGGTAGGGATGGAGAGGGCTTGCTGGGGATGCATCTAACAGGGTGAAGCGTTGAACGTGAGTGGGTATGTGCTGTGCAGTCTCTCTGTGGCTAACGACATCTCCTTGGAAGCATGGGCCATACTGAAAAATCTTTCTCCTTCTTAAAATGGAGTATTTGGAATATTTTGCCACCTGCTACCTTCTGTAAGAACTGAACCAAGGCATGTTTCGCATGACTGATGTCAGCTTTCATTTAAAATAAGTGGTCCAGCTGTAGGTAAGGATACAATCCTAACAGGATTTCAGCGTATTTTTACATTTTGAGAGATGCTGTCAGCTTATACTTGCGTTTGCCTGATACTTCTAACTCCTGAGGCTTATTCAGAGCTACCTTTGAAGTCTTAAAAGCTTAGCAAAGTGCTTTTTGTTTATATGGCTCAATATGGATTTAGGTCCTGCTAGTGTTAACACTTTTTCTTAATATACCTTTTCCCTATTACATTTTGTAAGTGATCACACTCTCCTTCAATTTCACTCCTTTTCAGCTCTTCTTGTTGCTCTGATATAGTTAAGTCCATTCCCAGAGACCTTCTTGTTCAAAATTTGCTGGGAGTGCTAGCGTGGGTGGAGGGAACAGGGGGTTTGTAACCATTCCTCACCCTGGCACCTATCAAAAGATCGTGTTTGCTGAGCGAACCAGCAGTTTCTGGCTTGTCGATAGCTGTGCTTGAGAGTGTGGGGGGGTCACGGAGCATGTTAATGAACCTGCTCTGATGTCCAAGGACACAGCAGTTGAACAGAACAGAAAGGCTGAATCTGGCATACAAGAGAGATCACCAGAAAGTTGTAGCTTACAGTTCAAGCTGCTCATTTTTTAAGGATTTTTTCCTTATTAGATTTTAATTCTCTTCTGAAGCTTCTAACAGGCTCTTTCTGGTTTGGGCTTCTATTACATCACCTTGCGAGATAGATATAATTCTTGCTTAGCTCTTAGATGGATTTATTCAAGGTGACCCAGCAAGCCACTTTGGTGTGCTGGTTCCCAAGGCAGGGCTGTGAGCTGCTGGACGTACCCCGAGTGCTCCTGTCCGAGGCATGTTCCATGTTGGGGACCCTCCACTTGTGAACCGGGAGCTCACCAGACCAGGTACGCAGACCAGAGAGTCAGCTCCAGTGAGCTCCCAGTGAATACGCCCCGTCTGAAGGCATTTCCCCGGCTAGCAGCTTCTGTGCGTTGGAAACATGTTTGAGACACTTGATGCTTTCTCCTTCTGTGTCCTATCTTATCACTGATCTGCTGGTTGCTGTTGAAATTGATTCCTCTTGTTTAATTTTGCACGGTTGGTAGAAGAGCAGTTTTCACTGTGTTGGCTTTCTTGGACCAGATCAACTTCAGAGAGCCGGAGCCCCTCTGCTGTGAGGACAGGCTGAGAGAGTTGGGGGGGTTCAGCCTTGAGAAGAGAAGGCTCGGGGGAGACCTTAGAGCAGCCTTCCAGTCCCTAAAGGGGCTCCAGGGAAGCTGGGGAGGGACTCTGGATCAGGGAGGGGGAGCCATGGGATGAGGGGGAATGGCTTTAAACTGGAAGAGGGGAGATTTAGATGAGATATGAGGAAGAAATTCTTTCCTGTGAGGGTGGTGAGCCCCTGGTCCAGGTTGCCCAGAGAAGCTGTGGCTGCCCCATCCCTGGAGGGGTTCAAGACCAGGCTGGACGGGGCTTGGAGCAACCTGGTCTGGTGGGAGGTGTCCCTGCCCAGGGCAGGGGGTGGCACTGGGTGATCTTTAAGGTCCCTTCCAACCCAGACCATTCAGTGATTCTATGAACTTGCACGTCTGCCTGCAGGGCGTGATGTGAGATTTGCTTGTTCAGTTGGGTGTTTTTCTAGCCATTGGTACGGTTGAAGGTCCTTTTGTGGCTGAAAAGACTCGGTGATAGTTTGTTGAGCTCTTAATGCAGCTAAATGTGTTGGCTGGAAATTGAAATAACTAAACTGAGAGTTAGTAGAGTAGCAATGAGAGAGGGCTGAAAAAACCATTCCTGTTGATGGTGGAGTTTCAGGAGATCACCACTGCCTTTTAGGGCATTGTGTCAGTCCAAAACCTCCAAGAGGCCTGAAAGAGCAGCAGCCATGAGTGAATTAGCAATGGTATTGATCTGTGGTATTTATTCCTTCCCCTTTGGAAGAGCCTTAAGAAAGGCACAACTTTCCCTTCAGATTAAGACCCAGCTTGGGGCATGTTAGGTCAGATTGCTGTAGTAAGCACGATCCTCATGCGAAGGGTGTTGCTGCTTCGTAAACTTTGTGCACAGCAATGAGAACTACAAATAATTTATTTTTTTTTTAGAGGAAATGTTCTTGTTCAGAAACTTTATGGGCTTATTTTCACGGTGGGATGCCTTGCTGCCTGTACTTGTGTTGTAAAGAGTTTGCCAGATCAGTAGTGGGAATTAATTTCTCTGTTTTCTTAGTTATGGCTGGGGCACCTTTTTATTAAAGTTGTGGAACACAAGAAGAATAAATTGCCTGGGGAGGGTTTCTTTAAGGAAATCCGATATCTTAATCAGAAGTAATTAGAAATTACTGTAGTGATACTGTGAAGAAAAAAATAAGGCTTCAAATGAACTACAAAATCTACCTGAACTGCTTAGTGTTGGACAAAATCCGAATTAAAAAAAAAAAAAGAAATTTAAGGCTGCTGTAGATGCAGTGACGTGATTCCAGAGCATCCATTCAGAAAGAGCTTTAATTTTAAATAGCTGAGCTGTGCCCAGTTAATGTGTTGACTCTGTACTTGAAGCTGATAAAGACACCTACACAGCACAGGTTTCCTGTATTTCGTGGTTCGTTTTTTTTCAAGTGGGAACATTGCGTTGCCTTTCAGTATGGAATTTGATTAGAGGTGCCTGGTTTATGTACTCGAATGTGCACCGGTGAAAGCACGGGGGGTTTAATCAGATTGCACGTACCCTGTGGGCTGTTTATCCCAGGCAGGAAGAAACGTGCGAGGTGCCTTGGGAAAGACCCATATGGCAGGACCGCAAATCCAGCTACTGCCTTGACCACTGCTGGCTTTTTCGGAGTTCAGGTGAGCTTTTTGACAGATTCCTTTTAACACTTTGATAGTGGCTAAACTCATTCCTGTCGCCTCTTAAAAAGAGGCAAAAAGAGACGCTTTGCAAACTGGTTTTGCGGTGGCTGAGCCCGAGAGCGGCCTCATTTCGTTGAGGAAACGGTGGTTGCAAATGAAATCATCTATCGAGTCATAATTATGGGGGCATTACCACAGCACTGCATTCTCTCCTTGGCTACTTTGTTTTCATTGAAAGTTTGACGAAAATGGAAACCGCAAAACTAAGGCAAAGGTGGTTTGTATTTTACCCCAGAAGCCAGAGGGAAATAAGTAACCCTATTATTATGTGCCTTTTGGGTGCGTGTTACAGCGCGGTGCAGACGCAGATTATGTATAGCCTAGATGATATGTGCAACCCAGTCCTCAACTGCGTGTCTTAATGGTAGGTCGAGGCTGGAGGCTTTTGTTGCTGATACATCCAAACAAGCTCATTCTTGTGCTTTGTGGCAGACAACTCCAAGCAGAAGGCTGAATTCGTGTTTTCAGTAGCATCCATTAGGTTAAAAATGGATTTTGTTCAATAGATGCCGTTTTTCTTGGGAGGTGCTGTTGGGTTGTAGAAGTGGCTTTTGCTGCTTCAAAAGCTGTAGGCTTCCTCAGGAACAGAAAAGCTTTTCCACTAAATCAGTGCTGTATTTAGTGCCGAGACCTAATGAACGTGATGATTGTATCTCATCAGTCTTCTGTGGTGGTGGTGTGAGATTCTTCATTGGTCTCTGTGCAAATTCAAAAAGGGTGGAAAATCATTGTTAAAACTGGGGGCAAAAAAATTGAATTTTTTATGTACAGTCAAATGCAAGCCAGCAGGTATATTTATTTATATCGTGAAGTTGCTATCATAAATCTGATTTTTGGATTTTAGCTTCAGAGAAGCTGTCTCGTGCTTTCAGGCTGCTGCAGTTTCTTCAGCCTGGAGTCCGTAATCCTCTCACTTCTAATTGTGCCCATGGATAGAGTTGGTTAGAGGTTTTTAGAGTAAACTGAAATTCCCTGCGAGGTGTGGTACAAGAACAAACTGTTGTACGAGCAGGTATGTACTGATCACAAAGGCATTTTAATTTCTGACAGGCCCTATTGTACTGAAATCAGTTGTGCAGAAAGACATGATGGAAACGTGCCAGTTCCAGAGTTGGAACAAGCGTGGTGCTGCTGGGACTGGGATTTCACAGCACCTGTGAGTAGCTTTTGTAAGGGAGACCCGCAGCCCTGTGTCTATCATGTTTTCTCCCTTAAAAAAAGATGGGGTTAGTATTTTTGTGACAATGCAACATACTGGGAAAAATCTAGATGAAAATGAATCCTTTCATCGGTGGCCTGCACTTAGGGTGGTTTAAGGCAGTCAGATTTTTGGGTTTGAATCTTAGATGCTCGATGTTTAATATGTTGTGTGTTGTTTTATAGTCTTTAGGGGGGAAAAAAAAAAAGGCATCTCAAGACTTTCTGTTCTTAACATTCACAGGTCTGAGGAACAGGAACCACACTCCCGAATGCTTTCCCTTTACACCAGTATAACCCTCTCTGAAAGGTGAATTGGACTCTAGGCATTTCCCGGTCTCCTGCGTGCTTCCTATTACTGCACTAATTAATTTATACAGACCTTGCTCTGGTGCAGAGACTGGGCTGTGGGCTAGGTTTGCTGAGGCTCAGCTGGTATTTTCGTAGCTGGTGAGGGATGCTCTGCTGCTGCGGTGGCTCCAGCAGCAATAACGGTATTCCTAATTGGGATTTATGTAGTCAAGAATTCAGTTTGTCATCTCCTGCTTTTTGGAAAGAGGGAGAAATAGAAAGTACAGGTTAGACTTTGGGCAAATGGACTCTGCACTTCAAATACTCATTGGTTTTTGCTTGCAGTATCCTGAAGCAGGTGCTGGTGGAACCGGTTCATTTTCTTAAGTCCCACTGTGCAGAAATAAATTTGGGTACTTGGGTAACTGGGATCCTGCGTGAAAACTACTTTACAAATACATCAGTTCTTTTCTTCTCTCCTTTCAGCGTGCCCAGACTTCTCTGGGTAGTAGCAAAATGTGTGAATTGCATTCTTCAGTATAAGAATTTATTAACACTCGCATTTCGGGGGTTTGTATGTCTTGATAGGTTTAGTGTGTTTTAGTTTTGTGGATGTCTAGAACATCTTTAATATCCTGGGTTTAATTATATCAAGGTTGCTCTTCTGGCTTTTTTAAAATTTTAGCCCTGGGTTGCTTTTAGTTCTCATCTCTGATCTCTGCAAACGGGCTATTTTGTTCGTTCTGTGTTATAATTAAATGTACATCATCCTCTCTTGAAAAGATTTCTGCAGTAGAAGTGTTTTGCAGCTGTGGTGGGGAGCTTTGAGCGTTCTGGTTCAAGTGTTAGGTGTTGAACCTTCTTGCTGAGCCAAGCTGAAATCTCATCTTCTCCGAAACTTTTCCAAGCTGAAACCTGCATTGCTAAACGTTGGGCAGACAGCTGATGAAACGGAGTTTTGAGAGGATGGGGCACTAAATACCAGCTGCAAACAGACGTGTGGTAACCTGCAGGTGATGAGTCCGTCTGTCAAGCCTTCCAGGGAGAAACTTCCACCTCTACTCAACAGTAGAGGTAAATCTAAAATTTTACAGCCTAGCTGTCCGTCAGGAATCCAGAGGGTAAATAGCCTCTTGTTCTTGGGTGACTTAAGACTTCTATCTTTTGGGAGGTTGATCAAGGAGTAGCCATGCCTTGCCACCTCCCTTTGGATGCTCTTATTCCTGTGTCATCTTCCATGATAATAAAAAGAGCATCTGCCCCCTGCACAAATCAGCCGTTCTGCTTTAATTTTTACCCTCTGCTTTTAGCAGGAAGATAATTTTGGTAGAGGCAAGCCCTTCAGCTGCTTCAAGGACAGCGAGTAGGGAGGCTGGTTTGCTGTATTTGTACCGCAGGGTTTTTTTTTTCCCTCTGCATGCATCCAAACCTCTGGAGTGCCTGATCAGCTGCCAAAAGGTCTGGAGGCGAATTATAAGTGTTTACCGTACTGATAGCTGAACAGAAATAGCATTTGTCACTGGGAGCTGGCTTAGAAGTCATGTTGTGTTCATCTCTCTGCCATGCTTCCCTATAGGCTGCTGGCTTTTGTTTAAGGTTTGGTAAATATGGCTCATTCAGTGAACTGAAACACCTAGGAGGGGCTATAGTGGCTTTTTTGAGACTGTGTGATCTGTTTCAAGTAGAAGAATGAAAAAAATTTGCTGTGTTTGGCTTGTTGGCCGAGTGAGGTGTCCAGGTGCTGCTGCGGGAGTCCTATATAAGGCAGCGATTTCTAGGAAATGGAGGATTGCAAGGTTTCATTTGGTTTTGAATTGCTTTACAAAGGAAGTTAATCCCCTCTTGAAGAGGGGGAAACTGAGGCACAGACAGACGGGGCCTTATCCAGAGTGGAACGTGCTGGTCAGTAGCAGAGCTGCGAGTGAAGGTGAGTCTGGAATGGTTCAATATTCTGCGCAGCGTGTCGATGAGTGTTTTTAAGGTTTACGTTGCACAAGTGATGAAAAAACCCGCTCGCCTACCACATCTCACAGCTCCCTTCCCTTTCCAGTTCCTCTCTGGTAATGTTATATTACTGTGCCACCCACAGGCAGCTACCGCGCTGCTGAAAAATATTTGCCGTTTGCACGAGGAGCCGGCTATCAATTGTTAAATCTGTGACGAAAAGCCGCCGGTTTCGTTTGCTGTAACATCAGCTGTATTTAGATTTCTCAAACCTAGTTAGTTATTCTAGTATTCTAGTTAAATTGCATTTATAGTTGTTATACCATTTTCTGATTTTTCCACTTCTTCCACAAAACCTTTTCCTTGTGCTGAGCAGCTGCTGCGTTCCTGCTCGAAGGGATTGCTTTCCAACAAGTGAAGAAACGCAAGCCGTGTTCCCGTTTGAAGTGTTGGGATCCTCGTGAAGGGAGAGAAACTGCAGGGCTGTTAATTACCGGTGCACCCCCTTCATTGACGCATTGCCAGATGAGGCTGGGAGAACGACTTGGTTTAATCTGTGTCGTTTTATTGAAGGGGTGGGGGGTGGTGGGGGGATATTCTGATTTATCACCAGGATGCACAGGAGTTGACCTCTCCATCGTTCTGGGCGCAATTAGCGCAGAACAGACTGGGTCAGCAGAGGCTGCTTGGAGGGTTTTGAAACCAGCACACCCGTTTGTAGGGAATGATATCCAAAACACATATCTGAAGGACATGAGCAAACCAAGAGTTTTAGGTGGAGTCAGTTTGTTATTAGATGAAGTCAGAAAAACAGACAAGCTTTTTGGCATCTGCTGATCCGATGAAGGGCTTGTGTGTCTCTCTTCCCCTCTGTACTGCTCAGTCCCACGAGAGGTTAACTCTCCTGTCACACCTTGTCTTGTAATTTGTAGTAGTGCATTGGGCATGGTTGATTTGTTTAGGTTTTTTAAGAATTTCCCTTGTGATATTTAAACTCTGGTCTGTGCACCCGTGCTATAAGCTGCCCCTTGGGAGAGCTGTCCTGTGCTGTTGAGTTATTCTGCTTTGTAGGACAGAATTTTAATATTGTTTACCGTGCTCTTAATCTTATGACTGGCAGATAAATTGAGTTACTTTAGCCCTTCCTCTGGGGACTTCATGGGGCTTCATGGACAGCATACCCAGAGCATTAGGTGGAGTTATCTCAGCTTTGCAAAAATCCGCTCATCTGGCTTCCCGGAATGAGTAATTGATTGGTGAGAGAATAAAATGTTGATTATTTTTTTAATATTTTTTTTTAATTGCATTTATAAAAAGGGGTGGACAACCAGATCTGGTGGGGTGGTTGGGAAGTTTGTGCTGGGAGCCCAGCCTTTCAGAAACACCTGCATCTGGGCTTGATTCAACCATTCGAGTAAATGTTGGAAGCCAAGGATGAAGGCTCAGAATCTCCCCGGATACCCTGTGTGATGAAGAACAGGCTGCTCGGTGCCTGGCCTCAGTCTCCCAGCTGGCCTTATTCTTGTTATAACTCTTGTTATTCTTGTTATAACTTTTTCTTGTTATAACTGTGAGCTCTTGCAGGCAGGAGAGTCCCTCACGAGGCTCATCTGGTCCGGCGGGGACCAGCTCTGGATTTGGGCTTCTGGGTACTGCTGGAGTAATACAATTTTTAAAAGGGTGTAAAGCCAAAGGAGTGAACTAGCATAATTAATTATATTTGTTTATTGACTATTACTAGCACCATATTAGGTAGAAATAAAATATCTTCTGGGAGGCTGTCAAGTGATTTTGGTTTCCTTTCATGGGTATGTCACTCGAGCGCTTGGAAGCGGTCTGTATTAATGCAGGACCTTGTTCCTCAGGCTACTGAGCGTTTGTTAACGCTTCCCTTTCCCACTCCCTCCAACCGACGGGTAGAGTTCAAGCCTGTTCTAAGAACATCCTTTCTTTCCCCCACATGCTTTTTTCCCCAAGACAGCCTCCGGTTTTGTCTCTCATTACAGTAAGAGCCTTGTAGGAGCTGCCCAGCTGCTGTCGCGTCCCTTGCTGGAATGGTGATTTAGAGCTGAGCCAGCATGGAAACTGGCTTTCCACGCCTAAGGCAAGCCTGTTAGCAGACGCTGTGGAGAAGTCACGTGCCACTTCTGTTTGGAAGAGTTGTCAGTTTTGTAGTTTAGTTGGGGAAAAAGAATCAAAATTGGCTTGGTTTTTAGTTGGACTTTTGGAAACATCCCTTCGTCTTTTGAAGGAAGGTGCTCAGTGTCGCTGGAGGGGATGAGCAGTCCTAGATCACAAACGCCTGTGAGGACAGAACTAATGAGCTTCGCTGTGGAGGAAGCTGAAAGCATAACGTTCCAGAGGTCTGGGTAAGAGCTGCTGAAAATGAGACCACGAGAAAGAGGATAAGCTGGTAATCGGTAGAGCTTGTAGCTGAACTAGGTGGACTGCCCAAGGCTGGAAAACAACAAACCAGCAGCACCTTAGTGTGCAGCTTCGTGGTGACTTGGTCTTTGGAGCTGAGGCTGTTGAGGTCCTGTCCTTCCCAACCCACCACGTGCTCCTCTGAAAGTGCTGAGTTTGCATCTGGGTCAGCTTTCCGGCTTGCTCCCTGGGCGGCTGGAGTGGTGCTGGCCAAGGAAGGGCTGGGAAGGCATGGGAGGAGGTCCAGATTCCAGGCTTCGGCCCATCTGTGTTGCCGTGGGACTGCACCCTCTGGAGGATGCAGAGCTGGGACAGATGAAATTCCCGGTTTCAGCAGAGAGCGTGTTAAGACTGAAGAAACGGGGTAGAAAACAGCATAGAAAATAGTACAGCATGGCTGCGGAGCAGTCATTTTCTATTGTGTGTGGATTAGCTGCCTAGCTGGAAAAAAGCCATCACCTTGCTGCTGGGAGTTCAGAGACGGGTCAATGGAACAAGAATATATTCTTAGATTGGTACGAAGAGCTGGAGGGTGGGGGGGAAAGCGAAGTGTTTGAACTAACAAGCCAGACAAAGGCTGTGCTTCTGCTGGCTGCGATGCTGAGCAGCAGCAAGGGGCAGGAGCAGGGCTGCAAAGCAGCGTGTCCCCGAGCAGTGCCGTGACAGAGGAATTTCACACAGCTGTCAGGCCCAGGGAATGTCTGAGCGCTTTGAGGACATGAATATTCAGAGGGGCTGTAGCATGTGTCATACCAAAGGAAATGCAAAATCCAAGTTTTCTCAGGCTTACGTACCTGGGAAATGTCTGACAGTAGAGGATAAAAGTAATTTTCTGTTCCGCAGGGCAGGTTATCTCAAACTGTCCGTAGCAGAATACAGCTTCCCAATTAGCCAGTCCTAGTTAACGCCGGCAGCGGGATCTGCGCCGCTTCATCCATTGCTTCGGTGAGAATGTGCCTGTTTCTTAGCACTCCTGCGTGGGCAGCCTCCTGGCAATGCTGCGGGAGTCCTGACTGTTCCCTCTTGCTCTAACCTGGCATCACTTTTTTTCCCTTCTCCGATGTGCCTTTTATGCTTGTTCTATTAATAACTGTGAATTTAGTGTTTTGCTCAGAAGGATCCCTCCCCGTAGAGGCTGAGGTGCTTCCAGCCGCGCTGTCAGGCGATGACAGATGTCCTTGGTGCGTACAGCGAGTGTCCAGCAGCGACGCTGCCAGCATTAGTATTCCAGGCACAAATGTGCCCCTTGTAATATGCAAAGCTCAGCGCAGCCTGTGCAGGAATGCCCTTGAAAGGCAAATTAAACCGAACTCCCTGGTGGCTCTGGGGGAGTAGGAAGGTTGCTGTCATCTATGCTGAGGTTCCAGTAGGTTTTGAGGTGTCTGCTTTTGTTTCTTTTCTGCTTTCCCTCCCCAGAAGGGCTCACTGAAAGGACAGGCAGGGAGACCTTACCTGCAAACGCCCTGTACGGTAGAGTTGCTACTAACTGGAGGTTTGTGTGAAGATGCTGACTTGATAATGATATTTGTAAAAAAAAAAAAATCATTATGGCTCTTCTGCCTTCAGTGGGGGGAGCATTCGTTCTAGTTTTTGCACATGGTGTCCTTGATGCAGCCTTCAGAATAGGCGTATCGCGTGGAAGTACCAAATGGCACATCCAAAAGGCATGTGAAAGTTAGCTGTGTATTAACAGTGTTAATGGATTAAGCTGGAGGGGTTCTGAGGGTGTTTCCCAAGTAACCTTGTGGTGATCTGCCTCTGGCAGGAAGACCATCTGACGTTCTTGGACGATTGACTGGCCGCACAGATAGCGCTGCTTTTTGCTAAGCTGTTTAAATGCTGTGATTGCCGATGATGTTTTGTGAGTTTAATGGCTTTGTCGAGGTGTTCTCCCCATTTAAGAATAATGCTGCCATGGTATTCTAGCTGCCACGGAGAGAAGTAGCCTGGAGCATGGTTGTCTGATCAAAAGAAGCGTTTCGCCCACGCAGTTAAGCAAAGCTAAAAAGCCCTGCTGGCGATAGCTTGTTGAGGCGCACTTCCAGTGATGGTATGGTGGGGTTATCTCCTCCGCTGCCGCAGCCCTGTGATGCTCCCACGCTGTCTGTGCAAGCTGTGCACGTGCTGTAAAATCAGCAAGTCATCAGATGGAGATGATCCACCTGAGCTGATGGTGCATTACAGCCAACAAACTGCGCTTTGCTGCCGGGAGGTGCAGTGATGAGCTGTCCTGGACTTGGTGGGGAAGGGTGAGGCTGAAATGGGCTACGCATAAAAGCTAGCTTTGACTACTGAGTACTGGAAACGAGCTTATTTCGTAGCTCTTTCCCAATCACCCCATGCTGTGCCTGTTGACATTTCCTATTGTGGTTGTCTTGGTTTGAACTGTAGGCTCTTCAGGACAGAAGCTCTCTTTTTCTAAAATGCTGAGCACGTTTTTACCGTGGTATGTAATCTATCAGAATCAAGATGTCTCCTCATTTCCCAGAACTTAGTTCCTCTTGCACCTCATTTCAGAACTTTCTCCAAAGAAAAGCTGGGTTTGCTACTGAAATCCTNCCCAGTACGTTCAGAAGTGTCTTGATGTTGTGTGACATCTAAAATACTTCCTGTGCACATGCTGTTCTGCCTTTGCTAGATAAGCATTAGCTGTTCCCTTTTACAGCAGACACATGCCTCCTTGGAGAGGCGGACGTGGGATGCTGGCCCTGGGAGCAAAACAAACATTTGATGCTTTGTAATTATTACACCTTAATTTTGTTTCCCTTTTCTTTCCAACACAGCATGTGTGTGATTAGTGGTTAGTGATACCTTCAAAGAGGGGCGAAGATGCCACACGTTCTCGTTCCTAGTTTGCTGGGGCAGGATTTCTGTTCTGGGTTCCCTCCATGCTGGTTATGTGTAGACTGAGCAGAGCTGATAGAGAAGTGAAACTGTAGATTTTGGTCATACTTGGAATTTTAATTTGTGTGTCAATTCTGTTTCCTGTTTTTGTAGGAATTGCTCAGAAAACTAGTGTGCAAGAGGAATGGAAGAGAACACTGGTGAGTACACTCTTGGATATCTTACCATGAGTTGTGGACCTGTTCTTTCCTCCTTGGTTAAGCAGCATAAAGAACCTTATTACTTTATACTTCACATCTTCAATTCGAATATAGAAGGTGATTAGAAAATAAGCTAGTTTGGCAGATGCATCAGTTGCAACTGGACTGCACTAATGGTGTGGACCGGATCTGATTAAAGCTGTGTTGTGTGTCTGGAAGGTCTTTTTTGAAGTCTCCCTCTGTGAAACCTGGAATACAAGTCTATTGGATATCCCAAGCTCTTGAAAACAAATAGTATCCACTTTCTTAACAGAGGCTAGAACCATTGAGCTGGTGTGTGATTTGAATAAGGCACACGGCAAGCCGTAGAGAAGGATCAGCTCATGCTACCTCCTGACTTCTCTTTCTGTATTTATTTCTCTAGGTTGCTCTGTCTTGCAGAAGATGTAGGAATTTTTTATTAAACAAATTTTGGCTTTAAAGTTCTTGCTTTAGGCACTGTGTACTGCTTGCCCTGAGGCAAGCAAATCCATCGCTGTTAAGTTTAACTGACGCAAGGATGGTTGCAACTAAAAATGGTAGATTTTTGACTTAGAGATTGCCTTGAATGATTTTTCCATCTGTTTTGCCTAAAATGGCTATGGAAGGCACTAGCTAAATGGCCAATTTTTTCCTTCCCGTTGAAATGAGATTTGCATGAAAGCTCTTGCCTGTACCGCAGGAAGCCAGTCTCCATGAAACATATTGACCTCCCATCTTGTGGGCCATGATGTTGCAGCTGGTGACTTCTAACTCTGTAGTGAATTGCAACTCTGGGACCAGAAATATTATTGCTAGCTTATTCCTATGCAGCTAGGTGATGCCATCCTTAAAACGTGAGAATCGATGTTACTTGTCAGCAATGTGGTGTGCTTGGATGTACCGGGCCTGTCAAGGTCATGCTCAAGGCCAGTCTTTGACTTCATGCAAAGCTGGTTGGTTGGAACCCAGTGACCCAGTTGGAACAGCTACGAGCCAAGTGTACGTGCATAAAAACATGTCATGCTTATAATCCTGGTGGCAAGAATTGCTGCTGTGCCCTCAAATTGTTAGCCTGTAAGGTGCACATTAAATTTGTGGTGATTGCTTTCCCTTATGATTTGCTCGTGGCAAACTAATCCCAAATGATGCCTTTGGAAGGGGGAGGATGGGTAGAGTGAGTGTGGCACTGGCAGCTGATGTTGAAGCGGTGGCTGTGGAGATGACAGCTCCCTGCTCAACCCCAGGACAAAGCACAGACAGCAGCAGGGCGAGTTTTTTCCATCTCTCCAGCCTGCGTTAATGGGATGGCTTTGAGCAACACCGCGAGCTGTGCTTATTCACCAGGACTTGGCCTCTGCTGGGACTGCCAGCAGCCAGCTGTGTTCATATCACAAAGCTTTTTCTCCCTTTTTTTTTATGTGCAGTTGAACTCCATTTTTTGGGTAGGTCAGTGAGCCGTGGGGTTGGAGCCTGTTGAGGTTGCTGAGAGCTTTGCCTCCTGATTTGAGCAGCGCTGGGGGCCTGGGATGGGAAAGGCCTTATGTTCTGTTTGCATTTTGCCAACTTAAGTAAAATTACCTCCCCTTTCCCTCTGAACAAACTCAGCTGTGCAGGTTTAGGATGGAGTATCTCTACTTGATCTTTGCATGCACAGACACCCCACACAGCTGGTTGTGAAGCTTTACGTGTTGCCTTCTTAGTGCTGGGAGCTAAGAGCCCCATATTAAGGGCAGAATAAACAGATGGGTCTTCTATTATTATTTCCTTAAAATTACTTTGCTTTTAAGGACGCTCATTCTCCAAGTGCTGTTAAGCTCAGGACCCCTGGGTTGTTCCTGGCCCTGAGACTGGAGATATGAGGTAAGGCGGAGCTAAGCTGAAGTCGATGCCCTTTGTTCCCTCAAAGCCTGGTGCTTTTTTTGATGTATTGCTGTCCTTAACCGGTTGTATATTAACCGCATTCACAATGCTGCATGGCTGGCTTTTGTGTTAACCGCATTGGCGCGTGTTCAGAGTCGGTGTGCTTCGAATGGCCACTGGGACTGCACAGCGAAGCATAAATCCTTTTTAGCTGTCAGGCTTCACTAGCCATGGGTGGGTGGGGGAGCCCTCCTTGGCTGGCTGCCCTGGCTAATTAAAAATGAAATTTGCTGTTGTCTTCAGATTTTAATTCATGCTCATCCCTGAAGACTAGTGGAAGCGTGGTCTCCAGGCAGCTGCAGTGAAGTTTCAGAGCTTTTTCTGTACACAGTTACTTTAGAACAGGTATGCAACTTAAAATTTGCTCTCAAAACAACCCTACCCTGGGCTGTTTTTCAAGTATAGAGAAGAATATACAGAAACTTCTTGCGAGCCTTGGAACGTGGCCTTGAGCAAGTGACTATAGTTTAAGTAACCACATGTCAGTTATCTGCACTAATTTGGACGTGCATGTGTTGTAGGTAGGGCACCATCAGATGGTTTAGTTTTTCACTCTAATGCTGGACTTAAGCAAAACTGAATTACTTTGCTGTAATGACTGGCATTGGCTTTAACAAATGCATAAACTGCTCAAGTCGCAGCAACTTGTGTAGCTTGTCAGCCTGAGCCCTCAGCTGCCAACTTGTGCTGTGACACCTCCTGGAGATGCAAGAGGTTGAGAAATGGTGGGAACCTGCAGGGTTCTGTGCAGGAGCTGAGAGGTGGCGGCGGTGATGGATTGCGCCTCGGTGCGAGGTCTGGAGACAGAGTGCGGCCCCCGAGTCGCCAGCAGAGCTGGGAGGCAGGTGGGAGGACGGAGGTTAGGGAGAGGAATAAATGAAACCTAAATATATACATGTTGCTGGGCTGAGTTTCCCCGCTTTCCAAGGTCCCACCTACACAAGTGATCTGTTGAAGGGAAATGTCACTGGAATACCTTTCCCCTCTTCAGATCCTTCCTGTGGTGCGGGTGGAGGATCACACTCTATTTTTGGAGCCTATTTCCGCTGTTCCATCTCCTGCCCACACCGTCGCTGCCCAGACCCCCTCCCAAAGACCACACGCTTGGCTCAGCATGGTATGAGACAAATCGGGACCTTTTTCTTAGTCAAGGGATTGTCTTTATTTAGCATTTCATCTGCCTGTAAGTCTCCGTGATCTTAAAAAGCAAAATACTGAAGAAGTGGGAGCTTTGTGCTCCGCAGGGCAAGTCTCACCTTGTGTGTGTAGTTCCTTGAAAGCTCTGCTGTGGCATTGGATTGCCCTAACGTGGAAGGAAGTGGGCCTGCAGTTCACCTGCCCGGTAATCTTGGAGCTAATAATTCATAAATAGCTGCAGAGTGAACATGGCAATACCTTTCTTCATGGGAAGTGTTTGCTCTTGGGTCCTTTGACCTCCTGTGCTTCAGTGCTCTGTTCAGAGTTTCTCCTTGCGGCTACGCGCTTCCTCTGCAGGTATTGGGATAGGGACCTTTTAGTAGCTTCCCTAAGAAGTTTAAATCTCTGTGGGACAACTGCGAAGCATTTTGGGAAATTAGTGAAGTAGCCTTTGTACACACAGGCTTTTCCCCAAAGCTGCTTTTACAGAATAGCACTTGAATTGCTAAGTTTATGGATGCTTCTGCAGTTATTTCTTTATTCAAGGCTGACTTTCATCCCCTTTGACTTTCATCTCCTTTATCTCCCGCTGTGCTACTTTTTTTCCAATTCTTTTCCTACTAAAAATAGGAAATACTCTTCGAGTCCTTAACCTTTGTGCAAACAAAGAAGTAATTTGTTTTAGCATCTATGCTGACTTCTGGGCTACGTGCCTCATAAGGAAACCAGTGTGATACGAATCTGCTGCTTTTGGAGACTTAGACTCCAAATATAGTCTGAGTCGAGGAAACGGCTAGAAATGTAAGTACTTGCTTCTTATGCCACCAGCGCTGCTACTTGTTCCTGGCAGGATACATGGCTGGCTACCTGATTCCCATTTTTATCCCTAAAAATGCAAACAATACCTTCAGATGCTCAGAGGTTTGAAACCATTAAGGAAACAAGTTTGTGATCATCGCATGTGCATAGGTAACAGGATTTTTAGATCGCTTCTGGTTCAAAGCATGTCCGTAGAAGCCATACCTTTTAGTATACATTCATTGCTGCCAACTTCTTAGCAGCTCTGCTGTCTGAAAGGAAGTTCGAGATCAAAAATACATATCAAGCTGTTCCAGGGCTAGATTGTCTGAGCAGGTTCTGGCATTGCTGCCTTTTAGAAGACTAACGCTCAGAAGGGAGATGGATGCAATGGTAAAGGTGTGATGACCATGACCTGTCCCAATGATGCCTTAATCACTGGTTTCCGTCAGCCTGTTGCCTTGGGATCTGAAAACAGCGCTTTGTTTTCGTATGGCTGGTGTGTGGAACGTGCATGGGATCCCTCTTGGCCAAACCGTGACAACTTTGCCAGGTCCTCTCGCTGCTGCTGCTCTTTGCCAAGGCCCACCAAGCTTGGCATCTCCTCTGGGTAGGCACCACGTGCAAGCAGAAAAGAGCAAAAGGCTACGAATGTGTGAAGTCTCTTATGAAAAAACAAAACCTGCTCAGGAAAACCAGTTTTCTGCTTCAAAGGTGTCTGCCGAGTGACTTTCTTCTCGCTATTCCTTTGTTTGTGAAGCCTTTTGTGTTTAGCAGCGGTGAAAGCTGAGGGAGTGGCTGCTGGGACGTGAAATGTTTTGCTTGTAGGTTGTTGGTTTGAGCCTAAGGAGAGGGATCGTGAGTATGAGTTCCCATCTTGTGCCGTGAGCGGGTCAGAGACTGGTGGCAGAGACGCCTCCGTGAGCGGGTTGGAGACTGGTGGCAGAGACGAGGACTCTGCAAGGACTACAGCTGCGGATGGAGCTTCCTGCGTGGGAAGGAGGTCTCCACCCGCACCTCCCTCTGATCTGATGGTGACTGCCACCGGGTGTCCGGGCTGAGGAGGAAGTATGTGCTGCTCTCGATGTCTTGTGTTCCTCAGAAACCTGACAAGGCTTCAGATCTCTAGGACAGTCATTCTGGTACTTGGGGTAACGCACTTCAAGAAGGGAAGGGTGCAAGCCGGGGCAGGGAGGGAGGGGGTGAGGTGGAGGACACTTTGTTGTGTTCTTGGTGTTTGCTGAAGAACTTGAATCCGAGGGTGGCCTTTCATCCAGGGATTGTTCAGCTTGCTGTTGGTGCTGGGGACTGGCTGGGTGGGAATCCCCTTTTCATCATGACTAAGTTTCAACTGGAAATCAGCTGCTTGGAGGCTGCTGCCAGGACAGGCATTTAACCATTCAGCAGCATTTAGGGAAAAACTTGTCAAATGTGCACTTTTATGTTGAACTAAAGTGTTTTGACGATGTGGTTCTTGGTTTAAACTGGGCTGCTGGAGATGGTATTGGTTGTTTTCTGGGTATGATCTACAGAGTTAAACATAGAGCAGTGTTAAAGTGCTTCGCTGTCACCCAGCTCTGACATCTGTCAGAGAACACTTAATGCTAATTAGCCAGTGGAAATCTCTTTATAACATCGGTTCTAGAACAAAAGAACAGGTTTTTCTTCCAGGAAGACACGGGAGCTGCAATTCCCTTACGAGATCCTGTATATTATGTATACAGCAATATAACCGCTATGTGCGATTATAGGGGAGAGAGACGAAGTGGTCAAAGTGCCTGAGATGAAACATTTAATTACAGTTGAAATATGCTAATTTGCAAGCATGCAGAAAAGCAAAATCCTGCTGTTCTTGGTCAGATTTACCAGAGGGTTGAACTGATCTCGGTGGGGACCGTTTGACTTTTAAACAAGGTGCAATACAGAACGCTTGCTTACCTATGTGAAAGCATTATTGTAAATAAGTCGAGGGCGCTCGACAAATTATAAAAATACTTAGGGACATTATCCCGACAGCCTTTTGTTCTTAAATTTGCAACAGATGTTCTAGTTCTTAGTGTATTTAAGGTGCCGAGGGGTGTCAGGGTGCTTGGGGCAGTTAATGGGACACCAGTGCTGTTCTTCTGCCTGCTGTATTTGCAAGTGATGCAGATCAGCTATCCATCGACTAGTTGGTATGGCATTTAAGAAAATAAATATCCAATAATTCCACCCTCCGAACAAGCCCTGTATGATTTGAGTAGGTGTCTGAACTCTTGCTGCCTTTCCCTCTTGATCTATAAGCCAAGTGTTTCACAGAGATTATTTGCTGACCTGCCAGAGACCTTGTAATTCCGTGGCACCCCATTTCAAGTGATTTTTTTAAAGCTGTTTTGTAGTATGTGGCCATGCAGTTCCTCCATGTCGTTCTGCCTGGAGGAAAGCGGAGGTTAATTTTGCTGGTTTTGTGGTTTAGTGGCTAAGCTGGGGGTGTGCTGGGAATGAGATGCTTTGGCCTCCAGGCTGGCTGGAGCAAGATAGTAGCAAAGGCTGATGTTGAGTGAGAGATGTTGTATCCGCTGAAGTGCTTCGTGATTGAATTGAACGATCTTATTCCTTGTATGAAGAGATAAGACCTTGTAGGACATGTAATCAATCCTCCCGATAATTCAGGCCAACTCGCTGTGAAATAGTGAGTGTGGAGTTATTGTGGTTCAGTAAGTAGGGCACGGAGCAGAGGGGTCAGATTTCCAGAGTTCCTAGTTTTCATTTTCAACTTGTTGGACCTTAAATTCACCTTGCTCTCTGGAACATTGCTGCCTGTAAATTCCGCCAAGGGATTTAAATAGCCGATTTTATTGGGGTTGGGGGTAGAAGAGGAGCCTGCCTGGAACCAGAGGTAGGTGGGTTTAGGATAAATGAAGTGATTTTGGTTATTACTGTTTTTCTTAGTTCGCACAGCAGCAATGTGTCCGGGCTGAATGGCAAACCTGGTTTTTTAAAAACAAAATGCTGAATGTTCTCATTAATGTTGATGCCCTGGTGAGCTGTAAATAGCATTAGCTGAGCCATTGGCTGAACAAAGCTGCCTCTCAGACCCCGCTGGGCTCCAGGGCTGGCGCTGAGCTGCGGGCTGGTCGTGAGCACTTGCATGTTGTCACCGCTGACGTCACCGCTTTATCTGTTGCTTTCTCATTTGTCTTGAAAAGGAGCCTGGCTCTGATTTCTGAAGGTGTCTTTTGTCTCCTAAAACACTTGGGTGCAACAAGAAACCAGAGATCTGGCATGGCTTTTTTACAGATCCAACTGTGATGGGACAAGCGATAACCCCGGCTTCGTTGGGAGCAATATTGCTCTTCAACCCAGCTGGGTTTTGTCTTGCTCCGTGAAGCACAGATTTTAATATTTCTGAGGGACTTTCCAGCTGGTTTATGGTAAATTTGTATTCCCTTGTACATTAAAAATAATATTTAAATTCCACTTAAAGATCTGTCTAGCCTGTTGGTGCTCAGGCTGTTCTGAGCTGAGCTTTGCAGCCTCAGGATCTGCTGGGGATCCCCGTGCCCATTAGACCTCATCTTAAGGCTGTGTAAGATGCAGCTCTGCATGCTGGTGTAACTCAGCTCTACGATTTCCATGCGGCATCTCAGTCCTTTCACCAGTATCTTCCATTTCAGCCTGGAAACCTGCTTTCATCTCAGGTGTATGGGGCGTCACTGCTGCTAACCCAGGCGGTCGCAGAGTGGTCGCTGGAGAGATCTGGAGATGGAAATAGAAGTAAATTGTGCTAAAGTCATGTAAGGAGGCCAGAATCAGTGCAGAGATCTGTGTCTGAGAGAGCACCTCGCCTCTGAGACTTCTCTCATGGGATGAACGTGATGCTTGCTGCAAGGCAGCATGTTCCTCTCCCTGCCTGGAGTGGTGGTGGCTGGGACTGAGTTTGGTTCCCCACTGGTGGACCCTAGCACCCATCTCTTTCATAGAATCATAGAATGGTCTGGGTTGGAAGGGACCTTAAAGATCACCCAGTGCCACCCCCTGCCCTGGGCAGGGACGCCTCCCACCAGACCAGGTTGCTCCAAGCCCCGGCCAACCTGGCCTTGAACCCCTCCAGGGATGGGGCAGCCACAGCTTCTCTGGGCAGCCTGGGCCAGGGGCTCACCACCCTCACAGCCAAGAATTTCTTCCTAATATCTCATCTCAATCTCCCCTCTTTCAGTTTAAACCCGTTTCCCTTTGTCCCATGGCTCTCCTCCCTGATCCAGAGTCCCTCCCCAGCTTTCCTGGAGCCCCTTCAGGGACTGGAAGGCTGCTCTAAGGTCTCCCCGGAGCCTTCTCTTCTCCGGGCTGAACCCCTCCAGCTCCCTCAGCCTGTCCTCGCAGCAGAGGGGCTCCAGCCCTCCCAGCATCTCCAGGGCCTCCTCTGGCCCTGCTCCGACAGGTCCGTGTCCTTCTGCTGTTGGTGCCCCAGAGCTGGAGGCAGCACTGCGGGGGGGTCTCCCCAGAGCGGAGCAGAGGGACAGAATCCCCCCCTCGCCCTGCTGCCCACGCTGCTGGGGCTGCAGCCCAGGCTGTGGGGGGTTTCTGGGCTGTGAGCACACATTGCCGGCTCGAGTGGAGCTTCTCGCCCACCAACACCCCCAGGTCCCTCTCCCCAGGGCTGCTCTCCAGCGTTCCCCCTCCAGCCTGGGTTTGTGCTGGGGTTGCCCCGACCCCCCTGCAGGACTCTGCACTTGAACCTCATGAGGTTGGCTCGGACCCAGCTCTCCAGCCTGACTCAGTCTCTCTTTCCCGCTGCGGGGGACGTGGTTTTGTCCCGCCCTGGTACCCACGAAACCGACCCCGGGCCCCGCAAACTCCCTGCAAACGGCCGCCAGGGGGCGGGCGGCACCGGGGAGCGGCGGCAGCGGGCGGGGAGCGGTGGTACCGGCACCGGGGGAGGGCTCCGTGGGGACCCCCGAGTGCTGCCTGCCATTGTTTCACCCTCGAGGGGCCAGAACTGCGTGCCCCCAACCAAGGCGCTTTGCTGTTAAAGCTGCATTTCCCTAGGACACCCCCAAGAGCAGGACCCCCAGTGATTCCCTCTGCTATTTTTTGGGGTGGAAAAAGCAACAAATGGTGAAGGTGCAGCCGAGCAGTGGTCATGGATGTCGACTTCCACCGGCGGTGACCCTGCAGGATGCTGTGAGATGGGGTGACATGCTGCGGTTGCATCAGGTTGGGGGCAAAATAATAAAGGTGGCCAAATCGGTGTGGTGTGTCCAAACCAAAACCCTCCCCTTGAGCTTGGAAAAGTGGAATTTAATAACTTTCTGTGCTCCGTGTTAGAATCCCATAGAAAAACAGGGCCCGGTTGCTGTGGTTCTCCCCAGCTCTCCGCCGCAGGCTAGGAAAGGGCTCTGTGTACTGTTTGCTTTGTGTGTTTTCCCTTTACTTCCCCAGCATGGCTGCAGTAAGGGGCTTGTTTCCAAGGCCAGGCGAAGAGTGAGTCATGGCTTGGCAAGGAAAAGAACTCCCAAAGACTCCGGGTGATCCTTGTTGGACGGATCTGGTGGTAGCACTGGTCCCAAAGGGTAGATCAACACCTCCCCATCTCAGGAAGGTTAGGCAGACATCTGAGCCTGCCCCTTGATCATGGAGAGGTCTATAAACAGCCTCTGTGATAATTTTTGTGGAAATTCAAGCAAAATGTTGAAAAAGCTGCCCCCCACCCCCAACCCTTTGATCTTAACATCAGATCTTGGAGACATTAGTGGTGATTAGGAAAGTAAACATTGGCCCTTCCAGGAGGGAAGGTAGAAGTTTGTTCCACGCAAGCACTGGGCGTTGCAGGGGTTAAGCTACATTTTGCTTTGGGGAGGAAAGGAAAATCTCTCAAAGTAATTAACTTAAGATGCTGACGCTAATGAACAGGGCTTTCAAAGCTGGGGCTGGTGGGGGGGTTGGTGGGAATCCCCTGTTGAATTGATGACATTAGGGCCTTAGGAGTGATTCTGCAATTATTAGGCTGAAATGATGTTGAACATGAAGTTAATCCTGTTATCTCGCAAATATTGAGCAAACTGCCTCTCTGGATAACTCTGTAATGGGATTATTCTAGTCAGTCTGGCACCCTCGACACTCCCTATCTCGGGGCTTTTTCTCATTTTCCTGTTCATGATAAAGTATTGATCAGTCTTCCTAGAGTTCATTTTGGGAGGTGCTGGTGGGGCACTGGTTTCCAGTGGTGCTGGATTATTATTATTTTTTGGAAAAAACGAGCTTGATAATGAGCACCCTGTTGCCTTATGAAGCTGTTCACTCCTCCACGGCAAAGATCCCTTGAGTCCATCCCTAATTAAATGTTTAGGAAAAGAACTGAAGAACAAGGACAAGTATAAAAGGAGACTTCCCTTCGTCATGCCTTCCTGGCATCGAGAATCTGCAGTTGAGTGAGTTCCTGTGCTGGAGACTGTTCCCGGGCCATCATATTTGCGGAGTGTAATCATTTCTGGTTTGAAAGCGTCATTTTGTGCCCGTCATAGCCTGTGGCAATTGTTCTAAACAAAAGTAATTGGTGGGGTTTTTTTTAAAAGGATTGTCTTGAGTTTGTTTTTAAGCGGTCTGATAAATTGCAAGGTAACCAGTGTCAGGAAAACACAAGAACCAAAACGATCGTGTAGGGAGGAGAGAGGAAAGCTCTAACGCATGTTCCATCACTTGCCGATGTTTGTTGTAGACGTGATTGCTTTTCCTGATGGACCTGCAGACCTCCCAAGTTTCAGTGGCCTGACTGTCGTGCAGGGTTTGTCCTCAGCTGGCACAATGGCGTTGTCTCTGCCAGGCCGAGGTCTGTCCTTGGTTGCAGTGGGGCAAAATGTAGCGACTTACGGTTCGGGCAGAAATCAGATATTGCTGCCTATTGTGCGAGAGGGAGAGACCTACAAACCCTGGTGAGAATTAGAGTTTCAAAGTCAGGGAAAACATATTTTTTTTTCTCTACTCTGTAGCCAGAGGCTCAATTAACAATGAAACAGGCCTTTTTCTTTCAGCATCACTAGAGTAAGGAAGTGATTTCTACAACACCCACTAAATGAGCAGATGTTTTTGTGCCAAACCAGAAATTTCCATAAATATGGGAAAGTTCCATTAAAGGGTCAGGCAGCATTTAGTTTCCAAGCTTTAATTTTTTTAAAATTTTTTTTATTTTTAAGGCTGATCTGAATCTCAGTAAGAACTGCAGATTTTTTTTCTGTGAAGTGTTAGTCTTTTCTACTCCCTTGACAAAGGTGAGAATTGCTTTGGAAGCTCCGAGGAGCTCCCTCTAAGAAGGCAGGGAGAGGATGTGGGCTGGCGTAGCCAAGGGACTACCTAGGGTTTCAGTTTAAGTGCCCAGGGGCCAGCTAGCCCTGCTGTTGATAAACTAATGGATTTACATGGCGTCGCTGTAGCCTGTAATTTCAGGGGCCTTGGGGGAAGCCCTGGGATGGCGTTCGTACAGCAAGGGAGCGAGCGCCTTCTGCAGCTTGTTTAGATGGGAATCCAGCCCCAGAACAAGCTCCCTGTCTCACACCTAAAGCGTGTGGAGAAGTGGTTTCATGTTTATGTTTAAACACTCTAAATTTTGTGCACCGATTCAAATGCTTGCTCTAACGTATCCTTGCTATAACTGCTGCTTGAAGAATATGCTTACTGCTTTTCAACTTTTTGTTAGAGCAGCTTTGAACGGTGTCTGATGGGAGGCACAGACCCCTGCGAAGTCAATCCAAATGTGCCTCCTTTTCCCAGGGGCTTCTTTTTGCAGCCCTTAAAGACAGTTCTTGCTCATTCCTCCTGCAAGCTGAAAAGCCCTGAACTTGAGTTTTGGCCCTGCTGGGTCTTGTGTACTGTGGATCTTGAGGTGGGAACTCTTTGGTGGGGAGTTTGTACCAATATTTTGCCTGTAAGATCTTTCTCCCTAATGAGCAGAGTTGACCTCTTTGAGCGTTGGGAAGCGCGTTGTAACCTCCTGGAGCCCTGGGATGTAGCATGGAGCTCTGTGACTGCGTGATTCTTTGATCCAAGCCCCTATCTCAGGGTGTTTAAGGTAGGTGTGAGCCTTACAAAGGCTGCCACGGGCAGGAGCGAGGTGAATCGCGCTGCTCTGTCTGGCCCCTGGCTTGGGGGTTATCTGCATTGCAAGTGGAGGTGGGACTACAGCTCGCATAAGCCTTCCCGGGTTGGCTGTAAGCTCATTAGCTTACATACTTGAAATAGTAGTGTGCTATAACTCTTGTGCTGCAAAATTTGTCTGAGAAGGTAAGTAAATATTTGAGAAGCTTGCCCTTGCAGGGCTTGTGGCTGTTGGGAGCAGGCGGCTGTTGGTATCTGACAGTCCCGATGGACTGCAGTGGTCATGCTGGGCTACAGTCAGACCCCTGGCAGGCTGAAACATTCCCGTTTCAATTTAACCATGTTTCCTCTCGGCAGCGAGGTCTGCAGCCCCATGTGCAGCCGTGCCAAGTGTGAGTAGACGGGAGCATTCTTCAATAGCCTTGGAAAGGGGATTTGGCCACTGTTTTGGTATGGTGCTACTTGCTCCTAAACAAGGTCGCTGCTGTTGGCCTACAAATGCAGGAGTAAGAGAATTAGGTGAAATTACGTGAAATGAGGATTCTGGGAATGTGTGAAGGGTTGCATCTACAAAAGGGGGTGCAACCGTGGGAGAAACCGTGTCTCACAAGGTTAGGATTAGCTGTACCTCCTGAACTGTGGGTGTTATCTCATCTCTTGACGTTTCCTTTAATTATATGAAATGGCCTTGACACTGTAAACAATTGCCATGGCATTGTCCCTGCAGCTTGTGTGAGTCAATGTCATGCATAAACAGTGTTGGCTTTGGGGGATCTGATCTGGATATGTCGTGGGATGTAAGCTTACCTGTTTGCGATTATCAAGTCTGCTTTTTGTGCCACATTCTGGGATGGCGCTTCGCGCCGGTGTCTGTCACCGGCTTGGTTTCACAAGAGCTCTTGGTGCTGGCAGAAAACACAGGAGCATCAGGGCAGGGACCGAGACTTCAAGAGGAGCCTACAGGGGTTGGGTAGGGAGCTCACATTTTGCTTTCAGCTCCTTTGGGCCTCCCTAATTCTCTCCCCAGCGAGCCAGTTTGAGGCGGGTAAGGAAGGGGGATGATTCACAACCCAAACCCAAGCGTTGCTTTAATCGCTCTAGCAGCAATCTTTTACTCAGCGGGTTTCAATCTTAAGCTTCGATGCTGCTTGGAAACAGCATGGTGGTTGAGCAATGGTAAATATTTGGAGAGTTGAGGTTCACTCACTGTCATGCTGGTGGCTCTTGTCTGGGTGTGTCCCGTGGTCTGGATGTGCCACTGTTTAGGGTGGTCCACAGTCGATCTATGAAATGTATTTGGCTAGATGAACTTCCTAAGCGTTATCTTGTTCCTTAAATAGAGAATAAAGCTTGTATCAACATGAATCACGAAGTTGATAAACTGGAATGGTTCCTCTTGGAGCTGTCTTCTCGTATTGGGCAAATATTTGTCCACATTGTTTCAAAAGGCATATTTGTGCAATAGACGGAGGTCAAACCTGTAATTACCTGTTAGCTTCACTCAGGTAGAAATGGCTTGTAAAAACACAATACGCTTGAAGGAGGCTTTTAAACCTGTTGTTTGTGTGTGAATCTAAAGTTATAGTTTAAAATTTCAAATTTTATGAGAGCTTTCAGTTGCATGGGTGCAAAAAAGTATTTTTCGTGCTGAATTTAAGTGCCTTAAGCCAAATCTATCTGCTGTTTCTTTTAATTTCTGAACTGGGGCAGGGAATCTGGGCTTCTCTTCCAAATATATCTGCTCGAGAAGATCAGAAGCTGAGATTGTGTGCCAAACTTGCCTTGCATTTTAATAAGGAGCTTCTAGCCTAGTCAATAATTAAAGCAGAGCAGGTGCGGTGGGGAAGTTGGGTGTTCCCCAAAAGCTAAACCAAGGCGCTTTTGTAAGTCTCCCTGGGCAGAGCCAAGTGAGTGAAGGATGGTGGTAGGATGCCCTGGCACTGCCTGGCCTTCATGCAGTAATTTGGAAAAAACGTAACTTCAGACTGAGGAACTCTAGGTGTTGAAGGATAATTTGTCTGATTGGTGCGGCGTGCCTGCAGTGAGCCCTTCAGGGTGGCAGAGGAAACGCTAAAATCTTTTGCTGCAGTTTCGTCTTCGGCTATGAAGAGCAAGTGTGCTTGCTGAGATTTTTGTGAAATGTTAGAAAGAGGGAATAAGGCTTTTACAGAGAAATCTTGCTGCCTTTCTTTTCAGCTAGCATGTGGGCAGAGAGGCTTTCAGCTCAAGACGTAGTTTGTCATCTCGAAGGATTAGAGGTAGGAAGAGAAATTTGGGATCATTAATCTTTTAATGAATCAGAGCAGGGATACTAGCCTGTGGACCTTGACCTATACATTGCAGACTAGAGTTAAATATAGTGCTACCTCTGAGGGTTAATTTCAGTTTAATCTTATTTTAGAGGTTTAACATTTACTGTTATTCTTGCTGTTAACTTGCAGTCTCAAGTGTAGTACTTGTCCCATCAGTTTTATAGGTGGCATAGACGGTAGATGGATTTACCTCTACCAAAGGTCCTAAAAGCACGTGCCAGGTAGTGGTTTGAAAGGCGAGGGATATACTTTTTTATTTGTGCTGAAGCTCTGTTAGTTTTGTTGTTTATCTCCAGTGTTTTGCAGTGGGAAGCCTTAGGTGGTGTTAGTTTATGGGCTCTTCTCTGAGAATCTAATTTTTTTTGCTAAGGAGAGAGTTAAATAAGAGTTAAGCTAAATGCCATGCCTATTTCTTCCCTAAACAATGGAATAATTAATGTAATTTTCTTCTCTGTGTTTTTGCTTAATGTGTTCCTAATAACATAGCTGGAAGTGGCAGATGGGTATCCTGCCTCCGAGTGCTTCACTGTTGGGAATATGCTGATGCTTTGCTGATGCCTGATGCTTTGCTGGAACGCGTCCTATATCTGTGCTTCCTTTGGATTCTGACCAGTGTTTCTTTTATTGCTGCTTCAAGGTGCTCCAAAAAGTAGTTTGTCAGCTTTGGAGGTTCCCTTGCCTCAAGATGGCATAGCCGTGAATCACTGCGGTGATGGAGTTAGCCAAGATGTGACTGAATCTTTAATTTTGTCAGGATGACATTCCTTTGCCTTCCCTCACTAGTAAACAAGACAATATTTAGCATGTGTTGTAATTATAGTGAATGGTGAGGAGGCATTGAAGATGATACGTTTTCAGTACTAGCTAAAATGTGTTCTCATTGAAAGTTGCACATCTTCTGCTGGAAAACAAGGCTGGGGGATGTTTGGCCTTAAGCTCCTCTTGGCCCCAAGACCTACTACGCGGTTTTCTTTAGCCTGGTCCTTGTGACAATTAAGCGATTTCCTTGTGTTCCAGCCACCCGCTGTGATCACGAGGCTTTCCAGGAGCATGTCCTCAGCTATTTTCCTTTTCTAAGCGTGAGGCTGGACGTGCTGTCAGTCAGCTTGTTGGCAGAGGCTGCTGCTGAGCCCAGAGCAACGCTCTTCCTCCAGCTGTGCTCCATCCCGGCTCAACATCTGGGCTGCTCTAGGACATGGGTTGCTCACCTTCCCCACCACCAGCACATACGCGGTGGCAGCAAGACAGTCCCTGGTGTGGTAGCTCTGCTGGGGCAGATCTTGCTTTCTGAGATTGAGCAGCCGCTATCGCCGTGCTGGCGAATTGGTGGGGACAAGGGGACTGGAATGCTCTGGGAAATAGGAGTTTCCCTCTTGGAAATGTCACAGGAAGCGTGGAGGAAATCATGTGGCTCAGGAGCGGTTACCTCACTTGTCTGTCTCATCCGAACCAGCGCCCTTTCATCAAAGCGTACAGAACCTAAACAATGCGATGCCAGCTGGCTTATAAATAAACCATTTTCCATTTCCACACTGGGTATCAGGCTGACTTTTAATACCACGCGAGGAGAAAGGAAGAGCGTCATGTTGTGTTGGCTTGCGACCTTTCAGATCGACTGCCTGGCTTCCTACCCGCTTGCTTCCCCTTTGGCTGCTCTCCTACTTAATAACTAATAACTCTTCCACATGCACACACAGAAGTTTTGGGTTTTTTTTCATATTCTCCTTGTTCTGCCAAAGCTGCTGAGGATTGCTAGCAAACAGATTGTGGTGAAACGCATCCAGAGTTGCGGTGCTGCCACTTCTTCTCCTCCCTGCCAACCCTCCTGGTGTTGGCAGGTACCATGGGCCCGTGTTAGTATTTCAGGTGGGTGCATGTCCAGCAAGGAGAGAGCCTGGAACATCCTGTAACTCCTGCTGACTCTTCTGCTGATGGGCTCTAAAGGAAAACGCCCAGTATTGCTGGTTTTAAATAGACAGCTCCGTCTGCATGGATGGGATAATGCAAGAGTCCTTTTTAATGTTCCCGTGGCTGAATCATGGAACATAAATGTTTGAGTCACCATAGATGAATGCAGTGTTTCACGTTGGTGTGAACTGAAATGTGAACAACAGTGCCTTTATTAGAGGAGCTAATATTTGTGCTCATTATGGGTTTCATTAGATTTTAAAGTGAAACAATCCAGAAGAGTTCCTTTTACAATGTATATAAACAGACTATTAACATTTGAATGCCGCGTTTTTAATGGGATGCTGGTCTGGATGGAGAGGAAATGAAACTTCAGAGGAAAGTGATGTACCCCACTTCTGGGGCATTTACTGCCCGTAACCAGTCCTCTTGTTGTTTTATTTCAGCCATCTGACTCTCCTGAAATCCTGTAAAACTTTCATGAAATTGGCATTTCTTGGTTACTGCATTTTAAGAAGAAATTACTGAAGAGCCTGTCAGCCGTATCCCTTTTTGCTTTCCTGTGGAAAGCTCTTTGCTATTTCAAGTTCTTCCTTCTCAGAAAGGTCACCTGTCCCTGAGGAGTAAAGGCTTTGCTCTGGTTTCTTCTGGTTGCTGCTATGTCAGATGGCCCTTCTGCGTTATTATGGGAATTTCAGACCTTTGTTGCTTGAAATGTGGATTTTCCTTTACCCTCAATGTGCAGTTGTTTGGGGGCTGAGGTTTTGTCTCACTGCTGTTGGTGGAGCTGAAGCAGCCTTACAGGATGCTAAACCCTGAGTGTGGGTGCTCTGTGCTCTGCACGGGAGATGGTGGGGAACGGGGACAGGTTGCTTTGTCCCACCTCTTTCCCCAGCTGTGAAACAAAGCACTGTGAATGCAAAGGGTTATTTAAGAGCACAGTAAATACGGTTCTCTTACGCTCTGTCCTCGGGCTGGAGTGAGACAGGAACATTTTTTCGTGTTGTGTCTGCTGGTACAGAATTTGCACTTTTCTCAGTGGAGCTGGAACTGAAGGATGGACAGGCAGGTTTTTCTTCTGGCCACGAGTCTACCTAGAAATGATGTTAGTGTTACTTTTGATTTGGATTTCTGTTGTTCTTTGCATTTTGTCATCCCTCTTCGACAGGGTCCAGAGGAGGCCCCGGAGATGCTGGGAGGGCTGGAGCCCCTCTGCTGTGAGGACAGGCTGAGAGAGTTGGGGGGGTTCAGCCTGGAGAAGAGAAGGCTCCAGGGAGACCTTAGAGCCCCTTCCAGTCCCTAAAGGGGCTCCAGGGAAGCTGGGGAAGGACTCTGGATCAGGGAGGGGAGCCATAGGATGAGGGGGAATGGTTTTAAACTGAAAGAGGGGAGATTTAGATGAGATCTGAGGAAGAAATTCTTTGCTGTGAGGGCGGTGAGCCCCTGGTCCAGGTTGCCCAGAGAAGCTGTGGCTGCCCCATCCCTGGAGGGGTTCAAGGCCAGGTTGGACGGGGCTTGGAGCAACCTGGTGTGGTGGGAGGTGTCCCTGCCCAGGGCAGGGGGTGGGACTAGAGGATCTTTAAGGTCCCTTCCAACCTAAACCATTCCATGAGTCTGGAGGGGTTTTGGTTCTTTCTACCCCAAAGAGGAGAGAGTTGTGGCTGATGTTTGAAGTCTAAACCCAGCTGCAATGTGAAATGCAGATTTGTAGCTCTGCTCCTTGAGCATCCCTGCATGTCAGAAGCAACTATTAGTGCTTCTGGTATAAACTTTATTACAAGTGCCTTTGCCATATAGCCTTATTATTCTCTTTGATGGTTTGTGAGGCCTGATCGATGATGCAGAGTGCTTTATTGCATGATTGTCTCTTCACAGCCCAGTGAGTTACTGTGCAGCACCGGAGCCTGAGTAACTGTCATGCGTGTGCTTGGACTGCAGCTGCTGTGAATTTAGATGTACTAATTTAAATCTCTTTCATTGAAATTTAAGCTAATGTTGCATGTTTTACTGATGCAGAAATAAAGGGTCAGGTACGTGATTGTGCTGCTGTGCTTTAACAACCTCCCTGTGTCATCTGTTCTGCAGCAGAGCTTTGCACACTCTTAATTCACAGCAAATGCAGTATAAAATGCAATGGCTTTAATCTCCTTGGAAGTCAGGCAAGTCTAGATGCAGCGTTTAGCGTTCTGTAGCGTTCCCAGATGCAGGGATATTTTTTCCAGACCTCTGTCCAAGCTGGACAGCTGATTTACAGACTTGGAGAAGTCTTCCAGCCTCTATCTCCAAACTTTGTGGGTCCCTGCCAGATGGCAGCGTATTTAAATGGCTTGAAAATGGCTTTTTCTTTGTTTCAAAGCAAAGAGTCTTCAATGAGGTGGAGCATGCCTGTGAATCAGTATGGTAATTGCCCACAATGAAAATCAAAAGTACTTGGAAGACTGACTGCTCTGGCTGACCAGACAGAAACGGGCTCGGAGATGTCTGGTGGTGGGAGGCGGAGAAGAGCAACGCTTTCGGGAACGTCCATGTGTTCTGCGTGAGGGAGGAGAGTGCTATTTGCTCCTTCACCTCCGCAGCTCTGCTGATCCCTTGCTCCTCCACCTGCTCATGCTGTCCATGGGGATGGTGGTCATGTGCTCAGCAGGCAGGTGAAGGACAAGTTAGGTGTGCCGAGGACCTGGGTGTTAAGGATGAGTGTGTGCTGGTGGGGGTGGAAGGTGCAGAGGTGTCCTGCTTCCTCCTGTGTTTTTACAGCTGTGCTTCAGAAAGGAGGAGTGGATTTTCCAAGGCATCCGATGGCATGTCTAGAATGTTAGTGGAGGAACCAAGAGCATCAGCGTCTTCCAGGTGTGTTTGTGGCTTAGGTGGAGTTTTACTAGATTTCAAAACTACCCCTTCCCTTTTCTAGGGTCTGTTGGCTGCAAAACTGCCTCCCACTGCGATGAGTGGTTGTGAGCAGCGATCTCTGTCGCCGTGAAGCGGGCCTTCGCTTTGGGTGTCTGTTCTGACTAATGCGCAGCATTGATTGCTCCCAGCTGCACCAGCCCAAATTGACAATCTTGGATTTTGTTGTTTCCCAGAATAGCAGATTTTTACTATTGGGACTGCTGCAGTAGTGAGCTTGTCCTGAACTCTTCCTGGCTGCCTGAGTAACATTCAGCGATTTTTGAAGTACTGCGGCTGCTGGCTTGACAAGGGCAGGGACCTTGAGGGCTGCAGCAAATCTTGGTGTGTTTAAAACTCCTTTTTCCTACAGCCCTTCCTACAGTGGAGAGAACAAACCTGGATGTGTCAGACGGGTTCGAGTTCCTGATTAGTCACCGGTGTGATGCTGCAGCAAATTCCTGTATGTTTTTGAAAATTGTTTTTCCTTTTCCCCTGAGTTGAGGTTAAGCTTCTGGATGTTTAAAGGTTTTTTTTTTTCCTTTTTCCCCACTCCTCTGTGGTGTGGTGTACAGGGGTTGGAAATTATATGTAAATTCACTGAAATCCTAACACAAATTTTCATGAAGAATTAAAGAATCCAAGTGGACATATTTAAACTCTGGAGATCTTTCTTATTGTGATGCAAATGTTGAGGGGGATATTTCTTACCTTAACCGTCAAGATGTGATATACAAATAAAAACCAAACTCTTATTTTCCTTGTTAAATTTAAATTGAATGAGAAGACACACTCTCTGCTCCTACCTTCTTCCTGGTAACTTTAGTGGCGAGAGGAATTGCTGTGAAATTGTATTTTTATTAGGCATCTGGCTAGATGCATATCAATTCAGGCACTCTTTTTGAAATTCCCTTTACTCTCAGGATAGTGCAGCTCCTATGACAGTTAGAGTACCACACTGTCTCGTTCAGGGCCACCTTGGTCTGTATTTTACAGGCTCGGGTATGCTGTTACCTCCTTGATCCCTTTTGGGAGGTGAACCCCCGTGCATTGGCGTGCGTGCTTTCTCCAAGCCCTTCCTTGAGCAAAACACCCCGGTTTCCCCCTCTCCTTGCTCCCAGCTTTTCTCTCTTCTCCCTAAACTTGATGCGGGAAAGGAGCGAGGCGTGTTGGTAATTTGGATTATGCAGCTAAGTGGCTGGAGCGTGGCTGGCTGTCTCCTCCCCTTCCTGAGCTTCGGCCGTAGCCAGCTCGGCTCTGGAATGACAGGCATTCCTGCGTGAAGGGAGCTGGCACGGACGCCTATTTATGAGAATCAAGTGCCCAACCATGGGGTACCGGGAGAACAGGACCTGCGCCGGACCATCGGGCACCCATGCCGTTGCCTGAGAGTTGGCAGCTGCCTCGCTCGCCGGGCTCTTTCCCAGTCCGAAGCGTGGATTTATCATTTTAAAGAACTAAAGTGCTCTCTCAGGGTAGACTTTTTTTTTTCCTCTCTCCCCCTCCCGCCTCCTCCTGGGGAGCTGCTTAGAAAAGAATCTAATGGGGCAGCCGCACTTCTCGAGACCGGTAAATCCAGCTGCTTTTGGTGAGTAATGGAGGGCAAGGGAGACGGAGGAAACTTTGGGGCTGCGGCGGGGCAGGATTGCAGGTGAAATGGAGGAGTCGGGAGGAGTGGAATGCGGGGCTTGTGTAACCTGTGCCCGGCTTGGGAACTGGGAAGAGAAACCAGAGAAATAACTCCATTTCCTTCCTTTTTCTTACTCATGTCACATGCGCTCACAATGTAACGTGTTCTGCTGATCTTTGGACATTCTCTGAGCTGCAGTTTCTAGGGATAGCCTCTGTCTTGCACGGCCAGGTTGAGGGGATGCAAGCTTTGCAAAGCGCGTGGACAGCGGTTAAATTCACTGGAGTGGGGTAGGAGCCATCCCTGATAGTCTGCCCGGACCAAAGCTGCCCAAAATCACCTCCTTGTGCGGATGTCACCCAGCTTTTTGGGGCAGCTATGGTAGTTTTGGGGGGAGAAGGGGCTTGGCAGATATCTTCCTGCTTGTTTTCTCTCTCTACTCTGCGAGGTATCTGAGTAACTGGCAGGCTGTATAAACACAACCTTGCTTTAAGTCCTGGAAGTAGCACCACTTCCAGAGCGCGGTGTGTAGCTCAGTGGTATTTCCAGGTCTCTGTCTTGGGTGCTGTTCCCAGTGCTGGGACTGCCGTGCCCCGACTATAAGAGGGGACTTTGCACATCTTGCTCTCCCCTTTTATCTCATTCCGACTTGCTGTCAGCTGTCTGGGCTGAGTTGCTTACTCTCATCTGTAAAGTGGAATTATCTGATTTTTAGAGAAACACTTGACATTTGCACATAGAGAGCTCCCTGAGAGTATTTTTTTTCATTCTCTTTCACTCTTACAACTTTGAACCTACCAAGTATTTTTAGTGCTTGGATTAAACCAGTGATTCTCTCTTCCCCACCCTCAGTTCACTTCAGCTTGTCTTGTTCAAGAGCCGCTAAAAATAAGTGGTATTGAGAGAGTGGAAGGGAGAAGTAAAACTTCAGTCTTCTTCATAGCATCGATGGAGATTAACAGCATCTTCTCCTTGGATTTATGTGCTGTTAGACCTGTTCAGTCTTGGGCTCTTTCTCTCATCAAGCACCAGAGATGGTGGTAATTTTTAGGGGAGTGGGCTCACTTGGTGTAATGGCGTTGTCCTTTGCCGGAGACCGGAGGCCAGCAGACCTGGTGTTTCCTCAACTGGTCATTTGCTGTCTGCAGTCTTTTCTGATGGCACAGCTTGTGTAGCTCCTACTGAATAAATCGCGGACTTGAAGAGATGGTTCTTGCATTAACTTTGACAGGATGCTGTTGAAAATAAAAGTCTAGTGAAGATTATAGTGATTAGAAACGTACCAAAACCAGGGAAACCGAGGGCTGGGACTATTTGAGGCTGTTTTGTGACCACAGTCTTTTATTGCTTTAAGGTCAGGATTGATGTCTTGCCTGGACCGTTCAGGAAATGCACATGAAGTTTTTAAAGCTGTTATAGGAAGCTAGAAACATTTACCTAAAGTGCTTTTTTTTGATACTTTAACCTTAACAGCATTTCCCTCAAAAGACTCTTTGTTTGCTTTTTTTTTTTTGAGTTGTAGCTGTTTGCTTGAAAGCTTTTTTGGATTCTTAACTGCTCTGCCCGGCACAACAAAGCCAAAGAGGAGGGAGCTGAATTATTCTCCGGCCTGTGCATCAACAGTGTTTTGGCAACGGGAGGGTTTGTTGCGGTCCCACAGCGCGAGCCGGTGAGGATCGCGCGTAAGCTCGGTGTCGTGAGGCAGTCGGTCCCGCTGTAGCCTTAGATCCAGGCTGTACCGCAAAATATGCCAAAGCTGCCAAATGTCGAGTGTCTAATGAGCAGCCACGTTCTCAGCAGAAGTTTCCCGATGCACCTTCTGGGGCTTTTGTGATAGCAGAACTTCAGGTGTGTGCGTAGCTTAGGAAAATAAAGGTGATTAAGCAGAAGTGTTCCGAGTTGCTGCCGTGGCATTGAAGCGCCTAATTTGTCTGAGTGCTTTTTAGCTCTTAGCTAAGCGTTTACACTGTGTTTTGCTGGAGCGTAGTCTCACTGCTGCAGTTCTGTCTGTCTGCGAGCCTTGAGGCTATGACTGTGAGACAGAAATGCCCGGTGAGCTCCTCGGGAACAGAAACTCCTGGGATTTGTGGAAATCCTGTAGTAACTACTACGATAAGAGCTGGATCAGGTTCTGAGTGAACTGGGGTTTGCAGATGGAAAGAATCTGGCTCAAGCTCATGATTTACATGCTGTGCAAGCCCTGTGTAAAGCAAAATACTGAGGCTTTCTTGATTCCTTTGGGAGGGTGTCTCTTAATGAAGATCAAATTTAACAGATCTTACACTTCTGAAAAGGACTGGGGCAAAGAGCCTGTTGTGGTGCAGGCAGTGCTGAGACCCATCTTCTTTTGGAGTTAGTTTGCTCCACCAGCTCTTGGATGCCTGCAGAGATATTTCAGGGAGAAAAGCAGCATATTGTCAGTCTTTTCTGAACAACTTCAGTCTGCAGTCCTGTCCTGGGGCTCCTGACCCTTCATCCTTAAAGGATTGTGCCGTTTTCTTCATGAACACTGGAAATCAGTAGTTTCCCTCACAGGCATATAGCAATATAATACGAATTGTCAGCATCTGGGATGCAGTTCTTTGATTTCTTCACAGCCTTCAGCCTTGCTTTGTTAGGGTCTTGAACTAGAATCTTGAAGTGATTTTTTTTTTTTTAGCTTATGTAATGGTATGCCAGTTAAAAACAAAATAAAATTTCTTCATAGCCATGCTGGCTTTTGATGGTGTGGGGCCCGAGTTAAAATGGTTTAAAAATTCACCAGGACTAATCCTGTGATGATCTACACTAGATGCAGCCTGGATTTAATTTTTGTTTTTTAATATTGTGCATCAGAGGTGCCATTCTCCGTTGCAGGGATCTTCCCTGTGAGAGATGATCCTTCGTGAAATAAATGCTTTTTTGTTTATTCGTGTTGGTACCTGAAGTCTCTACTGTGCCTTTTTCAAGGCTGGTGGCATTTCAAGGCATTGCTGTACAAAAGGATATTCTGGGGGCTTGATCTCTGAAGATGGGGGTTAACTATCTTTGCTTACGTGATGGCTTTTCCTCCCTCAGACCACGGTGTGACCATTAAAGCATTACATTTATATGTTGGTATTTCCTAAAGGTCAGCTAGATAGCCGCTTGCTGTTGCGAGTGTCCCGTGTGGATGGCAATGATGTGAACACGTGTGGTATTTTTAATTGACCCTGCAGATCCTGGCTCTGCGGGTTTGAGAAGAAAGTGAAAGCTTTAGAGTCTTTAATAGGAATGACAGCCCCAAGCCTGACAAAAGTTTTGGGAGCGGATGACACATGCAGCACCGCAGCCACTTGCCGACTGCCTGATGAGCTCGGAGACCAACTGCGAGTCTCCGGCTTCTTCCGCTGAAATGGTTTCTCTTCTCTGGGGGGGAAAAAAACCCAAACATTACAGCTCAACACCACCAGTGTTGTTGCACAATGGTTCGCACCTAACACAAGGTGCAGTGGGAGAAGAGCATTTTCTGTTTGCATTTTAATGGCAAGAGTTGAGTAAATGTGTGTAGCTGTCTGCAGGGGGAGGGTTTGAAGGACCAGCTGGCCAGGCGTACTGGTGGAGAACTGCATCCCTGGCTGCTTGGCACTGCTGGAGCTTTCTGCCGCCTTGTGTCTTCAGGCTGTGCCAATTTTGTGACGTTTCCCTAGACTATTTCAGTCTAAACATTTTGGGTTAACACAAAATCTGCTGTTCCAACAGCTCAAATTCACCTGCTTGTTTTGATGGAACAGGATCAGGGCATCTTAAGTGTTTTAGAGAGAAGATCTGAAATGGCAGCAGGCTCTGGTGGGGATGCCAAGACATCGCTCCCTCCCCAGACCCACTGGGTCCTGGGGGTCTGTCCGAGGTTGGGCGCTCCAGGACATCTCCAGGAGAAGCACACACACTTGCCTAGAACGATGTGCTGAGGTTGGAGTAGATGTTTTATTCTGGAGTTGTTCTCAGCCAGGGTTCTGGTGCAGGTCGTGGCATTAAGCATGGCATGCTGGCGCCAGGGTGGGCTCTGCAGGGCCCTCCCTGCTTCAGGGTCACTTCTCTGAAATGGGTAATTCATGGAGTTCTTGCAGAAAGGTTAAACAAGGTCATGCTTTGGCATGGGGACACAACAGAGACCTCCTTTATTGGTAAGCTCTTGACCTTCTAATGAGGACTCTGCTGGGTTCACCTAGGCCTGTGTGACCTCGTTTAACCTTTTTCATAGATTTTAAATGGGTTTTCCAGCCTGGCACCACAGTGGAGGTGAGGCTGTTCTCTTGGACACAGACTTGCCAAGCAGGTAAGCAGCCTTGGTGCCAAGCAAGGGACAGGTCAGGCGAGGGCATCAGCTTCCTGATGCTTCTCATCCTTCCCTTCAAGTCCAGTTCCTCTTTTTTTTTTATTTTTTTTTTTTGCCCTGTTCTGTTCCCCAAGCACTGCGCTGTGGTTCCGTAGCAGTTTCCCAGTGCATGACTGGGGTAAGGAGGGGTTTCCGCCTCGCATTGCAAAGCAGCTTTGGGACCCTCCTGTACCTTGTAGAGCGGAACAAGAGGAGGCACAGAGGATCCACCTTTCTGCTCCTTTCACAGTGAAGGCAACTTGGGCCAGAAATGTCCTTGCTGCACCATTTCATGGAAGTTTGAGCTGGAAATGGGCTGTGAATGGAAGGGAAGGCCCTTTTGCAAGGGAGTATGAGCACTATCTAACGTGAACAATCACTGAACAATGAAGTTATTTAAAATACAGATCAGTAAAGCACACCTACAGCTGCAGATCCACCCGCTAATTAGCAGTAAATGCAATTCATAATTGCATCACAACAGGCTATTTTAAATGTCTATGTCCGCCTGGTAATTAGGGATGGTAAAAGGAAGAGTGCTGTGGAAGGGATCCAGGCACTGCAAGCTCTCCTGTGAGCAGCCTGTGCTGCAGAACTGGACAGAACAGATCCCGTTGTGTATCTGGGAGGGAAATCGCTTTCATGGCATCGGTATCACCCTGTGTTGGGATGTTCACACCATTTAGTAGTGTGTATTGAGTTTTATTCTACACAGAGCAAAAGGGGTGGTGAAAATTATTTGGATTGTGCTTTTATGCTAGGAAGGGATACGTGGTTTGCCTGTCTCCCCCTCTTCCATTGCTATTTTTAGACAAGGAACTGATTATAAAACATCAAAACCGAGTTTTTTCATGTTGGACAAGACCTGATGCGCAGCACAAGCCTACAAGCAGTCAGTGGCATGGCAGATGGAGTGGCATGGCAGAGAAGCACGAACCGAGTTATTCGATATCGATGCTGAATGTCATTGTGAAACCTAGCTTTTGTATTAACCTGCATGATTGCAATTAGTGGCAGTGAGGCACCTGGTGTGAAACTCCACCCTGAGATGGTATTTGATTTGACAGCCAGACCTGGACTGCGGGAGCTGCTGAAAGAGCTTCATCCGCCTGGAGTAAAACTTGCACGTGGGCTCTTCCCCACGTGGGCTCTTCCTCACCCTCCCCGCTTACAGCTGCTCCTGTGTTGGGGGTATGGTGTGTCTCCTGCAGTTTTGGCTCATCCTTTCATGTCCACTCTTCCTCCCTAGCTGCTCAGAGGCGACTGTGGCAGGGGAATGCTTGTCACTCTCCCTCTAATTGGAAATGGAGACATCGCAGCTTGATGAGGTCTCCGGTCATTAATCCGCGGACCTGATGGTTGAGTTTTCTTTTAATAACTTATTTTGCTTAGTGCAGCACTCTTGACACCTTGGGTGGCAGAGAGCACATAAGTTACATTCCTCAGAGCAATTCAGGGAAGGGATATATATGAAATGAGCTTGGTACGACTGCCTTCAGCGCTGTTCCTGCTCCTGGGGAAGGTGAGGGAAATGCCTTTGCCTGGCATTTGGGATCCAAATTCAATCCGTAGCTTGTGCCTGGCAAGCGCTCTTGCCTGCCTGGTAAACTTTGGGAACACTCTATTGAACAAAGTGAATACTGCTTTTTAAAATGACATGTACAACTCCAGGGCTAATGTTCTAGTCTCTGAAGAAAGTGCCTCTAAACATCCAGACAATTTCTCTTGGTTTCTGGGAGCTTGAAATGCCACTTTTTTTGTCCCCACTTCCTCCCTCCCTCCCTCCCGGCAGAAAATCACAGAATAGAGCTGCAGAAAATCACAGATCGGTGCTGACATCTTGTATGTTACTTTCCACCCAATTTCTCTCCTGTTATGAAGCCAGATTTTTTTAAGAAGCAGTTCAGATGCTGAATTGATCTTGCTTTTTCAAATAAATGTTGGCTGGCATCAGCTTTTCTCTGGTTCTGAGTGAGCTTTCTGTTAGGTGGCTGATTTAAA
>VWZL01002775.1:86854-105240 GCA_013396915.1 Stercorarius parasiticus | reverse complement strand
AAAAAACAAAACAAAAAAAACAACAAAAAACCCCAAAACAATCAAACAGAAAAACTCCCTCAACCACCACTGTGTCAAATGTGGAGGCCCTGGCTGCTCTGAGACGACTGTGGCAGGGGAATGCTTGTCACTCTCCCTCTAATTGGAGTGAGAGGAGAGAAACCTGGACAGAGCTGGAAGGGTCATGCATTTTTAGGTAAAGTCTGAAATGGCCATAATTATCCTTTTTCTTCCTGCTGGTTAGCACAGTGGTACTTTTTTGCCACTCCAGCCTCTCGGTAAACAGGAGTCCTGGGCTGGTTTTCCTCGTCCTCCATCATTTGGTGAAAGACGGCACTTCTCGTATGTGATCTAGATCCTCCTGCTGAGATACTCTCCGCTTTCCCTTGTGCTGCTAGCATGGCCTCTGCTCTTCTCTTCCCTATTATTCAGTGATTTTCCATTTCACTTGTGCTCAGACTGAAAGATTGGGGTCTGTCAGTCCTGCGGTGTTGCACAGTGATGGCCTGTCCCCAGCCCAGACAGCTGCTTGGGAGCCTATGGCTGGGGCTCCCCGTACTCGATGCTTCCTGGGGTCTGAAACCTCATGCTGGGAACCAGTACAGGGTTGCAGGTAGAGCTCCACCAGACAACTCATTTTTTTCCTGTTTGGGTTTGTTGTGGTGGTTTGGTTTTTTCCCCCCCACCCCTGTCCTGAATCCGCTCTTCCCCATGTTGACAGGAATCTGCTTTCTCACATCTGGGTCTGTATCCTTGGTGGATATTTGTAGGATATAGCAGATACGTTATTAGCTCTTTGTCCTATGTGCAAAATGGCTTTCCCCTAAAATTCCTTTCCCAATCTCTTTGCCTCAGGAGATGGGATTTTTGGCTGAACTTTCTGCGTGGCCTACAGGGTATTGTCTTTTCTGCAGGCGCGTCATACAGACTTGTCTGAAGTTGACTAAAAGGTCTTTTGTGATCCCAGAAGGCTTGCAAACTCCAGAACGTTTGACTTGGAGGCTCAAAAATAAGACGCGCAAGTGCAATTTGTAACACGGCACCTCAGCATGCGGTATGTGGTGTTTGGCAGGAGCGTGTCGTAGGGCTGTAGGAAATCTCGACGCTCTGTTCTCGATATTGCGTGTTTTCACGGAGTTCTTGCAACGCAGCTTGGGTGCTCCGGTCTTTTGCAGTGCTGAAGCCAAGGGATTCTCGGTCTGTAAATTAAGACCACGAAGCAGGCCACCAGCTGGCTTCACTTAGGTTGTGTGCGCTCTGATTTTTATTTTTTTGCAGGCATTGCTAGATTCTGCTGATTGTAAGTGTTCCCTTATGTTTCATCAAATACCCAGAAAGCAGTCACACCAGGCAAGCCAGAACTGACAGTCACCAGCTTAGCGTTTCATGCTCTGGTTCTGCGTCCCAAGTTGTTTCTTTTTAAGCTTTTTTTGTTGCAGCAAGTTGGGTTTTTTTTTTTTGCCTGTCCCTTCCCGCCTCCGTGTCCTTCTTGTGTTGTTCTCCAGAGACATCGAGTACAGTAGGTGGAGCGCAGGCTTGCATTGTGTTGCTTTCCTGTGTAGTTGTTGCTCTTGGCCAGCTTTGCCGGCCTTATTTATAGAGGGAAAAATCAGAGAGGCTAAGTTCTAGCACATGCAGCTGTTGTAATGGGGCTGGTAGTTTCAGTGTGCGTAGACAGTCATGAAAGTCATCTCTGCAGTCTGGAAGGTATTTGCGTTCATGTAATTACTTGTGTCTAGCACCAGTTGCTTCCAACTGAGGATGAGAAGCTGCAGCAAAGTGACTTGTGTTCCTCGGGCGAAGCTGTGACACTGCAAATTTAAACTAATCCCTGTTTCCTTGGAAAGCCTCTTATCGGTTACCCTTTGCACTGTTAACATCGGAAACCCCACTCCTGTCTCTCCCCAAGCTAACGTGAAATGCTGACGGGTTACGTGAAGGCATGGAGTCTTGCTACCTTCTTTGCATGAACGTGCGCCACCGTTTCCCAGTGTACAAGGGGCAGGCTGGGGGGAGATGGCAGCAGCTATCTGCAGCACAAAGGTGACTTCTTTATTGTTTTCCGTGCAGCCGAAGAGGTGGATCACCCCCCAACTGATGCCAGCATGGGGGTAGACGTTTTGGAAGCTGGTGACACCACACCTCCTACAAAGAGGAAAAGCAAGTTCTCAAGCTTTGGCAAGATCTTCAAACCCTGGAAGTGGAGGAAAAAGAAAAGCAGTGACAAATTTAAGGAGACTTCGGAAGGTAGAGTAATCAGGGCTGGGTGGGAGTCCCTTCCTCTGCTTGGGAAACCTGCCATTAGCCACCTGGCTAGTGAGAAGAGCTTGCTGTCACAAGCCTGAGTGCTGACATGTGTAAGAACCAAAATGTGACTTTGGTGATGGGCTGGCACCTGCAGTCTCTCCAGAAACACCTTGCCATGGAGCAGTAGTTTCAGACAAACAAATTCCTTTCTTGCAAGGAACCTCCCCAAGCAGCTGTGGGGAGGGAGGGTTTGCTCCACGATCACCAATCTAGTGTGAAGCACAGGCCTGAACGTGCAGTTCCCTCCTCCCTCCTCTTAATCCACACAAAAACAGTGAAATTTGAAGCCCTTTTATTTCCTCCAGAGGATCCCTTTAAAAAAAAGTATCTTCTTGAACTTCTACCTTACCCTGTTTTCTGAGTGCTTTTTTCAATTTAATATCAGTTTTAGAACGAAAGATTTCTATGCGAAAGCCAAGAGAGGAGCTGGTAAAAAGAGGGGTTCTGTTGGAAGACCCTGAGCAGGGTGAGTCTGCAAATGAACTTCTCCTCCTCCTGTCTGTGTTCTGTGTAGCTGGTCTTCCTCTGGCAAAACCTCACCCTTGCAGCCATTCGGTTCTTTGGGAGACAAATTTGATGGCTCTTTGCTAAAGTAGTTCCTGTCTGTTTGTCTTGCCCTGTTCAATATCCTCTCTCATCTGACTTTTGCACCTGGCAAGGAAGGCAGCCTGGTCAGTTAGGAAGATGTTGCTAAGAAGGAGCAATGCCTGTCCTAGACATCTTCCTGTCTGCTGCCAGCGGGGAGGGAAGGGGTGTTCTGTGTGTCACTTCCTAATGCTGTCCTCCTTGTACGTGTCCCTCTCCAGCCACCTTGTCTTGTCCTGCTAAGCTCCTCTGTCACACTTGCGCTTGCCATCTCTGGCTCCAGACTGTGCTGTCACCATCGCGGGAGAGGCGCTGACCTCGGAGCTGAGGTTCGAAGGCCTTAGGCTTGGAAAAAGAAACCAATTGTTAACTTTGGAGCTGCCTGGGTAGCGGTGTTTCCTCAAAGAGTTATAGGCAAGATGCTTCATGGTATGGTGTCATAGTTAGTCATGCCCTGCTGTCAAAGTTGTCTTATCTCTTCTGTCATCCCTGATGCTTCTGAGTTGGGGCCATCCTGCTAAAACAGCTCTTCAGGCAGATCACTTCACCATCTGGTCACCTGGCTGTGTCTTGGGTGATGTGGGTACAAGGGGAGGGGCCAGGAACGTGTGGTGGGAGAGCAGCCCACCTGTCTGGGTGGCAGCCTGGTCTTTGGCTTAGAGCGATGTAAAATTGCACTTCAAAAGGCGTTCTGCAGAGGCAGCCTTCACCTCATGCAAATTTCAGGGTTCTTCTAAGAAAGATGCAAAGTGGAAAAGTAGAGGTGGAAAAGTGGAGGTGAAAAAGTGGTTTTCAGACCAAACCACTGAAACCAAAACTGAGAGGAAAAGTCTTAACGCAGTTGTTTGCAGCTATACTGCAATGAAAGCCATCCACAACTACCCAAGGGTGTAAATGGTGGGCTGGAGGAAGGGTTCACTCGGGTACAAAAGTGCATGAGGTCACAGGATGAAACTGTGGAAGAGAGATCAAAGGCTTTGGGTAACAAACTTACAAGCAGAGATAACGGAGGAGAGATCTTCCAAACTGTAAGGGTGTAACAGGAGCGTGGCGGAGAGTTGGAATTATTTTCTGCTTTGAGTCATCTGATCTGGCTTAAGAAACAGAAGATGACTATAATCTGGACAAAGTGCAAACCCAAGGTACGAGGGAGCAGTCAGTATTGTCAGGAGGGTTAGATTAGCAAGCGCATTATCTTAATCCCTTCTCTGAGTTTAAGACACTTGGGCAGTCATAAGATGGTAGCGGTACGTTATTGTATTTGCTTGCAATTTTAAAACTTACAAGGTCAGTTAATTTTCTTAGGCAAGTTCTTAAGGGGGGAAAAAAAGCTGGAAACCCTTTGAGAGGAGTGAGTGAGGAGGTGGGGCAGAGGTACAGCGGGTGCTTTCAAACCCGGTGCAGCCGGGAGAGGAGACCTTGCTGCTCTCTGGGCAGCAGGTTGTGCTGGGCTCACAGTAAGGAAAGATGATCACGTTGGACTGTGACCTTGAATAAGGTCACTGGAACTGAAGTTGAGAGTAATGTGGTGTGAGGAGGCCCGCAGGAGCGTTCTGTGTGTGCCAGAGAAGGGCACGCAAGGTTTGAATGATCAGGAAAGCTAGATCGTACTGTTCCTGTCTCCTCGCTGAAAACTCCAGCTAGCCAGAGGCGATTGCTGCCACAAAAAGCCCCAGCTCATCTCTTGAGTTTCAGCCCTGGCTGGGGAGGAAACTCCCTCTTGTTGCTGTCTGTGCTTCCTGTGTTGCAGGGAAGGGCAGCAGAGCAAGTGAGGCAGCACTGTCTTCCAGCTCCTTTCAGGAACCAAGGCTATTTTTTTTGCAGAAAAGAAAGTGTGGGGAACTTCTGGCTTCTTGTCATCTTTGCTTTCAGCTTCTGAATAACACCAGGTTAGGGAAGGGGAGGGTAGTACCTTGGCGGGGGGGCAGGGCGGGAGAGGAGAGGTAAAGAAGGCAGTGGAATAAATCAACAAAAATCAGAGCAACAGAGCATGGTGGGGTCTGACACCTGGGGGGCCCATGATGCCATACACTGCAATTGCTTGAGAGATGGTAGCCTGGAAATGCTAAGGATTTTTAATCAAATTGGGGATGTATCTACTCAAGTTTTCTTGAGTCAGAAAGCAGACAAAATGGGCCCCTTCAGAGTGGATGCTAACTCTGATTTGGGGAATAGTATTATGAAGAGTTTGTTCTGTCAGGGCAATTAGAGGCAAAGAGTGGTTGAGTATTTCCTCATTGTGACTAGGGCTTTAAAGTGCTCTCAAAAGCATGGGCTGAAAAGAGGATAGTGGTTTTTTCCAAAAACAGATCTTCAAACGTTTGGGAAACTCCATCTGTAAAAGTAGAAATAGTCAAGATGAGCTGCATCAGATTCTGGAGATGTATCACTACCTCCAATTAAAACAAAGGTAAAAAAGTGAGGAAGAAATATACCTTGCTGTGGGATGTTTTGATTAGAGCAGTGATTTTTTTTTTTGTGCCAAATTCATGGTAGAAACAGAAAGAAAATAGAGGTGCTTAAACTGATGTTAAGACTTTACCAAAACCTAATAGTGCACATCCAGTAGATTACTTGGCCAGTGTTGGGATTTGTATTGCAGCAGAGAATTTGTGAATACTCGGTAATGGTGGGTAGATACAGAAGCTGCTAAAGGCTTTTAACCGCAATTGCAACTTCCTTGGGCTGTGGCAAAGCGTTGGGCATACCCTTCTTTAACGCAGTAGCATTCTTTCTAAACAAGGTGGTAGATTGAGGCTGCTGAAGAAATAAGACACTTGATGGGATACAGGGCTGTACTGTTTTGCTTGTTGCTAATGAAATCAAGGGCTCTCAGCTTCAGCTAGCTGGTGTTGCTCTGCTCTCCTCTGCAGAAGGTAGACTGAAGACCAGCTGTTTCGGAAGCCAGAGAGAAGCTGATGTGGATCAATGGCAGTTCAATCAGCTCAGCCGTGTCTCCTCCATCTTCTGCGTTCTGAGTGTTTTCTGTTTGCTTCTCTCCCCTCCTGTCCCCTTGCAGATGCTGAAGAACCAGACAAGCTCAACCCACCTGCACTGAAGAATGGCCACACAGTCCCGATTGGTGGTCCTGGTGTTTGTAACCTGGCCAGCCAGGAGGAAGAGGCCACAAAGCCATCCAGCCTTAGGAAGATTGTTCCAGCTGAGGAACCAAAGAAAAGGCAGGGTAAGAAACCAGATGTGTGCAAAATTGGTTACTTCACGTTCTCCCAGGACCAGTTTTGGATTCTCTTCTGATTCTACCCACCCCATTCTGGGCCTCCCAGTCTCTTAAACCGAGGTGTCTCACTTTTCAGGCTCATCCAGCAGCCACTCTGGGCCTGAAACGGAACCACCTCAGGAGCCACATGTTACCAGACAGCCTCTGCTTCCTCCAAAAAGACCTCCCTCCACTTCTCAGGAGGCAAACGAAGCACAGGCAAAGGATCCAATGCCTGTCAGCAGCGCTGCAAAAACTGCACCCTCCACCACAGCCCCTGTTGTGGCAAAGACAGTCAATTCCATAGCTGCCCCTTCCCCAGCCCCCAGGACTCTGCCCCCAGCTCTTGCCAGTGCCAACACTACTGCTCCCACGAGTACAACCAGTACAGCTCCTGCCAAACAGCCGCCTGTCCCTCCTCCCAAACCTGTCAACAGAAATAGCAACTCAGTAATAGGTAAGTGCCTCCGTAAGCTGTTTTTTTGTACCCTGGGTACCCTTCATAAGGGACAATCTTTAGTATGATGTAGCACATGTTGTATAATGAATGTCTGACCATCTTCCCTGAATACAGTCCAGTTTGGACTCAGAAGATCTGCCAGGGCACACGTGTGCTGAGAACAGTGTAATTACTGGAGTCTTCTGCCGTAAGCCATCCAATCTGTCAGACGTGCGTGTTTCCAACGGCTACCTGCAGGAGGGAATCTCTGCCTGCTTTTGGCAGGAGGCGGGATGGCACAAGGAGAGGGGATAGCATTTCTCTGTCAGCCATAAGACAGTGTCTTTGAATGTTGATGATTCACTGAGGGATGGGTTTCAGCTGTGGGCAGCCAGGATTGGTGGATGGTGTATGAGATTTTTTGCTTTGCAAGGCTATGGTCAGTGAGAATTGATACTTTGAGCTGGTCTTTGCAAAAAGCAAAACCCAAAAAATCGACATCACACCAAACAAGGTCTGTTATGGCTGTCGTTGCTGGGCCATGCGGTTTCCACTTTGGGCAGAGAGGCCAGCAGCTGGCAGGGGTAATTCAGACTTCTCTGGTTATACTCAGGCACCTTCCCTAAGGTCTGTGGCCAGCGTATTGCCATATTAGTCTTGTCCTGAAGTCTTGTCCCATGGATAAATCAGCTCAACTGTAATTTGAGCTGAGTCTTCCCACTTACAGAGAGAAAGACATTTAATTATTTAACTTTTTTAAGCAGAAGGTCTGCGGAGCGTTTCTTAAAGCTGAATGAGTCCTTACTCTCTTTAGGAATTTTAGATGTCTTAAAGATGCAACGCTGCTGGAGTAAATGAGATGACTTCCATCCAGTCGATGGCCTGTTGATATTTCACAGACCACCTGCTAATCTTTGCTCTGGATTAGCAGAGGCTAGTACAAATCAGGAGGGAGGTTCCTGGGAAGATGAATCCGACAGGTCTGCGCTGTTATTGCAGAAACTGGAGGTGTTACCCAGGTGTGGTTTGGGAGGCAGTGGCAGGAGCTTAGATTGTGTGCAAGTTACCATCTGAAGGAGCCTGGGCCACTGCTTTCAGTACAAACTGTATCTCTTGTTCTGCTTGGGGCTTCTCCTTGCTCTAGCAGGTTTTGCAAGTGACCTTGATATGGTATTAAACACTCCTGTATGCCAGACCAGCTTGATTAGCCTGACCATGCCTGAGCACTCGATAAAATACTTTCTTGTTTTCCTTAAGCTGCTTGCACACATCACAGATGGTATTTGAAATGCCCCAGTGCTAATTGCAGGAGGTACTTGCGGAACAAAAAATGTGGCTGAAGACAGCACTCTATCAAATATATGTTGAGACCCAGCCTGTTGGGCAACACCATGGGGCCGGGCTCAGCGCACCTGTGGCTGCAGGGGTGTGGAGGGGAGGGGAGGAGAGAGCAGCCAGCCCCTCTTTTGTCTCCTGGTTGAGAATGCAGATGCAGAGAGAGGCTTTGCAGCTCTGCAGTGCCCTGCATCCAGCACAACAGAGCTGTAACTGCAGCATGCGTGCAGGCGTTGCTGTGCCAGCCTTGTTTTGTGGCTGTGGATCAACAGCAGCAGTGGAATTGGCTTGGTGAGCTCTCCACAGGTCTTTGATACATGCTCTGACTCGGGCATGTGTTAGTTCTTGTGCTGCTGCTATTATAACCTAAGGCAAGGGAGGACTTTATGTGCAGATCGCCCCTTTGTTCCCTCGTGAAGTTGTTCCCTTATGTTCATTCTCTGAGCAGTTCTGGTGTCTGATGCAGTAGCTGAAAATAAGGCTCAGGAAACACTTACTTTTGGGGAGTGGGAATTTAATCAGCATCAGCTTGAAAAAAAACAAGCTGTGCAAATGGTGCTGTGCTGCTGGCCGGGAGCTTGGCAGCAGCCCTGGTGCTTGGTGCCACTGCTGGGTTTCAGGAGCCACAGTTGCTGCAGCCTGTGCTAGAGCACCAGATCCGGCCACAGTGGCATGTCACGAGGGGCTGTGCCTGGGTTTGTCGCACTGAAGGAAGACAGGCTGGCTCGGGAGGATGCTCTGAGTGGCGCCCAGTCCTTCTCTGTCTCCTCTCCCTTCTGCCAGCAACTTGGTCCCTTTCAAAATCTAGCTGTCCTTACTCGCACCTGGTCCTGCCAGGCTTTGAGCGTTGTTGAGGAGATACTGGAATCCCTCTGGGCTGAAGTTGATGGGAGCTGAGGGCACTCGGTGTTTTGCACAATCTGGCCCTTAATCTACAAGGGGAAAGTCTGAAAATGCTAAACATCCCAAAAATGTGCCCACCTCTCTCCAGTTATGCAGCCTTATCTCGGTGAAACACTCCCCGCTTGCAGCACCCTCTTGTGGTGTTTGGTACGGCGGATTCCTCCCAGATCCGTCCTGGGGCCACTGCTGTGTGACCATCACCCGCTCCAGGTGAAATGTACAGGAAGCCTGATCCTCTTCAGGCAGGTGGGCAAAACCTTTCCAAGCCCTACAAGCTATTGATACATGAATGTTAAAGGCTACAAACTGCTAAAGCAAGAGCAGTCTTCATTGGTGCAACTTCTTCCCTAGGAACCAAAGGGTGTTTGAGGAACCTGAGACCTGCCTGCAGCAGGCGGGTCTCGTGATATGACATGCTTTCTATTTCTCCCACTCTCCTCCACTGCACAGCAGACAAACTCTGTGTAGACTCAAGGCTCTTAAATATTTTTGGAAGTTTTCTAGTTATTTTATAGTAGCAGAGATGTTTATACGGGGCTTGAGGAACAGAGTGCAGAAGGAGTACAGCAGAACCTCATCCTCAAACAGGCAGGAGCTGCTGGCAGCAAGGTGTTCTTGGGCTGGGTCTGGCAGGTGAATGGAAAGGGAGAGAGCACATTGCTGCTTGCAGTTCTGACTTTTGCCTTCGAGAGAGACTTCCCAAAAGGTTTTTTAATGTGCAAGGGAGTTGTTAACACAACTGGAGTCTGAGGTGTCCTGGATGTCTCAGATTCCTTTGCAAACTGATGCTGTAAATATAGCCATAAAGTGCCCTACATACCTGCATTCCTTGGCTGAGGCAGTGCGCTGGTCGGGGTGAGCTCCATCTGCTGTCACTTGAGGGCTGGTGCTCTTTCTGTCTCTCCAAAGCAGCAGGATGCACGGACCTCTCCCAGCCTGCTTCTTTCTGGCTGCTCTCCCAAGTTTTACCTTTGCTGCAGGAAGGACAAACTAGAGGCTTGCAACCTGGTTATTTCTGGCACTGTGTTCTGGCAGAAAAGCAGCAGAGATTGCTTGGTCCAAAGCTCTGTGTGCTTTGCCATGCTTATTCCACACTGGTGAAGGATATCTGGAAAATGCCCTGTTAAATATAGTGGCTTTTATGATGATGTGTTTTTTTGGGTTTTTTTTATGTTCAGCTGAACTTTCTCAAGCAATGAACAGTGGTACAGGCTTGTCCAAGCCTTCCCCTCCTCTCCCACCGAAAAGAGGCATCCTGCCTAACAACACATCAGAGGTAGCTACCACTTCCAAGCCCCTGAATGACAGGACAGCTAACCGCCCTGCACCAATACCGATGCACATGACCTCTGCTTACCCACCACCCTCGCCTTCGCCGCCGCTGCCCACGCACATACCCCCGGAGCCTCCACGTATGCCCTTGCCTGCCTCCACCCCTGTCTTGGACCCCCCGTGCTCCCTGGACCTACCCAAAGAGACAACGACGACTCCTCTTCCTCCTCCTGAAGACTTCAGGTCCCTGGAAGCGTCGAAGAGGATGGCAGAGCAAGGGTTTGTTGAACCTCACGTGCTGCCTCGCCTGCCCCAAATCCCGTTGCACATCCGTATTCAGCAGGCTCTGGCGAGTCCTCTGCCTGCCACCCCTCCTGCCGAGGGGTCGCACAGGGCTCACTCGCTGCTCTTTGAGAATGATGGATTTGGAGAAGACAGTGGCACCCTGGGCAGGACGAGGTCCCTGCCTGTCACCATTGAGATGCTGAAAGTGTGAGTACCTCCTGTGCATTTGTGTAGTAAACACCTAATAGTGGTGTGGGTCACGCTGGGCTCTAAAATGTTGGTGTCATATTCCCCGCTTCTGCCTACAAGGCTGTGATGGTGAGGAGGGCTGTGGGCAGGGCTGGCTTCTTTGCTGGTTTTTGCAACAGCCTAGAAACCATTTTGTCTGTTGGCTGAATCTGTGTTTCAGCCTTTTAGGGGGCCAGTGCATCTTCCCCATGAAATTAAACCTGGTTCTGGGATTTTATTGCTCACAAAGGGAAATGGGTTCCAGACTACAAACACAGGCTGATGCCAGGAATTCAGGCCTGTCTTTAATTGCACCAAGACAAAACAAGGTCCTGGATTTCATCCATTTGTGGCCTTCCTTAGCCTTTCATTTTGCAAAACAGAAGTGGGAAAAGGACTGTCTTGTATTATAACAGAGTTGAACCTGTAAATCCTGGAGTAGGGAGCGGGAGAGGGCTGTTTGGTTCTGCGAAGAACCTGCCTCTGGCATTTCCTCTGCCAGAGCTCCCCTGTGCTTTGGAGAGAGGGGACGGTACAGGATCATGAAGCTGCTCTCACATCTCTGGTTCCTGGGCTCCCCACAGACTTGCATTCTATGAGCTGAGAAGAGCTAATACAGTGTTGGTCTCAGGGGTATTCCCCAGGACACTGTGGCATGTGTTAAGAGATGTAATAGTGTGCTTCTCGTTAGTCCAGACGATGAGGAAGAGGAAGAAGATGACCAGGAAGAAGAGCAGAATTCAGGCCCTCGTGTGTATATTGGAGATGTGCCATCTGTCACAGTCATCCCAAAACTGGTGCCCCAGGTCCTGCCAGAGGAGCAGGAAGGAGAGGAAGGGATGAGCGACTCTGACTCGGAGGGGCCCATCCTGTACAAAGATGATGAGGATGAGGAAGAAGATGAAAGCCATAACAGTAAGGCTTTGACATTGCAGCTGGCTGCTTTTTTTTTTTCCTCTGCTGAACTCGTGCCTGGCTGTATTGAGATCTGGATCAAAGAGCTAGTTCACACAGTGCTTCAAAGCAGCTGGTTCTTGGTTTCATGATGTACCACATGTCCTCTCCCTCGCTTTTTCAAAGGCTCTCCAGCCAAACCTGTATGCTCACCTGCTGAGATGCATCCACTCCAGTTGCAGATGGCTCCCGCAATAGCTTGTGCTGTCCCACCCCTTCAGGTTGGGATAGCATTAGGTGAGCATGTGGGCGTCCCGCAGAAATGCTGGCTGTTGCTGTCGTGACTGGCTCTGGCTAGCTCGGGAGCTGTAGTGCAGAGCTGGGAAAGCAAGCCCCAGGGGAGAGCACAACTGCCAGGGGCACGTGGCTGATATCGCTGTGCTCAGGGCACTGCCATCTTCAGTCGCATCCCGTTGCTCTTCCTCCCCGCAGGCACACTGGCTAACAAAGTGAAGAGGAAAGACACGCTAGCTATAAAGCTGGGGAACACAACCACATCGCAGGAGGAGAAGATTGTCTTCCCTCGGAAGAGCAAGGAGGAGTGGAACGAAATTCGGCATCAGATTGGGACGACGCTGATCAGGTACGAGGAATGGAGGAGGGTGTTACGTTTGAGCCCTTGGCATGGCGTGTGAGAGGTGGGATTGGACAAAGCTGCTGCCTCATCTAAGCAGCCTGCGCTGGAATGCGATGGGTGGTTGGGCACTGCTGCTGATCGGGGCTAGGAGGCTAAGTGTTGCTTTTCCCCCTCAGTTATAAAAGTTGGAAGTTCCTCCTTGGAGTTGAGCAATATCCCCTGACAGGCCCCTGTTTCCAGATGTTAAATGGACTGGGAGGGGAAAATCTCAAGGATTACTGGAATGTTCCCACTGTAAAATATGGACGGTGTATAAAGATGTGGACAGATGCAGCCTGAGTGCTGATGCATTAGGGGGTGGATTAAGCTGGGGCTGCTGATAGTCCAGGCTCTGCCATTCCTTGAGTTCCCTGCAAAGCTGCCTCTGAGCTTTTGAGAGGCCGTCGCGCTTTCCAACCCTGTGCCTGTGGGTGACCAGCTGTTTGAGCGGAGGAGAGTGCAAAAAGGGGGCAGCAGTGGTCTCCACTGGTGAGTGAGGGGTGTCGAGGAGGCTTCCCAGTGCACTGAAACCAGGCAGCCGTATTCTTTGTCCCTCGCTGATGAATGACCAGACAAAACATTATGCCTTTTCTTCAGGCGACTGAGTCAGAGACCGACAGCGGAAGAACTGGAGCAGAGAAACATACTTCAACGTGAGTAGTGCTTCTCTAGTGGTCCTAAGTAATAAAATAAGTTTGCCTTTTAACATCTTAGTCCAGGTGTACCTGGAATCTGCTTGAAATGTAGTGATGGGAGGACTGTGCTTTGGTTATATCACTGTAGTGAAGCAGTTCCATTAATTTTTCCAAGTACTTCGTTACCATCAGAAACCAGCTCTGGATAAAACCAAGCAATACAGCTCAAAGCATCCTATTCTAGAAAGGCTACCCATCCCCTGCCTGACACCTCAGGGGAAAGTATGTGAACTGGTTACAACTCTCATATTAAAAGCAAGGACCGTTAAAGCTCTTTTTTGTTTGGGCTGGACTTTTATTTGTGGTCCAGACATTACAGCATTGTATTGCATGATCTGAAAAGCAGCAGTTCGTTGCTCAGTCAATGGTTTTTCTCTTGGCCATACCTTGCTCTGCAAAAGTTTTAAATAAACATCTTGAGGAAAGGGAAATATCAGTTCAGGAAGTTTCCATTTAAAATATTTATCTGCCCTGCTATTCTCTTTAAAGCATTAGTATAATAGCTTTGGAGAGGAGCGATCTGCAGAGTGGCTTGGATGTATTTTGACGGTATGGCCATTAATCTTTAACGTAGCCGGGGCTGGAGGGAATGACTCATGCCTGCTGTGCAAAGGCCCACATTGCCACTGCCAGTTGGGGGATGCTTGGTGAGTCAGGGCATTGAGTTGGACCACGCTCTCTGCCTGTAATAAGTGCAGACACGCCACAGTGAGCTTTCAGATATGTAGATAATCTGATACAGCTCGATACTCTCCTGCGTTCGAGTCCAGAAAGCGCTTTTCGAGGCCTGTGATGCTTACAGGAAAAATTTCTTTCTTCTTTTCCCTTGGCAGCGAAAAATGAAGCTGACCGTCAAGCTGAGAAGCGAGAGATCAAACGCAGGCTCACCAGAAAGGTACTGCTGGCCTCCGTGCTGTGATGGCCATCTGGCAGAGCTGGCAGGGATGGTGGTGGCTATGAGCACATCGTAGGTACCTTGCTGTGGGTGAAGTCACGGGGCTATTGTGTAAGTGTCCCCAGTGCCCTCTGCGGTGACTTTGGAACGTGGACTGTCACCAACGGTGAGCCGTTGGCACTGCAGCCATGTTTGTCGGTGATAGATCTGAGCTGGCATCAAGTGTAACAAGCTAGATGAGAACTAAATTTGGCACCTGTCACTTGAAAGGTTTGCTGGTGCTGGCCTGGCTGTTGTAATACAGCACTTCAGTGGCCACCACTTTCACACCAGGCTCCCCAAAATCCGTTTCTAAAGTAACAGCAGTGTGGGAGAGGCTGAGCAGAGCAACAGCTGCTTTTAGCTATTACGTCCAAGTTACTTGTGGTTGTTAATCGTGGCTGGGAAAAACTTCCCAAGGGCCTGTGAGTGTTGCCATTGCTGAAGTGGAGAATGGGCTTACTTGGTTTAGAGGTGTCACGCAAGGCTCGCTCTTCTGATGGCTGTTACTAAATACCTCAGTATCTCCCTTCTCCTTGGCCACGTGGCCTCGGTTCTGCCCTAGCCTGGCCTCGTAATCCAAAGGAAGCTACGGTGTCTGTAAGAGGGTTTGCTTATTCCCTTGCAGGCCGCGAGCAGGACCTAGTAGTGTCTCTGGTTCAGGCCCAGTGAGGGAACTGCTTTTAGTTTTGCTCGGGATGGTTAGTCCTGCACTGCTTTGTGGACAAGGCGCAAACTAACTTTCTTTGTTCTTGCTGGTGTTCAGCTTAGCCAAAGGCCTACAGTGGCAGAGCTGCAGGCCAGGAAGATCCTGAGGTTTAACGAATACGTGGAAGTAACAGATGCTCAAGACTATGACCGGCGAGCGGATAAGCCATGGACAAAGCTAACACCGGCTGACAAGGTAACAGGGAGTGCCCTGTCCCCAGGTGTGGGGAGGGCAGCTAGGTTGGGGTGTTCCATGCAAAAGGGTGTGAGCCGAGATTTGCTCTGTTCCTTTTGCTTCATTTCTTTACCTTCCCCTCTGCCACCCACCAAGCACCATCAGTGTCCCTTCACCCCCCTGTGCTGTACCCAGCCCTGCCTGCTGTCCCCTCCGCAGTGATGTGGAGCCCAAGTGGGCACGGTCTGTATGGCAGCACGGCCTCTGCCTCAGCTCCTGAGTGATACCAGAGGGTGCCCAGTGCAGGGCGTTGGTCAGGAGTGCTGTTCCTCGCAGGCTGAGGCAGGCCCGGACGAGAAGATGGCAGGGAAGCAAACTGGTTTTGTCTTCCCTGACCGCTTGTGGGGACGGCCCAGCCCTCAGTGGGGCAGAGGTGGGGCGGATTAAACTCAGCCGAGTGTGAACAGACTGCGAAAGCTGGGGTGGCTGCTGCAGTCTGGGCTCCGACCTTCACCAGAGGGGCTGTGGGACTCAGCCCTGCGTATCAAAACTCTCTTCACCACTGAAAGGTGATACAGATCAGCCCTGAGCAGGGCAGTTGGAGGTACAGCACTTTCTTGCCATGTCTGAGCTCACTTGAGTTGGGCGAGAGGGTAATTAATATATTTGTCTTAGCAGGAGATAAAAAAAGATCTCTCCCTTTGTGTAGGCTGCCATCCGGAAGGAGCTGAATGAGTTTAAGAGCTGTGAAATGGAGGTCCACGAGGACAGCAAGCAGTTCACGAGGTGAGTGAGAACACGTTACTCCCTTAGTTTCGATCTTGTTGGGAGAGCTGCACTGCAGGCGTAGTGCTGAGAGGCAAAATAATAAAAACTTTAAAAAAAAAAAAACAACCACCCCAACCTGTGCAGCAGTTACGGCTTGAATGTCCCTTCCTGCCTTGGTGGGGGTGGGTGACTGGAGGAGTACCAGACATGAAGTGGGTTGTTCTTCCTTTAAACTGGGGCTTCAATCCTGGAAACTCAAAGTGACCAGTGGCTGATCTGAGGTTTATCTGAAACCAGTGCGACCTTGCAGCTGGAGTGTGCTTTTCTGGGGCTAGAGACATGTGCAGCAGGAGCCACAGCCACAAAACACCTTGGTAGTTAACTGGGATATTATCTACGAAGTTATCTGTGGACCCTGAGTGATTCTTCCCCCCCCTCCCCAACAGTTGCTCTCTGTGGCTGAGTGTTTGCAGAGCATAAGAGCTTTCTAAGGCAGAGGTGAAATTGTTTGACGTTAACACTGAGGGCTGAGAGTTCAGAGATAATGCAGTTTACTCTTTTAGCCATCTGTAGCGACTCGGTAACCATTTAACCTGAGTCCCAAGGGTGACGCTTGCTTTTTTTCACTTGGTTTTTAGGTACCATCGACCATAATCTTCCAAGAAGGGAGCAAGAGACCCAAGAGGACTGGAAGTTCTCTGCGTCCCTCTCTTAGGCAATACAGCGAGGGTGGAACCTCGGCTCTTCCAAGGTTTGCCTTCAAAACATATCCAGAAAAGGGCTTTCGGCCAGGGAAGGGGAATCCTGTCTGAATGTAGCATTTCACTGGAACAAACACGTCTCGAGTGCCATCAGGCTGGAACTGAACACTATACCTCGCGTGGCTCAGCAATACGCCTCTGCTCCGGCGCCAGCGTCCTTGCCAGGAGACCATGCACGTGTGAACCAAGGGTTCCGTTCCCCGGCTCCCTTTCTCAGCCGGGACAGGTCCAGTTCTCAGCTGTACATACTCCTTTTGGGGATGCAACTCCTTCGTTTCCTCCTCCTTTACCTAGAGGAGGGGGGGGAAAAAAAACAAAGGCAGCTCTAGTGTTGGAAAGCTGAGGAATGGCGAGTGGATGTGCTTGGAAGCACGTGTGTATATTAGCTGTGTACAGAGAACCCTGCGCAGACGCTGACCTGGCAGACAACTGACATGCGACTCGTAATTTTTTTGGTTTTGCTTGCGTCTCTGTCATGTCCTTAATGTCCTTGAATCACTACTGACCAACGGTTTGTTGTCCTGGAAGGGAATTGTATAGATATTAACATATGCTGCATCTTTTTGTAAAAAAAAAAAAAAAAAAAAAAAAAGACGGCAAGACAGACAAAAACCCAGGACTAAAATGTTATAAAACATTCCCTCCCCATTCTCTCACACTCGCTGATGTTAACAGAGCTTGTCTTGAGATATCTAGGCTTGTTTAACAAATTACAGAACCAGGAAAAGACTGTTGCCTTTTAAAAACTTTTTAATTTGGGGAAGCTGTGAGAGTAGTCAATTCTTTTTATTGTAGCTTTGTCTCAGATGTTTTTTACTCTCCTAAATCGGGGTGAAACTTGCCTTTTCTCATTTTTACAGCTAAACCTACTGGAAACTTGATAATTTCACTGTGTGGGTGGAAGGGAGGGGAAGAAGAGGTTTAAAAAGTGACCTTAAAAGATATTCTTTCTCTTCTGAGGATGATCTCATATTGGTTCTTCCTAAACGTGGTGTTTTTATTAAAGAATTCTGTCATTGGTCACTGCTGTATCATGCACAGACCTAACCCCTGTGTGAGATGCCACTTCACGTGAAGAAGGGAGGACAACAGAGGTGTGTNGGGGGGTGCCCTCAGCGGCGGCGCGCGCCTTTCCCGCCCTTCCCACTGCGCGCGCGCCAACTCCGCCACACCCGCGGGCCACACTGCGCAGGCGCTCGTTAGCCCCGCCCCTTTCTCAGTGCGCATGCTCCCTTAGCCCCGCCCCCGCCCGCTCTATAAATACCGCGGCGCGGGAGCGGTTGGCCTCTTTCTCCGCGGGAGGCGAGGACAGAAGAAGGTGGGTGCGAGCGGGTGACGGGGCTGCGGCCTTAGAGCTTTCGTTTGTCTTCACCTTTTCCTTCACCCCTACTCGCTGGCGTGGGGCCCCCGCACACTGAGGCGGGCTGCGGGGACACCGCGTCCCTCTTTCCGCGCTACTCGTCGGGCTCCGCTAGGTGCTCGGCGCTGCTGAGGGGGCGAGTGTGGGGTTTGGTGGGCGGTGAAGGGTGCTACGGCGGTTTTAAACCTCGACCCAACGTGGATATCCGGAGAAGTCGCTCTCTCTCGGCTCTGTCCGTGTGGCGCAGGGGAGCGTAGGCCTTCGGGCCCGTGACGTATAGTCCCGTTCCACGACGTTGGAGAACAAGCCGGGCCTCGGGCCTGCAGCCTGCATATTCCTACTGCTTCCCCGAGCCCTCGGGCCCTGACGGGGGAGACAAACCATGCAGGAAACAGCTCTGCCACCCAAAATGGCTTCGGGGGCGGGAGGGCATGAGGAGACATGTGCTGCTCTGCACGGGGGGGAGGATTAAAGGGGAAATTCCCAGCNGGGAATGGAGAGGACTTGCCTTCAAGGAGACAAACCTGTCTCCTTCCTTGCTCGGGGTGGGCCTGGCTATGCCACCAGTCCCCCCAGGTCGTGCCAACACAGGGCCGGGCCCCCGGGCCTGCCCTCGCCCTGCTGCCATGGCCAGTCCCGGGAGATGGTGGTGGATCTCCCCTCACAGCTTCCCCTTGTACAGCCTGTAGACTAAATGATTGCATTGTATATCAGTCTCATCATCAACAGATTTTAATTATTGAATAAAAGTATTTTAGGAATTTTTTTTAAAAAAAAACAACAACCGCCTTCGTGGTCGTGTTTTTAAAGGCATTTAACAGAAGGGGTTTGGGGGGGCGGGGGG
>VWZL01002775.1:59803-71577 GCA_013396915.1 Stercorarius parasiticus | reverse complement strand
GGCTGTGCCAGGGTCTGGTTGCCGGGTTTCCCACCACCGGCACAACCGGACCCCTTTCCATTGCCGGGGGGGGTCCCCGGGTCGGCGGCTCCGATCCTGCACCCCCAGTCCCCACCTGTTGCTATTCCAAATGCGTAAAAGGCTTTTAATTGACAGACGAAAGATGGGAACGTGGGATTTGGGGCTTTTAGCATCCGGGGAGGATGAGCTCCGGCGTTGTGAGGCTCTTCTGTCCCCGAAATAACAGCACTGGGTGTGTTGTTTGAGCCATGGGTGGGTTTGGTTTTTTTTCCTTGTTTTTTAACATGTTGCTTTTTGGGATTAAAAAAAAAAAAAAAAAAATCTACCTCTGCGATGTTCCTGCAGGATCTGCCGGGAGGGAACTGCATCTTCGAGAGGGTTTGGGGGACATTGAGTTGATTTTTTGTCTTCCTTTTCCTGCCTCAAAGAGGAAAGGAGCTTTAATTATTGCCGAGTTCCCCCCGGCAGGGCCGGGGGTTTTCCCTGGGAAACCAGGGAAATTAGCGGGAACCGGCTAATTAATCGGCCTGCTGCAGCGCGTCGGGTCGCGCGGGTCGTTAACGATGGGTCGGTAAGCGAAGGCGAGAGGTTGGCCTTTGCACCGGGCCTCCTCACCTCCCGGAGTCTTGTCGTTAAGGCCGGGAACCTGACCAGTATATCCCAGTATCACTGGGGTGCGCAATGGTCTGGTGTGGCTCCTGGGAGAGGAGCGCGTTGGGTGTTTTGGAGGTGGGATTTGGGTTGAAATAGCGCTGCGTGGAGCTCTGTCCCCTCCCAAAACTGCTGGACTCCTGGTTTTTTGTCCATTAACAGCCCAAAAATAAGGGAAAATGGGTTCCCTGGCTCAGGCCATCCCTCCGGAGCTGGGCAACGGGAGCCCCAGTGCTCCCAGGGGACACCAGCCACCCCCCCACAGCCGGTCCCTGGGCTCCGCATCCCTCCCCATCCCCGCTTGCGGGGGGGAATTAAACAGCGCATTTGAGCCGAATTTGTAACGACGAAAGGAAATGGGGGGGGTGGGGGGAAGCCCTAGGAATTATTCACAGTGTTTGGGTTTGGTTGGGTTTTTTTGTTTTTTTCTTTTTTTCTCTTTTTAAATGATGAATTGCAAGTCAAGAAGCATCTCTTCAGGGCTGAGAGCCTGAATCCGGCCCAGGCTGCTCCGGAGCCAGGCGGGTGGGAGATATCGCCCGCGTCCTCGCCGGGAAAGCCAGATTTACTCCTTTCCATATGCATAATAAACGCAATTACAAAGTCAGCCTAAACCTGCGGCGCAGACAAAGAAAGAGGCGGCTTCGTAATTAATCACACGTGTGAGAAGAAAGCCTGTTACATTAGGGTTCGTTATTCGGTGGATTAATTAAAAAAGGGGGGGGAGGGGGGGAAAGACCGTTTTCTGCGGTAGGAAATGTGTTATTAGGCTGCGAAGACGGTCCCTGGAAATAGCTTGTGGGCGCGTGGCAGCTCCCGTGTCGCTGCATTATTCAGCCAGGCCGGCTGCTGGTTTAACTGGGCTGTGAAATCGCCGGAGCCGGTGCCCGGCGTCGTTTTCCGAGGGCGCTGGATGATGGGAGAGGGGTCTCGGAGCGATGCCGGAGCGGCACCGCCCCTGCTAGAAATCACCTCCCGGTTGGAAATCTGGCTTTCGCATCCAGCCCGTGCTCTTTAGGGTTTTCCCGTTCTTTGGGAACTCGCAAAGCGTTTCGCAAATCGACTCAGCAGAAGCGATAAGGGCTTGAAAAATCCAGAGTCTCATTTAGCGGGAGCGGAGTTACAGGCTCCGATACCCTTCTCCATTGCATTTGCACTACATTCTCATTTGCATTTAAATTACAAACTTAATTTGGGCCGGCGTTTGAGCTGCTGGGCTATTAAAATAAAACTCTATCTTGATGACCAGCAGCAGAGGGACGCCTGGAATGCCACCGGTGTGGTGCAAAGGCTTTTGGTTACCGGGGCTTGCAAAATAACCTCGGGATTTCATGAAAGTGGGTTTTCCCAGCACGGGAGAGTTTTTAAAACTTGAATTTAGAGGTAGATCCTCTCCCCAAAACACCAACCCAAGCAGGACCCTCCTCGTTTTCAGTGCCTGGGAGTCGAAGGAGAGCTGGAAACCCCTTGCGATCTCTTATTTATTTTTTTTTTTTTAGAAAGCATGGTTCCCATACAGAAATGCCGTCGAAAGCCCAAAATCACGAGGGCCGGAGCTGGAAATATTGGCTGAAGCACTTTGCGAGGTCCCCAGCTCCATCACACGCAGAGTAGCGGGGGGCTGCTATAGCGGGGGGGTGGGATGGGGTCAATTTAATTTCACACAGCTATAGACAGAGAGAGATATATATATAGAGAGAGATATATATAAGTACACAGAGTGCCCTCCGAGCATCCCAGCCGTGGCGCGGCTCTGCCCGGGCAGACACAAGCTCCCAGCGATGTTTCCCTGGGTCAGGATTCGATCGCAGTTTCCCAGCCCCAACGAGGGGCTGGTGGAACTGGTTTTTCGGGTGGGTGCTGTTGCGGGGAGAAGCTGGACCAGCCCTTGAGTGCCTGCTGGGATGCAGCTGGAACGGGCAGGCGGGTGATGCTCTGGGTCTGTGGCATCGGGAAGGCTCCGGTGCGGTGTTTGCCGTCAGTGTCCTCTTTTCCCTAGGAATATTCTCTTTTTTTTTTTTTTTTCTTTCTTTCTTTCTATTCAGCAAAACCTAAGCTAAGAAAAGCCATGTTCCTCGCCGCATCCTGGGCTCCCAGCTCTGCCCGAGCGTGGCTGCGTTTAAAAAAATCATGACTTGAAGCCTTTTAACATGCTTTAAGGCCGTTGCAGGCACGTTTCCCAGCAGGCTGGGAAGTTGGCAGGGCTCCCCGGGATGGAAGGATCCCACGGGGATGGGAAATGGAGGTGGTTGAGCTTTGGAGGTGGGGGTGGCCGAGCTGCCCGCAGAGTCCATGCAGCCCCCAGCACTCGTGGCTCCGTCCCCCCAACACGTCCTGGAAGGGGCTGCGCTGGGGCAGAGGTGCCCCATCCATGGGTGATGGGGTTCATCCCCCCCCTGTCCCCCAGTTTCTTCTCTCTGCTCTCGGCAGCCACCGCTGCTGGGGTTGGAACCGCTGCTCTCCTCCGTGCCTTCACCAGCCTCGAGCACAGGGTTGGTATTTCCAGGGGACACTGAGGCACTGGCTAAGGCGGGTTAAAGAGATCAGTGATTTTGGGTCATCACATTTTTGGGGGGTTACCCCCCAAATCGAGATATCAAGCTGGAATTCAGCTTCATGCTGAAGCCTGGAGTGAAACCCAAGATGTCCTGGTCCACAGTGTGGGACATCCCACCCTTGTCACGACATCCAACCTCTGGTGGGACATCCCACCCTTGCCAAGACATCCAACCCCTGCCAGGACATTCCACCCCTGGTGGGACATCCCACCCTTGTCACGACATCCAACCCCTGGTGGGACATCCCACCCTTGCCAAGACATCCAACCCCTGCCAGGACATTCCACCCCTGGTGGGACATCCCATCCTTGCCAGGACATTCAACCCTTGTCACGACATTCCACCCCTGCTGGGACATTCCACCCCTACCAGGACATCCCACCCTTGTCACAACATCCAACCCCTGCCAGGACATCCCACCCTTGTCACAACATCCAACCCCTGCCAGGACATCCCACCCTTACCAGGACATCCCACCCTTGCAGGCCCCTCGCCATGAACCGGCTCCAAACCAAGAGCCTTTCCCACCTGAGGGTTTTTCCCCCAGGTTGGGTGGAGGTGGGGAGCCGAAGGATGGTCTCCAGCTCCTTCTGGACACCTTAGTCCCTCTTCTCATGGAGCTGAAGCTCAGTCTCGTGGGACCCTGGGGGTTTTCCCCCAATTCCTGCCCTGGTTTTGACCCTGCTCGCCCTCCCGTACCCAATGCTCCATGAGCAGCCATGCTTGTGGCAGCAGGGGATGAGGAGACCACGCGTGGCTCTGCCGGTGGGCCAGGACTCCATCAGTGCCTGCAAAGGGATCCCAAGGAGCCCTGGGTGGGAGATGGAGATGTCTGGGCTGATGCAACGCCGAGTGAGAGGCAGCGGGGACACGGTGCGGGCAGACGAGGAGGATCGCTCGCGCGCTCCAGCGGCGATTGATTTGAGATCCGAATGGGCAATTTCACCCTTTTCGGTTCGTTTGAAAAAAGAAATTGGGTTTGGCTGCCTCGGCAGCAGCTGCCTTCCTAACGGGGAGGCTGCAATTTCCACAGGCTCCGGAGAAAGGTAGGGCTGGTAAGGAGAGGTAATGGCTTTGATTAGGCTAAATTGATACAACTGGAAAAACCAGAGACGTGACCCAGGCTCCCCATCCAGCCCACCAGCCCCAGGTGCAGCCGGGCGCTCGCCTGCTTCCTCCAGCTGCATCAATTTGTCCACTAAATGCTATTACCGCTTCCTCCGAGCCTCCTCCTCCTCAGCCTGGTTGACCTCCCAGCCGCAGCCATGGTGGTGGGAAGGTGAGAGGAAGGGAAAGTCGTGGCTGCCGGATGCTGGTGGGGAGGAATTCAGGGAGCGGAAGGTTGGGAGGACCTATCAGTCATCGTTTAGCAGCAGATAATGCGGTCCAGAGGTCCCCGGCTGGTGGTTCCTGCAGGATGTTCTGCCTTGGAGCTCGGCTGCTTCTATGGAAGGATGGTTGCTCCATCCAGGTGAGTGCTGAGCACCAAATCCCTGAACCTCTGCCTCTTGCGGGCCGTGGGTCCTTTCTCAGTGCTTGCATGACCTCTGGCCCTGCTTGGGGAATTATGAAATGATGGTGGTATTTTTCCCATCTTCTACTAAAAAAAAAAAATAAATGTTAAAAAATCCTGTCCTTTCTGGCTTTGCAACAGGAGTTCTGGGCAGTGGGGTTGCTCATCCTTCATCTAACGGGCAGGGGAGGGAGAGTCCTCACAGCGCTGCCCGTTAGTCCATCCTAATTGCTTTAGCGCCGCGAGGAACTCCTCAGGTCCCTACAAATTGCTCCCTTAATGAGATCTTTCTCAGTCTTAACGGCATTGGAGGCAGAAGGGTGAGGAGCGGTTCCCCGCCATCCTGATGGATGCTGGGCCCGGGGAATTTGGCATCGGCACGTGGACACGGGGTGAGCTTGGGACGTGCCCCCCTCCCCACCAGTTCCCTGGCCGCATTCCCAGCATCACATCTACGTCTAGGGCTGCCCTGGCTGCGGTCAGAGGCTTCTAAATAACACAGTAATGACTTCAACAGTAGAAAGTTGTCGTCGGGGGCCAGTCCCGGTTTGAAGGACTCCAGTAAAATTTTTCCTAAGGATCTGGAGCTCTTCAATAACACTGTTTCTGAAGTGGCATCGTTTTCTCTTCCCACCTCTGTCTGGTTTTTGGACACAGCTCAGAGGGGGATGGAGTGAGGTCCCATGATGTGGCATCGCCCCCCGACACAGTCCCCTTCTGCCATGGGAGTGTTTCGCTTCTTGCTCGGACTGCGATGCCGTCTTGGCCCCATGCAGGAGGAGAAGCANTGCTCTCCTCCGTGCCTTCACCAGCCTCGAGCACAGGGTTGGTATTTCCAGGGGACACTGAGGCACTGGCTAAGGCGGGTTAAAGAGATCAGTGATTTTGGGTCATCACATTTTTGGGGGGTTACCCCCCAAATCGAGATATCAAGCTGGAATTCAGCTTCATGCTGAAGCCTGGAGTGAAACCCAAGATGTCCTGGTCCACAGTGTGGGACATCCCACCCTTGTCACGACATCCAACCTCTGGTGGGACATCCCACCCTTGCCAAGACATCCAACCCCTGCCAGGACATTCCACCCCTGGTGGGACATCCCACCCTTGTCACGACATCCAACCCCTGGTGGGACATCCCACCCTTGCCAAGACATCCAACCCCTGCCAGGACATTCCACCCCTGGTGGGACATCCCATCCTTGCCAGGACATTCAACCCTTGTCACGACATTCCAGCCCTGCTGGGACATTCCACTCCTACCAGGACATCACACCCTTGTCACAACATCCAAACNGATGCAACGCCGAGTGAGAGGCAGCGGGGACACGGTGCGGGCAGACGAGGAGGATCGCTCGCGCGCTCCAGCGGCGATTGATTTGAGATCCGAATGGGCAATTTCACCCTTTTCGGTTCGTTTGAAAAAAGAAATTGGGTTTGGCTGCCTCGGCAGCAGCTGCCTTCCTAACGGGGAGGCTGCAATTTCCACAGGCTCCAGAGAAAGGTAGGGCTGGTAAGGAGAGGTAATGGCTTTGATTAGGCTAAATTGATGCAACTGGAAAAACCAGAGACGTGACCCAGGCTCCCCATCCAGCCCACCAGCCCCAGGTGCAGCCGGGCGCTCGCCTGCTTCCTCCAGCTGCATCAATTTGTCCACTAAATGCTATTACCGCTTCCTCCGAGCCTCCTCCTCCTCAGCCTGGTTGACCTCCCGGCCTCAGCCATGGTGGTGGGAAGGTGAGAGGAAGGGAAAGTCGTGGCTGCCGGATGCTGGTGGGGAGGAATTCAGGGAGCGGAAGGTTGGGAGGACCTATCAGTCATCGTTTAGCAGCAGATAATGCGGTCCAGAGGTCCCCGGCTGGTGGTTCCTGCAGGATGTTCTGCCTTGGAGCTCGGCTGCTTCTATGGAAGGATGGTTGCTCCATCCAGGTGAGTGCTGAGCACCAAATCCCTGAACCTCTGCCTCTTGCGGGCCGTGGGTCCTTTCTCAGTGCTTGCATGACCTCTGGCCCTGCTTGGGGAATTATGAAATGATGGTGGTATTTTTCCCATCTTCTACTAAAAAAAAAAAATAAATGTTAAAAAATCCTGTCCTTTCTGGCTTTGCAACAGGAGTTCTGGGCAGTGGGGTTGCTCATCCTTCATCTAACGGGCAGGGGAGGGAGAGTCCTCACAGCGCTGCCCGTTAGTCCATCCTAATTGCTTTAGCGCCGCGAGGAACTCCTCAGGTCCCTACAAATTGCTCCCTTAATGAGATCTTTCTCAGTCTTAACGGCATTGGAGGCAGAAGGGTGAGGAGCGGTTCCCCGCCATCCTGATGGATGCTGGGCCCGGGGAATTTGGCATCGGCACGTGGACACGGGGTGAGCTTGGGACGTGCCCCCCTCCCCACCAGTTCCCTGGCCGCATTCCCAGCATCACATCTACGTCTAGGGCTGCCCTGGCTGCGATCAGAGGCTTCTAAATAACACAGTAATGACTTCAACAGTAGAAAGTTGTCGTCGGGGGCCAGTCCCGGTTTGAAGGACTCCAGTAAAATTTTTCCTAAGGATCTGGAGCTCTTCAATAACACTGTTTCTGAAGTGGCATCGTTTTCTCTTCCCACCTCTGTCTGGTTTTTGGACACAGCTCAGAGGGGGATGGAGTGAGGTCCCATGATGTGGCATCGCCCCCCGACACAGTCCCCTTCTGCCATGGGAGTGTTTCGCTTCTTGCTCGGACTGCGATGCCGTCTTGGCCCCATGCAGGAGGAGAAGCACATGGTCATTGCAACCGTGGTGTCCCAGGATGCCTGGGCTTTGCTGACAGCCGCGTGTTGGAGGGTGACAGCCCTTGGTGGGTGTATGGGGCCGTTGGATCTCCCCAGCCACGGTGGGAGCAGCAGCAGAGCAGCTCTGCCCAGGTTGCTTCTCCTTTTGGTCCTCTCCCTACATGACTTGGGTCATGGGATGTCCCCCATCCTCAGTTCTCCAAGATGAAAAAGTCTTTGAGGCCACCGCTCTGCTAGAGCTCCGTGGTGGTGACCTGGGTCACTTCTGAGCGCAGATCGTCCCCTCCGTGGCCCCGGCAGCCCCCTTGGAGGCTGCCCACGTCTAGTCATACCGGCTTGTTGCAGGCTTCAGAAGGGGTGCAGGTGGAGACACGTTCCCGTGTGGTGTTTCTGGCGCGGGAGAAGCTGTTCTGGTCCACGCGGGCTCGGAAAGGCAGGCAAAACTCTCGGAAACACCTCTTGAAATTTTCATCCAGGAAAGCATAAAGGACGGGGTTGAGGCTGCTGTTGGTATAACCCAGGGCGATGCAGAAATGCAGGCTGGCCACCACGTAGGGGTTCTTCTTATCTATGTCCACCAGCGTCCAGACGATGACGAAGATGTGGATGGGCGTCCAGCAGATGATGAAGGCTGCCACCACCACCAGCACCATGCGCGTGATGCGCCGCAGGTTGCGGTCTTTCTCCTTGGAGCCTGAGAGGAGGCGGACACTCTTCAGGCGAAGGATCATCAGCCCGTAGCAGATGGTGATGACCAAGATGGGGACCATGAAGGCGAAGATGAAGACGCAGATCTTGGTCACAGTGTCCCAGTAGATGGGAGGATCGGGAAACTGGAGCGTGCACAGCACCATCCCATCTGCAGGAGAGAGGACGATCAGAGGGAGCCGGTGGAGTGTCTGCTATGAATACCGTCTGCTTCGTCATGGCTGGGGCATGTCCATGCTTGATAAAAACACAAGGAGACCCATGCCCACCCACCAGCTCTTTGGAGAGATTCCCCGGGCGCTTTGTGCCACCAGCCCCCTGCCCTTGGCGTGCTGATGGGATGTAGTGGGTGCAGTGACCCAGGGACTTGCTCTCTGCAGAGCCTCCTGGGCCATCCCCACGCTGCCCCCTCCCCACCCCCATGGTGGACACGTCCCCATGTCACCTTCCACTGAAACCCCTCTACTTCCTCAAGATGCCCAGAGCTTTCCTAGCAGCCAAGGGCTGGTGTCCTCACACGGGAGCTGCAGACCTTAGTGTGGGCCAGCCAGGGACTCTGCAATACCATTGAGGGTGGTTTTAGGCACCTGATTTGCACCCCAGGAGCTGGGGAGAGGCACTGGTTGGACTGGAGATGGGGAAGCGGGAGGACAGTTTCTGGGACTGTTTCCAACCTCTGCAGCCAAAATGGAAAATAACACCGTGAGGATTTTCCATGGCAGGGCATGGCTACGGCCTCACAGAGGGGTGCCCATCCCTGAGCTCAAACCTGCTGCAGGATCGGAGTTTGCCAGGAGGGTCACAGATGGGACAGGAGAGGACCTTTCCCCAGAAGCCACTTGCCTTTTGACTTGGTGACCGCCATGGCCATGATGGGCACCCCGATGAGGGAGGAGAGCACCCAGATGCAGACATTGATGATCTTGGCCTTGGCTGGCGTGCGGAAATCCAGGGCCTTAACTGGGTGGCACACGGCGATGTAGCGGTCCACGCTCATCATGGTGAGGGTGAAGATACTGGTGAACATGTTGTAGTAGTCAATGGAGAGCACGACTTTGCAGAGCAGCTCCCCAAAGGGCCAGGTCTCCATCAGGTACTTGGCGCTCTGGAAGGGCAGCGTGCTGGTGGCCAGCGCATCTGCCAGGGCCAGGTTGAAGATGTAGATGTTGGTGGCTGTCTTCATCTTGGTGTACCTGGGGGTGGCAGAGAAGGTCAGATGGTCAGGGCTGGCTTACCATGGCCAAGTATGCGTGCTGGCAGTCAAAGTGATGAGGAGGGGGCGCAGCCTGGCTTTCCTTGGCTGCTCGCAAGGTGCCATCACCTTCGGTGGGCAAAGGTACATGCTTGCAACGTGCCCTTCTGCAGCATGGCTGTGCTCAGCACCTTTCTGGATGGATCCCAGGGAGCACATTGAGAAAGGACTTGGGTTTGTGCGTGATTTTAGTGTGTGTTGAAGTCCTGGTGCCTGAGCAGGGGGTCACACGCATACATGAGACCTTATCCAGCACCTCCAGAACATGGCTTAGAACCTGCCGAAGCAGCTATCCCTTACCTGACCAGGGAGGGGACACTCATTCCTGTGGCTGCCTTTATTCAAAGGAAATCTGCAGAAATTTTCAGAGGAGTCGCTTCTCTAATTAAATCGATTTACTCCATTTCCCCGAATCAGTTGCACAATGTCTTTTACCTCCTGAAACCTCCTTTATATCTGATTTTCCACCCAGTAAATTGTGATTATCTAGCTTGCTTCCCTGTCGAGTTTACTTGCAGAAATTGGATCGATTACCCCCGGAAACAGGCCATCTGGAAGCAGCCCAATTAGCCGGGCTGGAGCTCCAGAGCCTTTGGAGCCCCGCGTCCCCTGGGGTGTTCGGCAAGGGCTGCGGCCGCCCGTGGCTGGCACGCCAGCTCTGGTCCTTGTCACATCATGGTAAGAGAAACGCCTGGTCCTGGGTGCCAAAACCTTTCCTGAAGGGATGAGGCATCGTTTTGGTGGGAGCTGTGGCTGCCCCATCCTCGGAGGTGTTCAAGGCCAGGTTGGATGGAGCTTGGAGCAGCCTGGGCTGGTGGGAGGTGTCCCTGCCCAGGGCAGGGGGTGGCACTGGATGAGCTTTAAGGTCCCTTCCAACCCAAACCATTCTGGGATTCTATGGTTCTATGTCCTCGGAGCACCCAGCCCTGCAGGTGTTGCTCAAGGTGATGCCTTGAATGGCACGGTTGGTTTGAAATGGAAGCTCATCCCTGCTCCCAAAGGGGCCGTTGGGGATCCCCAAAGGGCAACGCGTTGGGGTTGGGGCTCTGCAGCTGCCCCCGGGTTGTTTGCGAGGCTGAAGTCAGGGCTACGCCAGCAGCTCCAACCCTCCCCGTGCGCTCCCTTCCAGCAAGTCCATCCCCCGCAGCCCAGAGCTCATTTAGATGCACCCTCATTAATTAACAAAAGTGTCGGTTTGAAGACAAGCGTCTTTGTGCATGGCTAAACCTGCCTGTAGCATCCCCGGGGTGAGGGCCCTCGACAGAGGAGGGGCTGAATTCGGCCCTGGTTTATGGGGGGAGACAACCCCTTGGTTGCCAGATGAAAAGATGCTGGTCCGGCTGGTAGAACCCCATGGTGTGACGGGGTACGTGGAGTAAATTGGGGTAAGGGCATTGAACGGCTCCAATCTTGGGTGGTTGATGCTCTTCCACCCAAGCTGCAGACCAGGAGAGTGGGTTGGTGTAGGAAAAGGGTTCCTGGGCTTGATGTTAATATCAGTTCCCTTCGTTTTATCCATTTCTCCATCTCAGGAGGGTCAGGAGAGCGTGCCGGCGGGGGGAAAGATACAGTAGGGCCAGGAGACGGAGGCTGCAAACCCCATTTCTCTTGGGGGTAAAATAGCAGCTGGGATGGCACCCAGCTCCAACAGCGTCCCCTCCTCATTCACCTCGGCTGCAAGTGGCAGCCCCTTGGCCGGGGGTGGAAATATTTGAGTTGAACTCGTTTTTGGTTTTTTTTTTTATTTTAAATACGGCATAAAAAAAAAAAAAGTCTTTTCCTTGAAAAGCCCTTTTCAGTTCTCTTTAGTGTTATGTTCCAAGCTCTTTTGCGAAGGCGTCCCTTAGAAAAAAGTTTCACTCCAGGTTAAACAAAAACCTGAGAATTTGTGTTATTATCAGGTTTTTGCCTCACCTAGATTCAAAAAAAATAGTCCTTTCGGGTAGATTCACACTTCTTTGATCTCTGCTTTTCAAGTAAAGTGGGGGAAAAAATCCGTTATTCACGCCATGCTCCGTGCAGGGTAAGCATGTCCCCAACCCCCTGATAGATGTGGGGGGGCCGGGGCTGCAGCCCCCTCCCCGGGCAGGATGCGGCTGTACTGGTGAGGGCAAAGCAGCGATGGGAATGAACTGGGATGATGGGGATGAACTGGGATGACGAGGATGACTGGGATGATGGGGATGACTTAATTTATCCCCCAGAGCTAGGGTTTTGGGTTAGGATTTGGCCCCCTCCAGGACGGGGCTGAGGGTCAAACCCGCTGCATGGGGTGGGGGGTCCATTGTGGTGACACCCCCCCCC
>VWZL01002775.1:12459-24507 GCA_013396915.1 Stercorarius parasiticus | reverse complement strand
GGGGGTGAAAGACCCCCCCGCCCCCATCCCAAGATGGGTACAGGGATGTGACACCCCTGATCCCTCCCTCCACCACCCCAGGATAAGGGGAGCTGGGATGCTTGGGGATGCAGAGGGTGACCCCCCCGCCATCGCAGCCCCTCTGAGACACCCCCCCTCCCCCTGCCTGCCCCCGAGTCATGGCACCTACCGGAGCAAATCTCCTGGGCATGGGCACAGGGGGCACCTTGCTCGGCGCAGGGTCCTCGGGGCCACCAGGGCTCTGGGGGGACACGGCCGACCCTGCTTTGCCCACCACGCCGCTGATGCGCCGGTACGAGCGGGTGCTCTCCGAGATGCNCCGAGCTGCCGGGGACAGCGGGGACAGCGTCACCCCCTCTCTGCTGGCGTCTTCCCCCTCCCCGATCCCCCTTCCCACAAGGTCTCAGCGGGGTTAGGGCCTCCCCAATGGGACCCAAGGGACCAGGATGCCACCCACAGCCTGCTGACAGAGAAGGCCCCCGGCACCCATCCTCCCTTAAATGAGCCCATTGACCACAATTTCCAAAAAGAGAGAAAAAAAAAATATATATATATTTGACAACTTGCAGGGGGTCCCGGTCTTGGTGTCACCCCCAAATAATCTGAGTCCCCTTCTCCAGGGACAACCCAGCACCCCTGCGATTGCCCTTGTCCCCTCCTGCACCCCAGGGCCAGCATCAACTCCCCTGGGGACTTCAGCTCAGGGTGGGGATCCCTTTGCTCCATGCCCCCCAGGGACAATTTGGGGTTCCCTATCCCAGGGAGCGGGGGGACAACCCAGCAGGTGTTGAAGTTGACCCGCCAGCACCATGCAATGACCCCCCCCCAACACCCAGTGCACCCCCAGGCTGGAGGGGGTCCCTACCTGAACTTGACGGGGGGGATGTCGGGGGCCGTGCTGCCCGGTGGGGGCTGCCCGGGCGGGGGGCTCAGCTCCGGCCCCCGCCGTGTGCCACTGGTCTCCGTCTCCGAGCGTGTCTCCCAGTACGCTGCCCGCCGGCTCTCGGTCGGGCTGCGGGTGCCGGATGCCGGGGGGCCGGGGGGGCCATCCAGGGTGCCGGCACTGCCTGTGGAGGGGAGGCTGCGCGGTGTCGGAGCCTCCGCTGGTCCAGGGAAGTGTGGCTCCGACGCCTGCCGAGGGAGCTCGGGGCGCTCTGGGGGACACACACACACAATGGGGACAATAAACCTGGTGTCCGAGTGAAGGGACAGCCCCACCACGGGTGATATCCCCCCCCATCCCGACTCACCCGTGGGGCTGTGGCCAGGTTTGGGGCGGGAGCCGGCCCGCGTGAGGTTTTTGAGGGGCAGCGGCGGGGGGATCTCCTCGCTGTGGGCCCGGCGGGGCGCAGGGCGCGAGGGCACCAGGATGCTCTCGTAGGTCTTGTTGGTGATGTCCATCCCCATGCAGCTCCAGCGGGTCTGGGGACAGGCGGGCGGGGGGCTGGCGGCCAGCGGCGACGTGCCCTTGAAGGAGCGCTGGAGGGGGCTCACCTGGGGGCAGACACCCGGTTCCAGGGCTGCCCAGCCCCCCAACAGCGTCCGGACCCCTCGCTGGGGACGTGGGGTGTCCCCCCTGCCACTGTCCCACGGGTACCTTCTCCTCCAGCTCATCCTCGCTGTCGTAGGGGAACTCCTGGGGGGGCTCCCAGTCATATTCAACGTGGATCTGCAGGGAGAGCTTCCCTGCCTGCGCCTGCTCCAGCTGCGGGACGGGGCAGGTCAGGGGAGTCTCAGCACTGGGTGGGGGGGACGGACAGGTGCTAGGAGCCCCCCGCCTCCGCGCCAGCCCTCCCCTGGTGCTTTGATCCCCTTTCCCCAGCCCGAGCATCTCCCCCATCCCTCCATCCCACCTACCAGCTCTTCACACTCTGTGTGCTTGAGCCTCCTCGCCACATCCAAAGCCGTCTCGCCCGCCGCGTTCACTGCCCGAGGGACAAAAGGGGACGGACACAGGTTACAGCCTCTCCGCTCCCACCAGAGCACCCCCAAACCCCCCCGTCCCGGCCCCGTACCCATGGAGAAGGTGGCTTTGCCCTTCAGGAGCAGCTTGAGGCAGTTGGGCTGGTTGTAGAGCGCGCTGTAGTGCAAAGCCGTGTTCCCATCCTGCGTCACCCGGTCCAGTGTCCCCCTGCGCAGGGCCACCAGCATGAAATTCAAGGCTCAAGAGCACACAAGTATCAGTCCCTCGCGCTCGTGCATGCTCCTCCTGCAGGAGGGCGGGCAGGGGACACCGTCGGCAGCTGGGGACGCACCCGTTCTGGATGATGAAGTCCACCAGAGGAAGGGACGATCTGTCGGCGTGGCGTATGGCCATGTGCAGCGCCAGCTCACCCGGGTCCTGCCATGAGATGGGAGCGGAGAGGAGAGCTGAACCTGAGGATGCTCATCTCCCATGAGACGGAGGGGAGAGGAGAGCTGAACTTGAGGATGCTCATCTCCCATGGGATGGAGGGGAGTAGAGAGCTGGACCCGAGGATGCTTCATCCCCACCGAGATGGAGGGGAGAGGAGAGCTGGACCCAAGGATGCCTTATCTGCCCCAGGATGGAGGGGAGAAGCAAGCTGCACCCGAGGATGCTCATCAACCCCAAGACAAAGGGAAAGGAGAGCTGGACCCGAGGATGCTTCATCCCCACCAAGATGGAGGGGTGAAGAGAGATGGATCTGAGGATGCTCATCTCCCACAGGATGGAGGGGTGAAGAGAGATGGATCTGAGGATGCTCATCTCCCCGAAGACGAAGGGAAAGGAGAGCTGGACCCAAGGATGCCTTATCTCCTCCAGGTTGGAGGGGAGAAGAGAACTGGACCTGAGGATGCTTCATCTCCCCCAAGACAAAGGGAAAGGAGAGCTGGACCCAAGGATGCTTCATCTCCCCCAAGATGGAGGGAAGGAAAGAGCTGGACCCGAGGATGCTCATCTTCCCAAGGGCACATCTCCACCCAAAACCCTGAGCATGGGCACCTAGAGGGGGAAAATCCATTTACGCTGCCGGGCAGAGGGAGCGTGACAGCCGCGGCGGCGTGGGGCTCACCTGGCCCTCGGGGCTGGCCAGGGGCTTGGCCAGATCGTGCCCCTCGGCGAAGGCCTGGAGCAGGGCCAGCAGGTCGCGGGCACGAATGGCTTCCCAGAGGCGGTGGGGATCATCGCGGCTGCTTTTCTGCACGTAGCGTCGCTCCATGTACTTGGCCACAATGTACTCCTTGCGGGCAGCCCTGTGGGAAGGGCAGGATGGCATCAGCTTGACTGGGCATGGAGACCATACCTGCTCCAGCCCCCACCACAGCCATGTCTCCTCCCGAAGCCTTGGGATCAGGGAGAAACCTCCAAAAAAGCTCCAGGTCCCCACCAAAATCCAGGCGATGACACCAGCATCCCCATCTCTCCCATCCCCGGGCTGCCTCAGAGCTGATGGGCGGTGGCACGGGGACAAGGACAGACCATGCACCGTGCACTCCTCCTCCTCCTCCCGGTCCACCCTGAGCCCCCCCGGCCAGTGGCCAACTCACATATCGCTGCCGGCCGAGGGCTTGGGGCAGTCCTGCGCGGGCAGCGTGGCCTCCATGATCTCGTTAAAGCGGGTGTTCCCAACGCTGACAGCCAGCTGCAGAGAGAGAGAGGGATGGAGGGAGACGAGCCCTCATAGCCACGCTCACCCTGCCCCAGCCAGATCCCCATCCCCATCCCGGAGGCACCAGGAAGGAATCCACCGGATCCACCCAGGACCTTCCCAGAGCAGCATCTCCCTGGGGATGCTGTTTTTTCATGGCAGGAGACGTCTGTTTTAACAAGGAGTAGGTCCTGGGGGGCTGCCAGCATCCCCCCCATTCACCCAGACCCCCATGCTGGGGGCTGCAAACTGCCACTGGGGAAACTGAGGCAAGTTTGCGAGCGCTGGAGCAAACTGGGCACAGACAGGATGGAAGAGGAGGGATGAACTCTGCATCTCAGGAGGTTTGGGAGCCAGAGGGCGACTGCCGGTGGGTGCAAGATCTCGGGGAGACACTTACCAGCAGTTCAGAGGTGCTGAGGACGTCCAGGGTGAGGGACTGGATGCGGGAATAATGCACGCCCAGCTCCCGATGGATGCCGGAGCACTCAATACACGTCAGGATGCCCAGGTTGGTGGAGAGCCACGTAGGGTCTGCAGGGGGGAGCGATGCCAGGGCTCAGCATCCCCACCCAGCCCCGCGGGATGCTGCAACCACCTCCTGGGTACCCAACCCACGCCTGGACGGGGGGGACGACACCCCAAGCCCTGACCTACCCAGGGCCCCGCAGTCACAACACTGCTTGTTTCCCGGCATGTTCTTCACCTCGTTGATGACCAGCTTGGTGAGCTCCTGCACGCCGCCGTCTGCCCCGCCGCCCGCTGCCGCCCCGCCGCCGTTGGGCTCCCCCTTGAAAGCGTTGCTCAGGGCTTCGTCCTTACTGTTCTGCAGCACCGAGACCCACCTGGGCAGGAGGGAGCCCCCGTTAGGAGGAGGAAGAGGAGAAGGAGGAGGATGGGGAAGGCAGAGAAGGATCCAGCACCGTAAGGAGTGGGGACGGGCTGTGGCACTTACACAACGCACTCCTGCTCGTCCTCTGCTTGGAAGTGATACGTCCTGTTGTCTGCAGGGATGGGGAGAGCGGGGAGAAGGTGAGGGAGGGGGATTCAGGGATGCCCAAGACCCCAGGAACGGGCTGAAACTACTGCAAAGGGGCTGCTTTAAATGAAAATGAAATCACTGCACGTCACTCTTCCAGCACGCAAACCCTGTTGCAACCTCTTTTTGTCTTTGAGCTTGCTAGATCTCCTCAGAGAGGTCGGTTTCCTCCATAAAAGCAGGCAGGGAGATGCCCAGAGACGGATCAAAAGGACAAAGGGTGCCCAGGTGCCATGGCAGGGCTGGTGGAAGGCCAGCCAGCCACTGGGAAAACCCACTTGGGATGCTCGCCTCCAAAAAGGAAGTTCCCACCCGCAGCTAGGCCGCCTCTGGGTCAAACCCACCCACCCCATCCCTGGCATCCCGCTCCAGGCACTCACGCGTCACCAGGTCGAAGCATTTCTTCTCCTCGGCATGGGGTCGCACTTGGCAGGTGAGGAGGTTCAGCTTGACGGGGGGACGGTTTATCTGCAGGGTGTGAGGGTGAAGCAGGTTGAGGGACTGGGAAGGGGTGGGACACGCATCACCAAGCATGTACCTCCGATGGCAACTCCGGTGGGACAACAACCACGGTCCCTCTTGGGACAACCAGGCGAGTGGGACCCTCTCCGACCCTTGGCAGAACTCGACGTCCCTTGAGCCGTGTCCTCTGTCCCCGCTGCAGTTCGCAGCCTCCACCACCAGGGGGCAGCACCCACCTCCCAAACCGCCCCGGCCCCTTTTAGCCTTGTCTGGAACCTCAAGACCCATCTCGCTGCCCCGGCCAAACCCACCGTCCCCTCCCATTGACACCTCGCAAACGTGGGGGACCCCATTTAGTACATCCGGTCCCAGCTCGTACTAAATTTTAAGCCAGGAAGATTCACGACCAGTTTGGACAAAACTAAACCCAAAATCCAACGGTAACCAACGCTCAAAGGGTGACTACAAGGGTCAGGGCTGCAGCCCCCCTGGCTCTCCTCACCGTGCTGTGGGAGATGGTCAGACAGCCGTACTTCACGCCGCACTTCCTCTTCTGCCAGACTTTGCGGATTCTGAGGAGGAGGAGGAAGAGGAGAAGTGAGGACGCATTGCACAGCCCTGATCACCCACATCCCTCCGCCTCCCAAACCAGCCACGGCAGCCCTCGGCAGAGGCCCGATGGCTTTCTGGATGTGGGGTTGTGCTTCCTGTAACTCAGAGAGCACGAAATGTCCTGCTGGGGGGGCTGGCCGGCCACGGGCCGTGCTGGCTACAGCATCACAGATCCAGTAGCCCCAGTTCAGCAAAGCACATAACCACCTGCTCAAAACCTGGTGCCCATCACCCAGAGGTCCACTGAGAAGGTGAAGACCTTCTCTTTGGGGCTCTGAGGGCTTTATTTTTCACCCTAGATGATCCCACCGGGGTCTTTTCTCCCTCCATGCCCAATAAACAAGGAATTTCTTCCCCTCCCATCAGCCACACAGCACACAGCTCTTCAGGGTGAACTTGGCACTGTTCCTGGAGACCCATATCCGAGGACACTACACCCATGCAGCACCAGCCACCGTGCCCAGCCAGCCACCCAGGAGAGCATCACGGGAGAAGCATTCCAGGTACAAGAGCCTGTTGGGGGCCTTCACATATGAAATGGGCCAATGACACCAAACCATCATGGGGGAAGGTCCCCTGCACCACCTCCAAACCTCCTCCTTCCCCAGCTGCAGTTGGAGACCCACCAAACCCTGACCACCAGCTCTCAGGCCTCCACCAGCCTGGGGAAAAATCCCATTCTCCAAGTATTGATGGATGCTCAAGATCAGACGGGACCAATTGCACCCAAAGACCTGGCTAACAGCGACCAAAATCCTCACCCAAACAGTTCCATCTTGGGATGTCTCAGCTCTGGGGCCTCCCATGAGCATGATGCTCTCCCAGCCCACAGCAACACTGGGATGGAGCTGGGAGCTCTCTGGGCAAATAACACCCATCCTCACCCATCGCTCTTCTTGTACAGAAATCCCGACTTCTCCGTCCCATACTGCTTGTTCCCTTGGTGCTGGTGGATGCTGTAGCCACTACCGGAGTTTTTCCTGCTCAGGTTTTCCTGAGCTCACCAGGGCAAAACAAAACAAAACAAAACAAAACAAAACAAACATTTAAAAAGCAAAGGGAGAGGCGCAGAAGTGGGTGCTGCCCCCAGGTGACCTCATCCTTACATGAGTGCAGTGCCCAGCAGAATGCCAGAGACCCCTGTCCCTTCCCAGCCTCCGAGCATCTCCCAGCTCTCCTGCTCCGCTCCCACGGATGTCCCCTTTGGTCCCCAGCTCCCCTTTTCCAGCTGCTCCTCGTCCCCAAGCTAAACCCGGGGCTCTCACTCCTCCATAGCACCCAGCACCCTCCCGACCCTCCTTCCCGGCTCTCCTCTGCCCACCCGGGGGTCTCACCTCCTTGCTCTCCAGCTGGAGGATGCTGCGGAGGGAATCGCGGGTCTGCGTGAGCTGCTTCACCTCCTCCTCTTGCGCTTGGTGGAGCTGGAAAGGGAGGCAGCTGCCCTCACTGCTGCGCCGAATGCGGGCATTCTCAGGGGCTGGCACGGGGCGGGTGGCGTCTCGGGGGACACGTCTGAGCGACGCTGGATGGCAGGCTGGGGGACTTACCGCGTGGAGGGAGACAGCGAGCTTCTCAATGAAGGGGTAGAGGTTCTGGGCAGCCTTCCAGCCGTCTTGGAAGAAACTGGGCATTTATTTATTGTGATTAAGATGCAGATGGGGAGGACGGAGGAAAAAAAAAAGAGGTTTTTTTTAGAGAAAACGTGGCAGGAGACCATAGCAACCCCCCTGCAAAGCTGCTCTTGCTTTATGGTTCCTCTGCTCCTGGGACCTAGAGAGACCCCATCAAAGGCCAAGCCCAGCCGATGGGGTCTGGATACCCCAAATATTTGGGGTGCCTGGGATGCAGGATTGGCCTCTTGTTCAACGCAAGCTCATCTCACTGGGGACCAGCCCTGCTAGAAGCCAGATCCTGGAGGTCTCTGGGTCACAGCCCCAGTCGAGGTCGTGTTCTTGGCCAACTGCCCCCTCCCTGCCTCAGTTTCCCCACTCGAGAGCTGGAGGAGATGACACGACACCCACACGCTGCTACTCCAGCCTCAGGGAGCAATGGGAAAGGCGAGGGGGATGTTAATCCTTGCTCCAAACCACCCTCGTTACGAGCCCCACGGCTAACGGCGGAGCCGCTCGGCTGAACTCATCCCTGGAATTCTATCCAGAAACCAAATCATCGGATACATCCCGAGCCAACCCCCTTCCCCCAGCCCCCATGGACACGTTTACAGCTCCTCAAGCCAACAAAGCACGTTTCAACTCCTCGGATGCAACAAGAGAGCGACAGGATCTGCCCAGCATCTTCACCAACAGCTTTGTGGAGCTGGGATGGGAGAAGGTCCCTCGTGGGACCTCCCATGGGTGACAACCGATCCCGGGGATGAGCCCCCCCAGATCCAGGTGGGACCTACTTGTGCTGAGCATGGAAAAACTTGATGAGGCTCTGCAGGAAATCTGGTCCCTGCTTCATCTGAGACTCGCTGGCTTTCAGCAGGTACTGGAAGAGGAGAAGACACCCAGTTAGGTGATGGAGACAAGGCGCGGCTGAAAATATCCCAGAGGAAAGAGCAAGAGGCTGCTCGGCCCTCGCCTTCCCTTCCCCGCGTGAGGAGGAGGGTTAAAACGCTGGCTGGGTTTCAAGAAGTCGAGTCACGACGTTGGGATTCGAAGGCAGCTCGCTGGGGACCACCCTCAGAAAAACCTGGCTCTGGAAATCCTCCAAGCCCCGGCAAGTTCAAGGACCGAGGCACGGCCCTGGGGTTTCCAGCCAAGCATGCTTCTCCCGCTGCTCATTCCTTCTGGAGTTAATAAATAACCAAAACCCAAGGCAGCTTGAGAAGAAAAGAAAAAGAAAAAAAAAAAAAACCAAAAAAACCAACTCAAATGTTTTTTAAGATATGACCCCTTTGCTCCCCCCCCAAAAAAAATCAGATTTTAAGCAGCAAGCGCCTGCAGCACATCAGCCCCGGAGGTCCGCAGTCCTGACGGAGGTGTCCCATGGGATGGGAAATTTCAGCTTGCTCCATCAAACCCATCCATCAGCTGCAGGCAGAAAATACACGGAGCCTTGCTCACCCCAAGCAAAATAAGGCAGGGGGGAAAGAAATTTTCCCCCTGCGAGCTCCTCTCCAGGACGGCGCAGCTGCTGGAGGATGGTTTGGAGCAGGAAGCGAGGGGAGGGGAAGGCAGCCCTGAGTTTTCCATGGTGGGGAAGGACCATGGCGGGATAGAGCCCCTGGGACGGAGCCTCCCGGTGCCCTGGGCACTCTGGGCACCTCTGCCCAGCGAGGGGTCACCTGGGCTGGGCAGGGTTGTGAAATCGCTCCATGCTGAAGGTGCAAAGCCAACGTAGCATCCGAGCCGGAGCGCCGGGGTGTCCAGGCACCGACTGCACCCCCTGAACAAAGTCCCAACTGGAAAAGGCCACATGTGCCAGGCTCTCGTGGGACTTCCCTGCGCTGCCACCCACGCTGAGACCCACAAGCAAAGGGTCCGGGTCCAGCTGCATCCATCCACCCCTGGGGGTGTGAGGTGGCCCACAATGGGGAGATGCAACCACCCCCCACCATCACTGGCCCAGGTTGCCCAGAGAAGCTGTGGCTGCCCCATCCCTGGAGGGGTTCAAGGCCAGGTTGGAGGGGGCTTGGAGCAACCTGGTCTGGTGGGAGGTGTCCCTGCCCAGGGCAGGGGGTGGCACTGGGTGGTCTTTAAGNCTCCGGCCTTTCCATGTGCTGTTATTTATTTCACAGTGGTGCTATTCAAGGCAGTGACTCATCTGGCCGGGTCCCAGCTCCCCGGCCCCGCTGCGGCGGGCGCAGCCTCCCCCCTGCACCCCCTGCCCTTTGCCGGAGGGGGAATACATGGGGCGGCATCGGGCTCCGACGCTGCTGCCGGCCCCTCGGGGACATGGGAGACCCCTGGGAGAACCCACTGAGGGCTTGTCCCCTGCTCTGTGTCACTCTCAAGGGGTTTAGGGGGCATCTGGGATGTCTGGAGCCAGGATGGCTGGGTCCTCTCTTCGCTGGGGGGGCTGACATCGGGTTTCCATCCTTCACCTATTCCCATCTCACCTCCTGAGCACAGACCCCTGGGATCGGGGCGGGGATCTGGGGCCGCTTGTGAGCCCCCCTAACCAAAGTGAAGAACAGTTTTGAGAACAGGATGAAACCGCAAAGCCAACCTCGGGGATGTTATCTAAAAAGCTCACTTTTCACCCCAAGCGTTCTGGCTTTGCAGTGGAGAGGTGGGAGCAGGGTTGGGAGGATGCGGGTGCAACCCACGGGTGCCATTCACAGCTGCATCCTGCAGGGACCCCAACTCGTGATGGGGCGTCCCTGAGCCAGGACCATGCAGGGACATGATGGGATGGGGACAACCGAGGGTCCAGCACCGCCCCCACGTGGCGCTGCTTTGGTGGTGGGGACGAGGACAGGATGACACCCCCACGCTGCTCTGAGCAGAGGGGTCCCCTGTGACCTCCTGGGGCTGAACGGTCCCCCTCCGTCGTCGTCCCCCCCCCAGCACAGCCCCTACCTCGCACATGTGGAGCTGGAAGAGCCGCCGCTCCTTCTGCATGTCCTCGGCCACCTCCGCCGCCAACGGCTCAGCCTGGATGACCCCCGCCAAGCGGGCACGCTCCTTCTCCTTCTCCATCTTCCCCCTGCGGGAGGGGATGGCAATGGGTTGGGGACAACCCTGCTCCGAGGGGTGTCCCATGGTGGGAATGGGATCAGGAGGAACATCTCCAGACCCCCTCTAGCTGGGGAAGGCTGGACCGGAGCCCACCCGATGGCAAACTGGCACCGATGGGTGCCCGGCTGCAGCCCTGGGACAAAACACCTTTGTGCAGAGTGGGATTAGGCGGATTTTGCCGGAGGCAGCGGGTTCCTTACACTTTGGTCTCGTAATCCTTCCAGGCCTTTTCGATCTGCTTCTTGGAGTCCTGCGGCAAAAGGAGAGAGGGGATGACTACCATCAGGGATGGCGAAAGACCCGGTGGCAGTGTCCCACAGCCAAGGGCTTTGCATCACTGCACCCTGCCCTGCTCCTCAGGGAGGGGACTCTGCTCCTTGGGGACAAGGGACATCCCCACTGGGTCTTCACCCTTTGCTCCAGTCCCTTCCAGCCCTCGCTGCTGCCTCCCAGCCTCGGGCATTTGCTCCTTCTCCTGGCCGTGGGCACAAGCTGAGTCCCTAACGAGGGGTCTTGCTGTAATATGTCCCCAAACGGGTGACCTGCAGGCTCGGAGCCCCTGGGGACAGCGCTGGAGGGGACTCACCAGGCGGCCGTCCTTCAGCTGCCCCTTCAGCAGGCTGTCCAGGGGGAAGGAGACGATGTTATTCAGGTTCTGCACCTGCGAAGGGCAGAGACGGGGTTACCCGGCGGGGGTCCCCACCTCAGGGCAGGTCAGGGAGCCGGAGCCCCAGGTCCTTCCCAGTGCTGGGGTGCCCCTCCTGGCTCTATCGCTGCCCCGGGAAGGGTTAAAGAAGCTGGAAGCGGGGCCGGATCCAGGCACGGGGCAGGCTGGGGCTTGTCGGAGCTGGCTGCAAGATGTCTGACGCGGGGCCCTTCCCACAAACCACATCAGCGCCGCGGCTGCCAAAACCAAAGCTGTTCCCCCCCTCCGCCATCGCCACCCCATCCCTGTCCCCGTCCCCCTACAGCACCCGGCGGTGCCACCGGCCCCTCCACGGCCCCGTGATACAAAGAGCCCCCCCACAATGTAAAGGGGGTTTCTCAAAATGTCTTTCTTTTCCCCCAGACCCCATTTCTGGGGTTTGGGGATGGTAACGCGGCCACTGCCGTCCCCGCCAGCACCGTGCTGGGGTCTGTGATGGGGTCACGGGACCTTGCTCTGGTCCCAGAGTCCTTCTGTGCCCCCCTGGGGGCAGCGCCCCATTTTAGTGCTGTTAGAGCAGCTCCAGCACCCACGTGAGACCTCTCCCCTGCACCCAGGTTTATTTTAAAGGCTCCTGAGGGGTTTTGTCCCCGGGGAGAAACGCAGCTGTGGGGCACAGGACCAGCCCTGAACAAGGCAGGGACGGGGCACCCCCATTCCAACAGCTCCGGGGTGACAGGGCACCCTGCTTCCGACAGTTCCAGGGGGACTCCAAGAGGGGAAACCTGGCTTTTTGGATCCGGTCGAGGGTCCCAGCATGTAACACCACTCCGGGGAAAGAGGGGGGACACGGCGGTGGCTGTTCCCACGCCAGCAGCACGTGGGGCGGGAGGTGGGGGACCGGTGCTGCCCTCCCCCGGGAACCGGTCTGACTCCTCCATCGGGGACGGTTCCCGCAGAGCCCCCCCCCAT
>VWZL01002774.1:670725-682181 GCA_013396915.1 Stercorarius parasiticus | reverse complement strand
GCAGTTGCCAACCCATCACTACTTCTCATGCCTTTGCTTGCACATGGGTCATCATCTCCCACCTCCACTGCAACAACAGGCTGCAAGACCTTGCTAGCGCTTTTACCCACCAGCACTGGCATGCTGCTCCCAGGCACCACTTTAGTCACGCTGGTTACATCCCTGTGCCCCTTCAAACCTAGTTTTAAGCACTTTCAATGAGTCCTGCTAACTCCTGTCCCAGAATCCTTCTTCCCCTTTTGGTTAGGCTTTCCCCACCTGTTGCCAGCATGCCTGGTGTCCTGTATATCAATCCATGATCAAAGTAACCAAAGTTCTGCCAGTTATCATTTTTATATGTGATTCTCAAAATCAGCGAAATTGCAGTGAAATCAGTGAAATTGCTTCAATTCCTAAGACAAAATAGGAGAAGAAACAGAACTCTGCAGTTCACAGGAGGGGCAGTTTCAAGCAAATTTCAGATTATTCCATTTCATTCTCACAGATGCTGAGCAATTAATCCATACCTTTAATTATAGTATAATGAGAGAGGTCAGGAGATAGAGAAATACAGTGTTCCTAGAGAAACAGAGGGTTCTTAAAACATTTGTTGATGCTCTCTGTATTTCCAGTAGTAACCAGAAAACCTACGAGTTGAATATAGGTTTACTGAAAGGGAACACACCCCTTAAAGACGGCGTTTTAGAGGCATAGTGCTGATGAGTTGACTCCTAGCTACTGTGGCCAAAAGACACCTCAGAGCATGTGTAAGGCTGTGATTCCCAGACAAATTAACCCTGACCACCTCCTCTCCTCTCTCTTATGCTTGCGTTTGTGCTCATCTGATCCACAGGATACCAGTTTATGGATTTAAACAAGCAGAAAAAATGTCTTCTTGAACTGGATGACTGCAGGTTGAGACATGCAGCAGTGGTAGCACAAGAGAGGGAAAGGGGACAGGCAGGTAGGGGTGAAGGGTGAAGAGTTGCTAAATTGTGATGTAACTGCAGCATAAGAATCACAGAATGGTTGAGGTTGGAAGGAACCTCTGGAGGTCATCTGGTCCAACCCCTCTGCTCAAGCAGGGCCACCTAGAGCCAGTTGCCCAGAAACATGTCCAGAAGGTTTCTGAATATCTCCAAGGAGGTTTTCCTTCTGTAATTATGTAAAGAATAAAATTTTTATTTTCATATTAAGCTTTCTAGGGGTAAAGTGAACTCACATGAAGCTGACAGATAGATGGTATGTTGCTTCCCTGAAAGGAATGAGTATGGCCAAGTAGTGTTACGAGAAGTGCTTTGAATGCCTGCAAAAACAGTGCAGATTTGGGACTTGCAGAAGTTGGGTGTCTCCTCATGTGGAAAAGTACTAACAACTGAGTACTCCAATTTCAGTTCAGAAAAACTGTTTCCAAGGATCTAGATTCTAATCCAAACATCGATGCTCAGGAACCCTAAATCAAGTCCTTTTCTACCACCAGCAATTGCCCTGTGGGTACAATTATCCCTGCTGCTGGTTGAGCAGAAACCGAGCCCAAAGGGCTGACCTTGCAAAATTGCCTAGTAGGTTGGGTAAGCTTTGGTGTTGGCATCTGCAGATGTCAATGAAGTGAGCATCCTCCACAGAGAAGGGGAGTCCATCAGAGAGGATTTTTTTAAACTGTCTTTAAAGGTTGTGTGTCATCCAGAGAGACATGCAAAATGGATTTTCTGATTCCAGCCTGAAAGGGGAAGACTTATAGAACCATAGAGTCATAGAAGAGTTTGGGTTGCAAGAGACCCTAAACATCATCTAGTTCAACCTCCCCTGCAATAAGCAGGAACATCTTCAACTAGATCAGGTTGCTCAGAGCCCCATCCAGCCTGACCTTGAATGTTTTCAGGGATGGGGTGTCTGCCACCTCTCTGGGCAACCTGGGCCAGTGTTTCACCACCCTCAGTGTTAAAAATGTCTTCCTTATATCTAGTCTAAATCTTCCCTCTTTTAGTTTAAAGCCATTACCCCTTGTTCTATCGCAACAGGCCCTGATAAAAAGTCTGTCCCACATCTTTCCTGTAGACCCTCTTAAGTACTGAAAGGTGTCCCCAGAGCCTTCTGTTCTCCAGGATGAACAAACCCAACTCTCTCAGCCTGTCTTCATCAGAGAGGTGTTCCATCCCTCTGATCATTTTTGTGGCCCTCCTCTGGACCCTCTCCAACAGGTCCATGTCTTTCCTGTGCTGAGGGCTCCAGAGCTGGACACAGTACTCCAGGTGGGGTCTCACCAGAGCAGAGTAGAGGGGCAGAATCACCTCCCTTGAATTGCTGGTCACATTTCTTGTAATGCAGCCCAGGATACTGTTGGCTTTCTGGGCTGTGAGTGCACATTGCTGGCTCATGTCCAGATTTTCATCCACCAGTACCCCCAAGTACTTCTCGGCAGGGCTGCTCTCAATTCCTTCATCCACCAGCTTTGACAGTTTTTAACAAAGTGATGGCAGATCAAGTCATAGATTATAAACTGTTTAAGATGGTTGTATTGAACAGTCATCCATCATACATGAAACGACTTGGCTGAAATGCGGAGATCTCAAAAAATTAATAATTTGAATCACGTAAATCAGCTCACAAACTAGATGACTTTTTAGAAAGTGACTAAACGGGTTGAGGATTAAAATGCATTAGTAAACCTAATTGCTGTGGATCAGGTCTGCAAGGCTTTTGACAATGATGCGAAGAAAGAAGCTTGAACTTAAGCCTTGAAAAGTTAACAGTTCAGGCTTTTTTGTGTGGAAAAAATGGAGTCCATCATGAGTAGAGAGGGCTGGGCTAGGACAGTGACTATGGCCAGACCATACCATGTGCCAGGATGAGGACCCCCCTGGCAGGCATAATGCAGTGCCTCTTGGCAGGAGGCAAACAGGGAGTGAGCGAGCGCATGATACCAGATAAGCCCATATTGTCACAGTGGCACAGTTGGCAAAGGCTTGTGCCCTGTTTGCCAGAAGATACTGATTCATGTTCCTGACTGCCATTAACTTGTACGGCCAATTTATTCTAACCTCTCAATGTCTGTTTTCCCCATCTGCTGAAAATCAGTTAATTAACAAGTCAGCTATAATTTGTTCCATGCTTTAAAAAGCTAATATGATATATAAATAATACGAGTAACTTCCTTTGGGATGCTTTATAAAACTTTTCCTAAAATAACAACAGGTTCTGCGTGAAAAGGACAAATGTATCCCGTCAGCTAAAACTTCAGGTTTCTCTCAGCAGAACAAAGCTTGGAAGGCAAAATGTCCATTTTGGAAAGGGCCAAAATACTGGAAATTTCTCCCTATCAGGAAGCTAAGAATTCCCAAACCAGTTGTTTCTAGCCTTAGAGGAAGGAGGTGCATCGTTTAATTTCATTTAGTTTCATTTCAGACATGACGGCTGCCTGCAGCTTGCTCCTTCTTTTCCCTCTTCCCGTTGCAGCAGTTTCCCATGGTGTGGTCATCTGCTCTGCACTGAATCTGGCTATACCTGACTCCATACTGGTTCCAGTGCTCCCTTCCTTTTGGGCTATGGCTATGGCCTTTCCTTTAAACCATTCATCTAATTTACAAGGCAAAAATGTTTTTACCAAGGCCAGTGTAAGTAGGTCCCAAGTCACCCAACGGGTCTCATGCTTCTTTGGGCAAAATTCTCCTCAGAGTTGTTCTCCTGAGCGAAAATCAAAAAGAAACAGTCCTCAGATGTCATCACTCACATTTTCTTCTCTCTAGGTACCAGCTTCAAGTAGTTTTACTGTAGGATAGCTATTTTTCAGGTAGTTCTTTTTATATGAATGTTTTTCAAGTACACTTCTACTCTGGTGATAAATATATCATCAATGACACTTTCCAACTCCTCAGTTCCCTCCTTTGTGTATATTTGGTGCGATGACTCTTTACTGAAGTGGTTAAAATATTGTTACAGCACTTCACTACTACACGCAGCGCAGAGCTAATCTTTCTGAAAGGGCTTTGCGTGTGGCCAGAATGCTTTACTGAGGTCCAACCTGGTCAGTTTACCCTCAGTCAATGAGGGTATCATTGACGTTGATGAACTTTTAGTACCAGAGATAAGTGGGGAAAAAACCACAAATCCTCAAATTGGAGGCTGAGTTCTGAGATTGATCATTACTTTTAAACTTGACAAATTTCACCTGGAAATCATGGAAAACATAACTGCATATTTATGCACAATTTTCAGGATGAGATTTTAAAAACCAGAATTTCAACTCCTGTGGAAACCAGTTATGAGACTCTCCAGGGCAGTGATGGAGTTTTTAGAAACTGAAGCTTCTAACTGGTTCAGCCATCAACCTTAATCCCTTATGTTCACATTATTTACATGGTGTAAATTTTCACCATATCCTATATTCATATTTAATGTATCTATCCACTTTTTGAGACTGTTGCCTAAAATTGTTAAAGCATAGTTCTTAAAACACTTAAAAGTGGGAATAATCTCAGGGCTGCAGTACAGAGAAATTACTTACTTTCTCCTATAAATTGCTAACTGCTTTTGTAACGATTTTTTTCTCTTTTCAATTTTTAATATTACTATATTCATAATTACTATTTAAGTATTACTGCTATTATTACCTAACAAGTGGTGTGGTAGTTGGAAGAACATTAAGAATTTAGTATATAATTTCCTGGGTACCAGCTGGGATACTCTAAAGCCAGACAGCAGGTACTATCAGGGAACGGTGCCTTGGCGATGGTGCCTGTGATATTCCTAAATGTAATGAAAAGCTGACCAGTGTCGCTTTCTGTGCGTGGAAGAGAGGGGATTGCATTTCCTGCTGCAGCTTGTTAGGGCTAACCACTGCATGGACCGTTCTTTTACCATACTCTATGCTCTCTGACGTTCAAATACTATTTTCTTCATAGAAACCGAATTAATATACAAAAGATTACATGTATTTTTAAGTAGTTCCTCATGCAAAAGATACTCAGACTTGGCTTTTTTCATACTTTTCCTTAGAGACTGTTAGAAGCAACAATATTTCAGACTTACTGAAATGCCTAGAGAAATACATCTTTCTCCTTGAGAGATTTGTTTCAAGCTAATGCTACTTTCTGCCAGTGAACATGATGAAGGACAGAGCAAAGAGGAACCCAGTAACTGATAGAAAATATCCCAGTAATGGATGAGAAAGCAAATTAATAAAATACTGACATGATAAGTCGTACAAATTGTTTCTTTGCTCTGAGCGAAAGGGGAAACATGACTTGCTATCATCTGACAGAGTAGGTCACTTTGATGGCATACTTCACGAGACCTGCTGTCCCAGCAGAAGCTATTTGATTTCATTTATAAGGTAATGCTAGTTTCAAAAGATCAATCTCATTCATGCTTTCTCTGCTATTCCTTTTTAAATATCTAATCTAATGCCTAAATCTCCAAAGTAATTTTCTTGTCATAAAGACCATGCAGAAGAGGAAAGAAAACACCCACTGCTTACTCCCTCTTCATTATATTATTTACTCTTCACTCCTTCATTTCCCTTTTTGTCAGCTCTTCCTGCAACAGTCCTTCTTCTTTCTGGCTGGTGTATTTGTGTATGTGTGTCTGCATAGGTGTGCAAGCAAGAAATGACACGGAATAATCTTTTCTTGTAATTTTTTTAAATGGTGCCTTCACATTATGCTTTGGTAGTAAGATAACGATCCAGAAAAATAGATTCTGCCTGCCAATTAGTGAAAAGAGCTGACCTGTTTGACATGTGTAAGAATGGCCAAAGCCTCTCCTTTGCAATATTCAGCAGCCAAAATAACAGGGAAAAAGGACACGCAAATATCAGGTTACGTGGTTATGTTTACTGGAGTTTTCTCTGCTTTGGAAATAGAAGAGACCCCACAATCTGCCACAGGTTTTCTTTCCTCCCCCGCTTTCCCTGCAGGAACCTGAACAGAAACCATGAGGTCTGCAAACTGTGAGCTGGATGCAAATGGTTTCTTTCTCCATCACAAATATTTAAGCATGTCTGATTTTTGATTTTGTTTTCACAATTTTCCATCAGTAAATATTGGTTCTAAACTGAAAAGTAGGGTCTGCAGCAGTAAGCGTGGTGTTGGTCCAGTGTCACCAGTACTTGGACTCTGTATTCAGCACAGCCTTTAGGCCTTGGAGTAAGACATTTCTTAAGCTTGAGGTCAAATCAAAATATAGTTGTTCGAGGAGCTGAAAAAACCCCACACTGGAATGCATGAATATTTCATTCGTAGACCGTCTTTATTCATCCTTGCTTCAAAGCAAAACAAAGCCTGTCGGCTTCCTCGTTGTGTTCTTCAACATCGGATGGGAACTCTGCCTTAATTTCTGCAGGACTGTGCAGTACCTGACATCAAAGACCTGCCATTTGTATCGATATGAAAAGTCCTGCAGGCTGCACTTACTCTGCAGTTTGCAAGCTTCTCAGCTGCCCTTTCTGCCTGCCTTGCAGAGGAAACGTGGCTGCAACTTCATTTGCAACTGTAGAAACAGCAAGAAAGTTGAGGGCCATATTAGCTGTGTTTTGTGGTATGTATTTTTTTATTTCCATTTTCTGCTGCTCTAATCCTACCCACCTTGTACATGTAAAATCATATACTTTAAAGAGAGCTTTGGGCATATATCAGTTGTTCACCTGTGATTTCAGTCCTTTTTCCCCCCACTGATGAATTAATCACCTAGCCTACTTTAATCACAGACAAGATGGTCTCCTGGTATTAATCGTTGTAACTTCTTCGATTTTAAAAGAACTATGCCTTTTTATGTGAGAAAAGGAACTAGCTGGGGTTGAGATTTGTTCAGTTCTTAGAAGAAGCATTCCTTTTTGCCTATAGTAACTCACACGGATAATTCCATACCCCGCCTTCCTCTGTGTTATGTCAATTGTACATCCACTCTCTGCTGGATTTTGCTCTCATGCTAAATAAATACAAACTGGATTCTTGAACATTTGACATAATAACTAATAACCAATTATGAGCCATTATAAATCACTTACCTATATTGTGTCACTTTAAGTTTAAAATAAAGCATGGCTTATATTATTTGACCATATTTTTAACACCAACAAAAAATGGGGGAAGTCTACCCTCATTTATTTGTCAAAACAATATCTGCAATGGAAATGGTGCTGGCCCTAGCCCTTGCCATATCTGCCTTCCCAAGTCCTCCACTACATATTGAATAATTTTTGGTAGCGATGTAACACAATCAATTTGGAGCAAAGAAACTGATCAGGCTCCTGCCTAGAATGGCTCTTTTTTCACTATGGGACCACTGGCTTTCTCCAAAGCTGAATTCCTAGAAATTATTATGCTTCCCTAGTGAAACTGAGAGAACCTAAAGCCTGTCAGCTCTGATAACAAACCCAGGCGATGTGCTGCTGAAGACTGCTATGAAGTTCTCTATGACATCGTGTAATTATCAAAGCTTTGTCTGCACACAGGTCACATTGTTTGAACAACGCTAATAATCCCTACTAATTAATCTCATACCAGGACTCTGGTTACTGACACCAAGCCATATGTGCAGGCTGAGCAGTATCTTATCATGCCCATGATCGCCAGAAAGTGCCACCTCCGCTGCTAAGGCTTACCAAGGAAGAAACCTTGGGCAAAGAGGCACCTCCTCAGCTCTAGAATAGCTGCAATTATTTTGTTTAACCTACTTTTTAAAACCAGAATAGGCAAAGCGCTACAATTTCTTAGGGTAGAGGATGTCATACATGTAAAAAGGTGCCCTTATGGTATAGCAGCTTCTTCTAAGAACAGGAAATAACCTACCTTTGCTAGTAAAATTCTTTAGTATAAGCAGCTGCAGTCACCTCTGCACTTGTATAACTATTCACGTTAGAAGTTACACTGCTCATTTAATTACAAAACATTAACAAAAAAGAATTATGTAAATCAGGCGTCATACACATGTATTTTCAAACATGTATAGAAGGGGGCAATTTTAGTAAACTGAACTCAACCCTTACCACTGCCTCACGTAAAACAGTGTTGGTCTTGTGGCTTGCAGCTGCTTAATCATATAAAAGATGAGTCCAATCACAGGTTTGCAACACATTACCATACACTCAAAAACCTTTCTCTTTATTCAGGTCTACAGCATTTTATGCACTTTCTTGGAGATGTCACGAGAGTCTCTTTCAGTCTTGTGCCTAAGCAGCTCTTACACAATTCTTCCTTCTGCTCTCAGGAGAAATGAGTTTCATTTTCTCTGAAGTCATTTGAGTTTTAGGTAGTAATTACAAAGTAGTTAAGATGGACAAGTTTTTCTTCATATCATTTGTTCTTTCACCTTTCTTATTCTGGTGTTTATGAAGCTAATTATTCCCATTTATTTTATATAAAATAGTATTTTAAATGTCTATTGGCATCAGGAAAGTTTTTGAGTAATTAAAATAGATTTAAGGAAGTGACTTTGTCTAATTTCCATTTTCTTACAGAATATTTCTTGGAAAATGTGTATTTGTTATGCAAATCACAAGAACCTGAGACGAGATTGTTACCTAGGGTAAAAATTTCTCTAGCAGATACATGTCACAATTTACCGAAACCTAAATATTGCAATTTTTTAATGTTAGAATATAAAATTCCCTTAAAAGGAAAGACCTGGTAGATTCTAACCCTCTAATAGCATATTAGGGTNTTTTTTTTTTTTAGCAATTGAGATAATAATATATTACAAACAAGCCATTAAGAAGAAAGAATGCAAGTTCACATCCATTTTGGAGAAGGGCAAGGAGAATCTGAGGAAGTACAGCTGAACTGCACTCCCTGGGAATGTTACGGACTAAATTCTCCTACAAGCTGTTTCCAAGCGCAGGAAAGATAAGAAAGTGATTGGGAACAGCCAGCACAGAATTATCAAGGGCAAATTATGCCTGAACAACCTGATTGCCTTCTGCGATGAGATGACTTGCTCTGAGGTGAAGGGAGGAGTGCTGAATGTTGTTTACTTTGATTCTAGCAAGGCCTTTGATACGGTCTCCCATTATCTCCTTACAGCCAAATTAGTGAGGTATGGACTCTGTAAGTGGATGATAACATGGGGAGAAAATCAGCTGGACCACTGTGCTCGAAGAGTTATAATCAACAATATGAAGCAGAACCGGTGACTGGTTGTACAAGTGGCATCCCTCAAGGATTCATAGTGGGGATAATACTGTTTAATATCTTTATTCATGACCTGGGTGGTGGGATGGAGTGCAGTCTCAGCAAGTTTGTAGGCAATATGACATTGGAGGGAGCAGCTGTTATGCTGGGAGGACAGGGCTGCTGATTAAGGGACCTAGATAGACTGGAGAATGATCTGACAGAAACTCATGAAGTTCAACAAGGACAAAGGGGATCTGGGGTCTTGCATCTGGGACAGAGTAAATGGGTTGTATTAGCGGAAGTGTAGCCACCTGTTTGGGGAAAGTGTTTATTCCCCTCATTCATCACTTGTGAGGCTGTTTCTGGAGTGCTGTGTCCAGTTTGAGGGTACCCGGGACAAGAAAGGCATTGACATACTGGAGCAAGCCCAGTGGAGGGCCACCCGGATGGTTATGGTGCTGTATGACGTGCTATGTGAGAACAGGCTGAAAGATCTGGGCTTGTTCAGCAGTGAGAAATCAAGGCAAAGGGAAGGTCTTACTGCTGCCTCCAAATACCTAATGGGATTGGAGACAGAACCAGGCTCTTCTCAGAGGTGCCCAGTGACAGGACAAGCAGCAAGAGACACAAGACGGAGCATGGGGAATTCTTATTAGATACATGGAAAAACCTTTCCCCTGTGTGTGTGGCCAAATACTGGAATCATAGAATAGTTTGGGTTTAAAGGTCATCCAGTCCAACCTCCCTGCAATGAGCAGGGACATCTTCAACTAGATCAGGTTTCTCAGAGCCCCATCAAACCTGACCTTGAGTGTTTTCAGGGATGGGGCATCTACCACCTCCCCAGGTAACCTGGGCCAGTGTTTTACCACACTCATTGTTAAAAATTTCTTCCTTATATCTAGTCTGAATCTTTCCCTCTTTTAGTTTAAAGCCATTACCCCTTGTCCTATTGTAACAGGCCCTGATAAAAAGTCTGTCCCCATCTTATAAGCCCCTTTTAAGTACTGAAAGGCTGCAATAAGGTCTCCCTGGAGCCTTCTCTTCTCCAGGCTGAACAACCCCAAAAAAGGGAAGGTTGCAGGATTTCCTTCTTTGGAGATTTCAGAACTGAAATGGATGAAGTCTGGAGCAAACTGATGTGTGATGAAGTCCTGACCCTGTGAATTCTTTAAATGTATGGAGGGCCAGATGTTTTAAACGTTACTTCATTTATATGCCATATGGATACATGTGAGACCTGGTTTTCACAAGGACCGTGCTGCTAGAGCTTCAAGATTCAGTTATTGTTGTCAGTGCTCAGGTTCTTGGTTTTCTGTCCAAAATGGAAGCATCCAAAAATAAAAGGATGTTTTTGTAAATTGAGCTTTGAAAACTCTGTCTCTTACTTTTCCATGACTTTCACGAGACTTTTCCAGGGCTAACCTAATTGGCATCAGCGTAGCTTTTCAGTGTCTCCAGAAGAAAAATGCTAAAAAGTCCTACAGCAACATTGAAAGAGTGCACAAACATTACCTGCTCTTAAAACAAACCCCTCAGTAACAGTGGCAACTGGCTGTGGGAACGACTGTAGTTCTCTAACAGTTCTTCAGCTATTGTAGTTCCTGCGATTAACCACACTAAGCAAGAAACGCTAAAGTGGCACATGCTAAGGAAGCTGTATTGCGGGGTTACACATCAAAAAGGCTGCTGTAGCAGGAAGTAAAATTCTTCTGAATTTTTACAAATAAGAAAAATAACCACAAGAGGAAAATGGAACTTACAGTGTTTTTTACCAAATAAGATAAGCTCCGCGCCAAGCATTTTTTATTAAAGTATGTGCAATTTAAGAAATTAAATACTACATTTTATTTCTTAATCTGTTGTTAAAATGCATGTCCTTTTATGTTTTAAAGGTTATTAAACCCAGGTACAGGAAGCTTAAAATCTTTTCAATAACAAAAAGAGCATCTTTTGAAAAAAGATCAGCTTTTAGACAGGCACAAGTGCAATTAATAGATTATTCAAAGAAAATACCACTATTTTAATAGTGAAATCTATTAATTTTTACCTATATGCTGGGGGGAAAAAAGGATGGTATGTTGTTTGATGTACCACCCTCTAACCCCCCAGCTGCAGCAACGGTGTACAGGAACAGTCCTGCAATTCCCTAGCTGACTACACCTGATACAACAGGAGTTTGGATCAAGGGAGAGACATCGGAAAATCCCAGTTACTCTGGAAAGCTGCACACAAACAACTCACAAGTTTGAGCTACATACCTAGAAAGGGTTAAAAGCCTTTGCTAAAGAAAAAGGAAGAGGTTAGCCCTTAAAGACTATATAAGCTGCAAAACCTGGCAGTTGTGGCTTGTTAAACTGCTGGGAGGTG
>VWZL01002774.1:610068-662268 GCA_013396915.1 Stercorarius parasiticus | reverse complement strand
GGGGGGAATAATAAAAATAAAAATACCCGGTCATTAGCGTTTAACCAGCGAAGTTTTTACCGTTTTCCGTGCAGTTTGCCCCAGCCGGAGTCTCCCGAGGGGTGGGGTGGGGGCAGAGTTGCGGCGTCCGGGGGCGCTGGGTCACCCTGCGGGCGGCGGGCTGCTCCGTGCCCCCGGCGCGGCGGCGGCGGCGACGTCCTGCCGCGGTTCAGCCTCAAAAACGAGGAGGTTGGGAGAGACGTCACATGGTTGGGGCATTATGAGGCTCAAGCGGCAGCTTTACATCTTTAAATAGCTGCGGTGGCAGGTTAAAAGTGCGGGGCCCCGAAGATCACCTGGTATCGGGGTGGTTGAGCCCAAAACTTCTCTCCTCTCGGCGGTGTGGAGTCTGCACGTTTATATTGTCTCTTCTGGTTGCTCCTGGAGACCTAAGAATAACTGTCAACCTGGAATTAGGAGTTAGACTACGAATGTTGTAACAGCTTCGTGAAACAGGCAAAGCAGTCCGTTCTATTAACGCAATATTCCTTTTGTTTCCTACACATACAAATCCCGTCGGTTGTTTTTTTCCCCCCCCTTTGTGTACATTTTGGTAGTTTTTGCCCCAAAGCCTGGAGGCTGAGCATCAAGGCTAAGCCCTGTTACGTCTGTGTTAAACAGCACAGTGCCTGAAGTGATGGTCTGGGGGGAAAATGCTTCGGCTGTACATACCAACGTGGTCTGGATGTATGGATGGCAGAGGGGAAGCTCTGCTGAGGTTAAATAGTCTGCTTAAGATAGCCCCGAGTCAGTAGGAAATGGTGACAGAGGATCTCCAGCTTTCTGTAGGTCAGTTGTAAGTTGTGACATCCAATGTCACGAACTGATAAGAAACGAGATATTGATCTGCCAAGCAAAAAGATGTCTAGTGGTGGAAGTGCACAGTATGCTGTTTGCCAGAAGTGGGCTTAAATACACGAATTTCTTCTGAGCCTTCTTTAGTGGCTAGCATTATTCATAGCAAAATTCCCAAACAGGCCTCTTTAGTGAAAGGAAGCAAGCTGATAATTACAGGGTGAGAGGCTTCCACTGCATGGCAGTGCGGTAGCTGTCGGCCGTCTCCCTGGGGAGAGGGGGAGAAGATCTGTGACGAGAGTGGAGATCTTCCTGTTGCAACAGCTTGTTGCTACATGTGCTCGTACTGGCAGTACCACTACTTTCAGAGGGAAGACCTCTCCAGTAGCCTGCAAATGATAGCAATGTAAATAGTGACAAGCACAACACTGTACAGGACTCCTGCGATCATGTACTGTGGTGTACGTAGCTGTCCCCATTAGAAAATATCATAAGTAAGCATACTGGTTCATGGATATACAGCTAAAAATCGTAAACTAAAATCCTTTAGTCGGGGGGGGAGGGCGGCTCATAGAGCAAGCTCAGCAGTGCAGCAGGCTCAGAGAAACGCGGCTTTGTGGTCATAGAAAGATGATGGTTGTAGGTGTGAGTGTCCGCTGCGTGTTTTCCAGATAGTCTTCCATTTCTTTTACCTCGCTGCAAGGTGTAATCATGAATTGGGCCCCATGGGAGCACAATCCCTCTGAATGAGAGAGCATGAAAAAAAGATAAGTTAATTTGATGTGTCCAAATCTAAACATCTCTCCTTAGCCAAGAACACAGGGTTGAAGTATTGCAGGCTCCTCTGTTAAATGCTTGCCCTTGTCGGTTTGTAATGTTTGATGTGACACTCCCCAGCAGATGACAATAAGTGTTTGGTGTTGCTGGAGCAGACTCTGTTACAACAATTAAGAATTTATAACGGGAGAAATACGAATTATGCATGTGGATGCATTAAGAGCAGGAATTAAGGATCCTTGAGTTTCTGAGCAGAATAAAGAGAAATCCATAAGGAAAGGTTAGACTAGGAAATGAGCAGAGATCATGATTCATGATGTTAGTAATTAAATAAACTTAGAACATAGTAGTAATTTGAAAAAAAATCTTATTTAAGGCTACTTTCAGTGCGGTGCGGTATCGGTTAACGAGACAATAGCAGTCTCTGAGTCTTACTGTCTTGGGGGATAAATACATATTGAAATGGAGAAGCTGAGATGCCATTTCCACGTTTCTGACAGGATGCGGCATATACTGGAAGCACTTGGGGAAGACAAAAAGGGAAAAACAGATTATTTTTTTTCTGCAGGCTTTTTAACTTTTTGATGTTAGGGCCAAAATAACTGAGTTTTGGAGGGTTTTCAGATTTTAAATTGAATGTCTGAAGAAGCTCCATGTAAAGAAAAAGTTACAAGAACTGTTCTCTTAATTCTCCTGTCCTAGGAGGAAACATGACTCGAGAGGGAGATCTCGAGCGTTGGTGTCGCCAAGCAGAGGGCTTGCAGCAAAGGTGTGAATTCTTAATGCAGTGAGGTGTCTGTTACCCGACGTTCTTATCAATTACACACACACACACACACACCCCATCCCAGAAGCTGTAAGCACATTGCTTTGGTGTCTCGGTAGTTGTTTAGGTAGAAGTAGAGAGATACCTAATGCAAAATCCTCCTTGGTAATGCAGTCAAATTCAGTAATAACTTAGAACAGCATGTGAGGGGAAAGCACGTGAGCATTACCCAAGTATCTTTAACAAGAAAATAGGTGCTCACATTCAGAGCTGTAAATTCGTTTCTCGGTATGCTGAAATACGCTGCTGAACGGAACTTTCTGCTAAGTGAAAGGGAAAGCAACTGTGTCCCATTTTGCAGATGAGATTATAATACTGATGACTTCTAGCAGCAAAGACTAATTGTCAGTGCGCTTGGATCTTGCAGGCATCTGCATCATTAAGAGTTGATCTTATCTCTGTCTTTTACTCTGTGTCAAAGATAATCTGGCTGTGCTACTGAAACAAATACTTAAACTCAGCGGTTAGTATGACTTAAAGCCATATTTTTAGCTAGTTAACATAATTGTAATATTGTTTCATTTACAACTGATATGGTAAATAACATCCTTATTCTTACTTCCATATTGTCACTGCTGCTGGATTTCCAGGAGAGGGAAGGGAAGCGGCATGTAACTTTTTGCCTAGTGCTTTTGGAAGCAATTCTTCCCTCCTTGCTTTCTGTGACAAAAATGCAAGCTGGAGGTATTCTGTGTTTTCTGCAGCCTATGATGATCGTCCTGGGCACAGTAATGGTGAGTCTGCTCTTGCTCGTGTCGGTTGCCTGCTTCTGTTAGAAGCTTGTTAGGAAAGCGTGGAATTTGTAGGGGACTACTAAGCTTAGGTCCTTTGAAACATATCACCCCCAAAGATGGAAGAAAATTAATAGAAATGGGTTTGGGTTTTTTTTGTAACTAATTTTGAGGTAAAGAATGGGCTGCTGGAGACTTCACCTACTGTGTCAACCATTAAATTAAATATATTTAAGAGAAGAGAGTGAATGCCTAATGCAGTTATGGACCATACTGTACAAGTTTTTTGGGGGGGGGGGAAGCGGCAACCAAAACCAAACAAACCCCCCTTCCCGCCCCCAGAATCTGTAATCGCCATCTGTTTCTTGGATGATTACAAGCTGATCTAAAAATTTAGCAGCGCCTGACTTCTCAATGGCACTTGCTGCCTAATAAGCAAGTGGAACAATAAGAATACATGGATCAAATGACTGCCTCCCGCCCCCAGCATATTGCAGAGTACATCAGAAAGAGCACACTTTCCGTGGGTGAAGATTTCAACAGATAATAAACTCCGCGACCGCCATCAGCTGCTCATGTGAGGCAGCGTGAGCCCGGTGCTGCTGTTGCGCTCTGGGCTCTGGTTTATCTTTTTAACAAAAGTGGAACAAGACAAGGACAGAATCATGATAGCAAGAGCGGTGGGACTCCTCTCTCCACCAGCGCAACTCCTGGACTCATTCACTGATACAGTTAGAAGTGGGGAGGGGGGAAAAAAGTGTGACATGTAAATGCATCTTTCCCCCTCATATGTACTAGGGTCTATTTGATCACGTTGGGAAAGCCTCTGTATCTCTACAGAAAGCTATAAAATGTCAGTGCTCTTGTCATTTTTCAGCTAGCATACTTGTCTTTGCTGTTACAAACTTTTATCCAGACAAATACACAAATAGCTGACTTATTCAAGCCTGTCCTTTTGTTCTAGCATGGCTCTGGAGAGCTTGTTAGGTAAATGTGTACCCTCTCGGTTTGTGGCATAAATCAACTTTCTTAGTATTGACTTATCTAGCCTCTCTCCTGAGAACTTCCTATCCTGAAACATTCTACACCTAGGAAAATGACACTGAAAAGAGCTTATTGAGTATATGCTTAGAAAGATTAAGCTTAAAATAATTAAAAGCTAGGTTATGCCCTCTGGAATATGATGTACTGACTTAAGCTTATGATCAGTTTCCTTTAAAGAGGCAGGGAACCCACAAAACCAAACCCACAGCACTTACTACTAGCAATATATCTTCTTAAGTTATGGGAATTGATAACTTCTGGGTTCATCTTTTTAATATACTTGTAAGCAATGATGGGACTGGTGAAACCCCGAGGATATGGAACTATAACGTTGACTCATGGCATCGGCTGTCAGCACAACAGGTTGGTTGGGAGCTGTCTTGAGATGGAGAGGGCTGCTTGGATGTAGTGTTGTCAATTGTGTTCACAGTATTTGTATTTAATGCAGAATATCACTACTGCAAGTGTGCTTTCACTGGCTTTTCAAAATGACCGAAACAAAATAAAACTAAAGTTCCTGATCTTAGTGTTAACTCAAGATTTGTAGCAGTGAGCTTGGAAAAAAAAAAACCCAACGCTTATTAATTGTTTAATGGCGGTGGTGGTAGACTACATGGGAGAAGGCTCTTTCGAAGAAGCAGGAAGAAACAATGTATTAAAAAGCATTGATTACAGCAGAGCAGATAATAAAGCAATTAAAACTATTTTAAATAAAGTCAGCTGGGCACGCAGCCCAGATGTTTGTATATAGAAGGAAGTAGAACAGGAAGAGCTATTTATTGAAAACTTGGTTCTTTTTTGGGTGTCAATTAATTTGATACTGCTTTTGCAACTGAGTGGATGGACTAGTAAAAATGCAAATTGTAAATATTTATTGTGGTTCAGTTAAAGGTAGTAAACATTCCTGTATGAAATACAGGTGGGAGTGATACTTCATGTCCTTCTCTGAACTATTGGAAGGGACGTGTGCAACAGCTCCTATTAGGGATGAGACGGGAAGAGCTATGGAAAGAGCTCTGACAGCAGTTTCAAAACTCCTTTCTGTAGTTTCTTCCGCTCCACAAGATAAGATGCTGCAAAGGCTAGAGTTGGGGTTTTTTTTGCCTATAGGTTTTTGAAACTGAATTTCATGAACCACAGCGGGGAGGGCTGGACAATGTTCAGCGAAGCAGACAGGCGGCACAAACTTGTTTTGCTGACTCAACTTTGTCATCCTATTTGAGTGTCCTGTACCAGTTCCCTTAAGAAAGAGTCTCTAGGGGATTATTTTTTAAATTCCTTGCTCGTTAAAGCAGACGCTTGCATTATGCCCATTGGCCAGAGCCTGGTAGATGTTTATTTTCCTCCTGTAGTTTCAGGGTGACAAACCTTGTTTAATATAACTGACTCACCCCGTTATGCAGTTCCTGCTGTACAGTCCTGTTTTCTGTGCTTCCTTGAAAACATCTTGTGCCGTAGGGCTCCATAGGTTAGCTGTAGGTTATGCTGCTTCATGACGTCTTTAGAGTAGGGTGAAACTACCTATTTACAGATCTTCAGTGTGATCTCGCCACTGCTAAGCGCTCAGAGTTGTAGTTGTGTTGGCTTACAGATACCTTGACTTGTTGCGAGGTTAGTCATCTTTGTTGTTGAACTACGAGATTTTAAAGGCTTGAAAGAAGTACATGTTCATCTTCGTTTTCTCCTGGTTTTTAAGTGATGATGACTGCTGTTGTGGGTAATGGACTCCAGTATGAATTCATTATTTAATGTTTACTCCCAAGGCCTACTTCCATGTTTTTCTACTTCTTCTCTTGATGCTTACTATTTAGGTGTCTAACAAGTCTTGATTTCTCTTCCTCATTTCCGCTGTTGGTAAAGCACAAGTTTGCACTTGGCAGAACAGCTGAAGCAGTCTAAGAAATTGCTGCCTCCACTCTGGGATGGTAATGACAAACCTTGTTAGTTTTCATGGTCTGCATCCTGGTATGTGCTGAAATGGGCTAGCTTTGAATTGTTGAGATGGTAACTTCTTGCATGTGGCGTGCTATGTGAACATCTGTCTTATGATCTTCCTATAGAGCCTGGGCTGCTCTATAATAAGTTAATTAGTTTTGTGTTGAGAGATTGTTTAATAAGGGTGTTGTGAAAATTGTTTGAAGTAGCTGAATGCTGTAGTGATGGCTGTCACAAACTGAAAACATTAGCTTTGTCTTCAAAGAGCAGGGTTGAATAGTTTGCAGTAGAAATACTTAATGGCCATACACCTTTTAGAGTGCTTATTTTTCATCAGACTTGGTGAACAACTACCTTGTGTACCGAGGCAAGGTAATTAGTCTAATCCGGCGCTTTTATGCGCATTGTAAGTTCCCAAGGCAACCTTAATATTCTTAACACAGCTGTGAGTATATGCATGATCCTTTTAGATTGTAAGACAAAACTGAAGAAAAAATCACATTCCCTTATGTGGCATTATTAGAAAGCCTGTGGAGTTCCTTGGCGAGGCTGGGACGTACAGAACCACCTTGCAGCTGCTTGAGCTAATGGGTTTAATCTGTCACTTTTCCCAGTCTCCCTCTTGATGCCTTGGACATATGCTGTCTCACCTCTCATGACTCTGCTATTCCTGTGTTTGCGTTTTATCAAGCAAGTCTCTGCCACTGCAGTCTTCCTGGTTAACAAGTTCAGCCGTATTTCTTTTCCTTATCAGTCATTACCCAGCTCCGAAGTAATAATCCAGCAACAATGATACATTTTGAGGAGTTTTTAGATGGACCGTAATTCGCTGAAGTTCATCATGAAGCCATGCAAACAGTTGTGCCAGCACAAAGAACATGGAGTTGAGTGTGAAAGCAGAAAAGGTGGGGCAAAACAACCTCTGTGTGAGGAAGTGCCCATTCGTGCTGGCTGAAGGTTGGTCAAACCCCAGCCTCCACAATGCCGAAGCCGGCTAAAGCTGGGGCTGCTGGAATTGTTTCCGCTTTCTCTCTGGCTTTGGTCTGATCCTATGGTAAGTTCCTTCAGGGAGATGAAAAACTAATGCAGAAGAGTGCATAAGTAGGGTTTTTATACCACAATAGGCCGTATCCATAAGTGTCAGTCCCAGCTCTAAAGAGGAGCTGCGAAGACGCTGTGGGGAGAGTGGAGGGAAGAGGCTGATGTATGTGTACTTTAGGGTGAGTTTTTATAGTTGCTTAGGACAGTTGGAGGGACTCGCATAGCTCTGGTGTGTACTCTTTGACCAGTAATCTATCTACACCTGAATTTCATATTTGGTAGCCTGGCATTATACTGTTGCCCATAGTAAAAAAAGAATCAAGTAGAGAACTCTCGCTGTGGGATTCTGCACTTTCAACACAGAGACATTTCTCAACTCTTTTAACCTTTTGAAATAATGTGGTTTGTAAGAGGCAGAACTGTCTATATTGTACCTGTACCTCAGTCTTGGTCGTTGGAACATGCTGAACCATCTAACCTCCTAATTTCTCCATCCAGGTAGAGGGTGAATGTCTTTAGAAAAGTTGTAATGGCTTCCTAGGGGATGAATTTTTTAAAGTTGCTTTTAGAGGTAAACACCAACATTTGGAAGACCTTCTAAACAATAATAACTCTTGAGAATCCTACCTTAAATGTTCTCTTGTAGGATCCCAAGCCTGTGGCTGGAGCAGTCACTGACTTTTTTTTTCTTCTGGGGGAGGAAGAGAGGAAAATACCCAACTTGGTTAGCCTAAGACCAGTCAAAATAAAGCAGCTTAGTAACAATTTTATTACACTGAAGGGAAACTGAGCAATATCTGATTAGCTTGTGGTGCCAAGCCTCAATAATTCTGTTATTAAACTAATTCTGATATAATGCCCTTCATCTGTGGCATGTCCTGTTGCAAAGTAGACTTGAGGCTGTCTTGCAGAGTTTAGTTCTGCTTTGGTTGTGTTGCCCTGTTTTTTGTAGACCCTTGCTAGATCATTCGGGTACCAAACCCACTTTTGGTACAGCTGGTTCTGATGTCACGGTGTTGCTGGCTGTATTTCTGTTTGTTCAGTGTACTTTTTTTCTCTCTTAGCCAAGTAAGTTGCCTGTAATTAGAGCATTTATTGGTGTTACAGTGTGGTGTAACCCCCATTGTGGGTTGGGTTCTGGATGATTATAACAGAAAACTTTCTAGAAGAGCTCAGAGAGAAATACTCTTTAAGTACGTAGTTGTCAGGGCCTTTACAGTGTGCAGACCTGATGTGTTATGGTTGCCTGGAGGCGAGCAAAAATGAGAAAACTGCCATAACAAAAGCAAGGTTGTCAATCTCTGAGCTTCCTGCTTCGGTCTTTCTGACTTGTTGTATTTTGATCTGAATCTAGAGCTAGTTTTGGGAGCCAAATTGCAAAATACCAAAAATTGAGAAAGCAGTGGAGTGAAGAATGGGATATCTATTTCTATTTTTGTTTTATATTTTGAAGTTATGATCTTAATACGGCTTTTTGGTTTTGGTTATTTTTGCTTCTATGGAATTCTGAGAAAAGTGGCAGGAACACATGCATTCAGGGTAGTGGTTGTAAAATTTGTGCCTCTTTAATTGAAGTATTGCATAATTTTCTTTTGCAAATAATGAAGACAGTCACTAAGATGCTGTTTGGATAGATTGCTCTTCTCTGGAGTTTGTACTTAAGTACTATTCTTTTTCTAGGTGTTTTCTGTACGCTTTCCCACCCTGAAAGAAAAATAATGTGATCTCTTCCATACTTACTCAAACAGCCTATATAAAGATATACAACTCCAGTTTTAAAGATGATATGCAAATCTGTTCTTGATTCATAAAGTACATATCTGAGACTGCTTGGTCCAAGTAGTGATAATATTTAAAGGCTTATACTTGAATTAAAATTTTTACTGTAAGTTCTTGAAGAGGAAGTGCTTATCAACACATTCTGTCTCAGCTGGCTATTCAAAAGAGCGGGTTGTCTTTCTGGGAAAGACAGTGATCTCAAACAAGCTGACTTCACTGGAAAGCCCTTACCCATCCTCCTCCTCAGTCACTGCAAACTTGCAGTTGGAGGACTTGGAAATGACTCACAGGAACTGAGATGCAGTGTCAGATGCTCGGCGAGGTGCTGCAGCTCAGCAGCAGCTTGGGGCTGATGCAAACTGGGGTTTCTCTGCTGCTCTCGATGTTCCCCCCACCTCTGGTGATAATACGGGTAGCAGAGGAGGACTGAAGAGAAATTTTCTGGCATAATTATCCTTTTGGGTCAAAAGCAGAATTGTCAGACTAGTGAGTTTTCAGTCTGACTCATGCGGCACTTGCAATCTGTGGCATGTAAACCAGCCTTCTCCTGTGCTTGCATAAGGGACAGAACCTAACAAACAAGAAAAGCTTTTCTGGATGTTCCCCCAGCCCACAGAAGACAAGTGGTAAGACTAATTTACAGAAACAAAATCTTAGTGCTTGTTAACAAACACATGTACCTGGTAGCAGGCAAAAAAGCACTGCAGCCACTGTTTTCAGAACCTCTTTGCTCATTTCTATGGATGCAGGGAGTTCCTAATATAGCAGTTTCTCCAGCTGTTATTTTGGGCTTCAGCTGATTCAACAATGCTGCTGTCTCTTTCCTACCTACAGCTGCAGGCAGTTGTAGCTGGTTATTTCATTTGAGTGAGCAATGTCCTTTGGGCTATGTTGGCTCAGGGATGTTAATAGGGTTCAGATGTCTCTGGGCTCACAGAATCCTGTGCTCCCTGTCCCTCCTTAGCATGTTCTTTTGCAGTACATCAAAGCAAAACAGCACTGAAGTCTTGAGCATCTTGAATCTTGCTAGTGCTCTACACCTATTTCTTAGTTGAAGGTTTTTTCCTTTTCTACCACATGTCCCAATTACCATTTGTCAGGATTTCCCCCCCCTTCTCCCCCCAGCAATTATCTGAGGTTGGTAGTGGTGTTTTTAGTTCACTTTTCAAGCCAATTACTCTACAGATATTGTTTTGTACTTGCTGAATTTTTCAGAAAAGGTATATGGCAACTTTCTCCTTGGAAGGTGTCATACGGTAGGATATTTTTTAGTATTCTTGTCTTGTTGAGGAGATCTCTCAGGCTTTCATATTTAAGTCATCAACTCTTTCATTTTCCGGTGAATGACTTCCTAAGGTTTTCTGGTTGAACATGACTTGCTTCACAATAAAGGCTGAGCACCTAAGAATTTACTGGAAAAGCCTGAAAGAAGTGGTTCTTCCTACATGATGTGTTGATCACCTGAAAGATGAAGAAGGTCCATTGGGATGTGAACAGTGGTAACTCTTTTACAATGGGCTTGTTCTTGCTAACTAATCTGGAGTGATGTGCCTGAGGTCTTGTTCACACCATTATAAATGCCCTTCAAAATGCAAAGACTCTTCTTACCTGAAAAGCCATGTTCCTAACCATTTTACAGTAAAATGTATGTAATGATGGGTAATTTGGAGGGTGTCTTTGTGTTCCTGAAGTGGCTAAGCCATCCTTGTGTTACTTGGCATGCAAAAATGCTTGTTTATCTACATGTCTTAAGAGTTATTAGGGGCAGGAAAATATTCCTCTTGTTTGGCTTTGTCACAGGATACCATACTATTTTTGTGGCACAATGCTGAACGGAAGTTCAGAAATCAAGTTTAATTAAGAACAGAGGGAGTTGAGGGTTATAGAAATACGGCTAGCTGGCAGACAGTAACTCAGTCACTTCAGTAGCTGTTGCTATGTCTGTGTATTTACCTCAATAGCAAGGCTGAAAGTAATTTCAAAACTGCATTCATAGTTTAAGGGAGCCTGTGTTACTCTGTTTACAAAGTGGAATTAAAATGTGGTGGTTTAAGTCAATGTGTGTTAACTTTACGTAGTTGAATTGGCCAAGGGCATAGGCATCCTTGCACTCAGCTGGGAAGCAATGCCTGAAGCTGAAGTAACCTGCTTGCTTTTATTTGGGACCCCTTTCTGAACTGAAGACATCAACCAGGAGACTTGTGTCACATATAAACACATTACTATTTCAGTGTTGCTTGTTCTTCAGTCAAACTTGCATTCTGACCAATATTAGCTTCTCGGTAAGCAAAACCGAAAGGAACCTGAATCATCTGTGTCTTGCTGATATGTGTCTTGTGACACATGTATAGCCTGTTCCTCAAAGAAAAAAGGGGAGGTGTTTGAAATGTTCTGTGAAGATTGGACTTACTGGTCAAAGACTTTGAATAGGGTTAACTTGGGAGACTAACTCATTTCTGACATGGCAAGAACTGTTAAAAAAAACAAAGCCCTTTGTTAAAGGAAGAACATAGATTTGGTTGTGTAGAGTTCTCGAGATAGAAGTTGTGTAGCTGCTCATCAAGACAAGAATTTTTACTGCAAAGGCTTCACCTGCTACTGAAAACTGACTAAAAATAGTGGTGCAAGCTGGCATGGATCGCTTGGATGGTGAAACTTAATACTACATCTCCAAGAAGAAACAGAGAGGGCTGAGAGAGTAAAGCATGATCCTTGAGCTCCATGTTCTCCACTACTTACCATTGCTACCCTAGCTGACAAGTTTGAGCTCAGAATTGGTTTGTCAGATTCATCCTGGCTACGTTTTTGTGCCAGTTTTCCCCTTATTGGATAGGTTAAGGAATTGAACCCTAAAATAAGTTTTTCACAGAAGTTATTGTTGTGCGTCACCTTCCTTGCCACCCAGCTGTGCCGAGGGATGCAAAAACTCAGATTGCCAGGTACTATGGAATATATCTGAAGCTTTGCTCCCTGATTCTGATGCAGCCCACTTTTTCCATACCAGATTGCAATATGGAATAATAGTGGTTGTCTGCATACTCGTATTTTTCCCTCTCCTCATGTGCTTGATGTGCCAAATATTTTAAATACAGTCCTGCAGGCTGTAACCACATTGGGTACTTAGTTTATGAAAATGATCTCTTTGTTGTTGAAATGTATTTAGTCCAGGAATGCTAAACCTTGTTATAGTATTGTTGTTGATGCTGTTGTGCCATACAGTAATATCTCTACAATTTGTGCCAGACTCCTTAACCGGTCTTTGAAAAACAGGCACGTGTCTAACAAAACTAACTTCCAGTTAGTTTTAGCCAAGTTTTCAGCTATATGTAATGGCTTAGAGCTTGAGATAGGGTGGACAAAAGGGTCCAGTCCCACTTTCTGCGTTTGATGTTGTTTAGGATTGTTTTGCCATAATGGCTCTTCCAAATTGAGGCTTTATAGACCACTTTGTCAACAAGCCTGACAAACCAGGAATGAAAATGGTTGGCTCTTAGACTCCATGAACATAAAATAGTTTGTGTGGTGAGTCACAGCACTACCACTGCGTAACTGAGGGGAGCTTGCAATTTTTTAATATTTCAGTTGGGGTTTTTTTTAGAAATAGACTAGTCAAAAGATTGCTATTGTTGAATTTAGCTGTATCTTCCAGGACAGAACAGCTGGTTTCCTGCCTAATTAACCTATTGCTTTGTGAAGTGTTCTCTAAAGCCTTGAGAATCCTGTGCGTGTACATATATTTGCTTAAGTAATGCAAGGAGGAAGGTGCTCTGGAGAATCTGACTGGGGCTTCTGGTGGAGTTGGCAGGATTTGCTGTTGCACTAACTGCCTGTTTCACAGCTCCCTCTGTGAGCAGGCAGCTTTGCAGCTCCTTTGAGAAGGCATATTGAATAAAACAGCTATAGAAATGCAGGCAAACAAATCCAGCCTAGAGCTCTGCTCCTAGGTCAGACACCCTGGTCTGGTTATGGGCAGTGAAATCTGTACTTATTGGGTGGATGTCTAAAGCTTTGGAATGGTAATTGCCACCAAAAATTTGAATGAAACAAAAAATAGTGCAAGATTGCTTCAAGGCTGAGTTAAGCTAACAACCAATGGAAACTCTCCACAACATCATTAGTCGTCTTTAACTATCCAGGCTATGACTGCAGAATAGTTGTGTTGCTTTATTGGAAATATAAAATATTTCCTGTGTGAATATAAGCATCTTTACACAAGTGATGTTTTCGTTGTCACTTAGCTCCAGCACTCTGAAACTGAAGGCATTTAATTAATCTTGTTAACTTTCCACAGTGATTTACTAATGAGCTATTTCAATTATTTATTAGCTCTTTTTTCTTTTTTTTTCCTTTCCAAGGGGTACTTAAGGTCAGGAAGCATGAAATAACTAACCTGAAGCCAGTAATGCTGCAGTGTAATGACTTTGCTCCTAAAGATTTCTAGAGATCTAAAGCTGGCATTGCACCTTCCCTCTCCCCATCTGGAAGGGGGAGAGTGTTTCCTAGGACAGAGGGGAATTTTGTTTGAGGGTTTACATGGTTTTGGGCGCAGTCTTGTTTCTCTGATTTCTGGCCAAGTTTTTTTCAATAAAGGCATGGTTTTGTTGTCAGAATGAGCAAATGGGATGGAAGAGCCGGGCAAAGGCGGGGTCCTGCCTAAAATCTCTCCTTCCTGTGGTCAGGGGACAGCCCCTTGGCCAGCAGCCCAAGTGTGGCCATGTGGTCACCAAGTCTGCCACGGGTCCTGCTGAAAACTCATCCTCTCTGGAGATGGGAAAAGTGGAGAGGACAAGGATGGGATGTGAGTTGCTCTTTTAAAAAAAAAAAAGGAAAGTAGTGCAAAATGACTCTTCGTGTCCTTTTTAAGCACTGGTAGGAGCAGTTAGTGGTCAAGAGAGCATGTTGGGAGTTGGGCTGTGTGATTCCTCGCTGCAGAGGAGAAGCTGAGTCTCGGTCTAAGCCAGCTGTGAACCAGATCCTCTTCTGGGCTGTACTGGTTTCTCTCCCTGCGGAGGCTGCTGACTTTGAAACTTGGAAAGTGTTACTTCTGGTGATGCTCAAGAGGAGGAGCAATAGAAGAAGAAGTGAAATTTCTAATTCAGCTGCTGCTTGAAGTTTCTGCTGGTTAAGACTTTACCAACAGACTTATCCTAATAAGCCAGTTTATTCTTGAGCTTGTTGTCCTCTAGCAACAGACACCAGGTTCTGTCTGATCAGGTCTCTTCTAATTAGCTTCACTCCTCTTAACACTTAATCGATACTGCACTTTCTCTGTCATGAAAAGAAGCAGTAAAATCTGATGACTCTGATATTGCCAGTTTAAATACCAGTTTCTTAGTGGAAATGCTTTTCAGGCATATTTGCAGCAAATGCTACTCAGCTAAAGTATAAAGGAAATTAAGGTGTAGTCTCTGTATGGGAATTTGTTAAAAAAACCAAAACAAGAAAAAAAAAAAAACCCGTGTTTTGGAATACAGGTAGTCCTTACCCGTGGTAGCTTTTGGGGCTTTTGGAAGTGCTTCTGTTTGTCCCAGTGGGAGACACTGACATCAAGTCTAAGTCCGTTGCTGAACCTAAAAATGAATGATTGGACTTAATCCATCTTGGTATTCTGGTTTTAATGCTGTGGTTTTTGCCGTAAGTGGTAAAGAAATCTCAGCAAACTGTTCTCCTGCATCTTTGTCAAGAAATGGGAAAATTATTGTACTCTTTTTTTTCAATTAGTTCCCTGACAAGACTCCTTCCTGGCATTATGTGAGACTATGGAAAAATCTTCTTTACAGAAAAAAAATTGTATCCTTTTTTTCTGTGCTTAGAATCTCTTCCCTTCTATTTTTGAATGTGCATCTCTCATGCTTGTGTGGCTATGTCCCTTTCAAGTCTAGTGTTGTATCTTAGTCAATCTTTCCCCTGAGGGACAATTTATGCTTACTCTGAATAACAATTTGCCGTATAGGTAATGCTATGTTAGACTGTCTGCATCTATGTGTCTTTAGGGAATGTGATTATATGTTCCTGGTAGGATTCTTGGAAGGGATAACTTTAACCTGTGGTTCAGTTGTGAATGTTACTTCACTTTTACCTCCTTTCGGCAGCAGGAGTTGGTCTTGGTCCTATTCTTTCCTTCCTTTTTTCACTGTCCTCAGTGTTGGACCCTTGGCCACGCTGTTTTAACTTAGCAATTCAGCAGGAAAAGTATCATTTTGGGGAGGAGATATTTTTAGGAAATTAAGAGGCAGTGCGAAAGGGGTAGGCAGGACTGCCTGGCAGGGAGCAGCTGGGCAATGAGCGTCCCCCTCGCCGTGGAAGCGAGGTGTTGGGTTTGGTGTCTTGCATCCCTTCTGCCTTGTTCTTTTCAGTTTTAACTTCAGTCATACTGGGTACACTTGGCAGACTCTCACAGTGGTACTACTCTATAGCTGTCTTGAGCAAGTAGGTATAATGTTTACATGGGCAAAAAATGTAAAAGGCCTCTACTTGAAACGGCACACATTTTTTCTGTGCAGCTACAGTGTGCTGCCGTGTGTTTTATATGGTACATCTAGTAGTTAACTGATTTACTTAAAAACAACTCTTCTCTTCTGCATCTACTGCTGTCTGACACACCGTTTCAATTTGTGTCTTTTCTCAGAGACTGGCGTAAGTCTCTGAACACTATTTGCCACTCCAATAAAAAACATGCTTCAAATTCAAGTGGTTTCTCACCTCAGTGACCTATTTGTCTTTTCTTCTGTGATCTTTCTACTAAACTGTGTCCCATCAGTACAAATTGCAGCAGATCAGCAGCACTACCTGTGGTATAAGATAAAGGGGTAAATAACTCTGAAGCCCCTTCTCAACCGTGTCTGTGGTTTTAATAAAAGGAGGCCCAGTCCCTACTGCTTAGTTTATGCTGGCTCTGGTATTTGATCATCCAGTAAATCAATTCAGTTTGCTGAAAGACCAGAGATGAATCTGGCAGGAAGTCTGTGTTTTGGGCTTTTGTTTTGATCTTGTTTTTGCTGGGTTCGTAAGCTGAATTGACTTGCTTTCTGATTGAAGGGGTTGGTAGAGGGGGAAGAGGAGGTGAGACTCTTCCCGCTTGCCAGGTGGCAAACCATGTCATTTGACTCAGCAGTGAAGCAAGAGGCTGGGAACCTGCTGCCTGAGCCGCTCTGACTGCTGGGTGCTGCTTGGGGCACCCTCCACCAGCTGAGCTCCACAAAAGGTCTCTCAAATGCCAGCAGGGTGGGAGGCTGGATCTGGCTGTCAAGATGGCTTAAGCGGCCATGGAGCTACAGTCAGAGAAGATGATGAACAAAATTAACGCTGTAGTGCAGCATTGTGTTGTACAGTAGTCTTCTGAGTTTCAAGCAGTTATTCTGACAATCAGTATTTTCACTTTCTAATGCTGATAGGCTTCCATACATCAAACCTGATACCTCGCAGTACTTGCATATTAATGTGCTTTCAAGACCAGATTCTAGGCTATGCATGAGTTATGATGCACCCACTTTGTGCAAATATTGTAGCTCTTCCTTTTCTTTAATGATGGCAGGTCTCAGTGTGGGCTTGAGGACTCTTCAGAGTTGAGTTGCCTCCGCATAGGACATGTGCATCAAATAATTCCAGAGTATTCTGGAACTGCTACTGAACCAGTGTTGTGTTCTGGGTTTGTTTTTTTTCTACTATTGTTTCTGCAAGAGTAGTTTTACTCATGGCTCTCTACCTTGATCTTCTTTTTCATAACCTGGATGTTTTCTGATACCTTAGATCAATAAAATACTATTATCTGAAGGTCTCCAGAGAGAATTGTGACTTCATGCATGTGCAGTTATTCATGGGAGATATAACACTCTCCAGCTTTCTGGTATGTGTCTGAACTAGCTTATCTCATTTTGATGTTGTATCATAAAGACTTTTAGTTACTGTGATTGGTTTTAACACTTCTTCCTCCTTCTGGCCTTTTCTGCACAATGCTATTGTAAGAGCTATGCATCAGTGTATGTCATGACTTCGATGAGCAGTAGACTTGGATGAGGTTTTTGGACAAGAATTTTGATGGTTGGCTCTAGCATACTTGTAGATAGTGCTGGTAAGTGCTTGAGAACTTTCATTTTATCGCCATAGGTTAAATTTTGTACTTGAATTCAAATCTTGGATGCTAGCTGTAGTTTGTTCATGTTAGGTGTCACTAGTGCCTCGCTTCCTTATGGTTGAAGAAGCCTGGAAGTGTAAAAGCTTTGCAGCTTTGCAAAAGGTACCGAACATATTTGAAATTTAGGTGATGTTGAGTATGTCTGTAAAATGCAAATGTATTGGTGGTGAGGTAGACAGCTACTTTTTATGTGTACAACAAAAGAAAATTGTAAATACTGTACCAAAATTGGAGAATGGGCATATTCAAATACATCCTTGTAATTTCAGGGGACTTAAAACACTATCAGTGGTCTTGGCAGATGGCCAAGGGCACAGACGGCTTCTGGAACTCTTCCAGCTGCTAATGGAGTGTGGATTCTGATTAAATTTAAGTGGCCGCTGAGTCTTGGCCTGCATGTTCCTGTATGTGTTAAAATGTATGCTTTTCTAACTAGTAATACTTCATTTAAAAATCTATTTCAATACTCAAAACAGCTGCACAGTATCATGACATGGATCTCTCATATATGTTAAGCACAGTAACGACTGAAACACTGGCGTTATATGAGTGAGAGGATGCAGTCCACTACATTGCATTTTCTAGCTTTTAGCTGTTCTAAAAGCTTTAAAGTATTTTTGTGTTGGCAGCCTCAAATCCTCCCAAGAAACACTGCTGCATTAACTATATGAAGTCTGTTCTATTGTTGACATAATTTACCGGTTAAAAAGATAAAGTCTAATATAGCTGAGTTGTGGTGTGGTGGATGGGGCCCTTGACAAGACCTCAGCCTTGTAGTTTGGACACAAGCCTGGATCAGTTGCCTGCTCATCTGTTCTGCTGTGACTGAAATGGTTGCAAAGAAAAGGAATGGTAGGATGGTAGGGTGATCCCTCATACTTCAAGATACGTCGGTGTAGGGAAGAACACATTAAAACAAGGTGGTAGGATGAGGTTATTCTTTTAATTTGGAAGAAATGGGGAATTTCTCAAACTTCAGACCCCAAAGAGTAAATGCATAAGATTTGGTAGGCTAATGTCAAAGACCAGTGCAGTTCTGCAAGTGCATTCCTGTTAAAATATTTAAAAAATGCTTTTTACTTTGGTGCCACAACTAGTTTGGGAGAAGGGGAAAGTAGATTTCTGTAGCATTTGTATGAGTGCTGGTATGATCCTATGGAGTAGGTGGCTATATGTATTGGATTAGTTCAGCTCTCTACGTGCGAGTACGTTAGGATTATATTTTTTTTGCATTGTGGGTTTGTCAAGTCAAGGGGTCAATCTAATTGAATTTAGGAGCAATACAAGGTGAGGTAATACTTTCTCTGGAAAACATCTTAGCCAACTGATGCCAAAACATAACTGCATAAGTGCCTACAAAAAGGAATGGCTATGCCTCAGTAAGCTTGTGAAGAACTGTTGATGGGAAGACTTCAAGTAAGGCTGTATCTGTAAGAGAAAGTAAGTCGTCCATCTGAATGATTTGAGAAACTCCTTAGGTTCTTGGCTCCTGCTTGGGTGGTTTTTGTTCCAAATTATTGTTTTGCAATACAGTGATGTAATTGCAGTGATGTCATATAGACAGGTTTTAGTGTCTCTGAACTGCCCTTGTCATTTCTTCAGTGTTGTTAAATTCTGCAATAAAACTTGCAATGTTTTAGTGTGCTATTACATACGCTATGTTATTATAGAGGTCTATGAATTTTAAATAATGGACTTTTTAACTATGAAAAAATGATGGGTCTGATTCATTGCTGCATTTTCCTCTTCGGTCTTATTTTTGGTCCTTGCACCAGTTTCTAGTTAGTTTGCAAACAGTTGGAAGTGAACAGGCAGACGTTTATTGATACAGAGTGAGGCTTCTAAGTTCTGCTAAACGGTGTTTCTCATGAGACTCCAGCAATACTTACCACAGCATACCTTTATGCAAGACTCCTGTGTCTTTGCTATGCATTTCTTTTTTATGCTGAAGAGATGAACAGAGACCGTGTGGTGAGGGGAGGCTATTGTGTGCAGAATAGTACCTTGACTCTTACAGAAACAGGAATGTGTACTGTGCAGAGGAGCGCGAAAAATTAAATCATATTAAGGCTAAGGCAATTATAAAACTAATCCTAAAGCTATGGGAGGTAAAACTAGGGAGCTGTGTCCTGACCCTTACTGAAAAAAAACACATAAGGTTAACTGACTTCAGTTACCATGATGTGGTGATCGTTATGGATACATTTATTTCAGTGTGTTTTAAAGCAGATATTCAACTTCCAAGTATTCAGTATTTCTTCAGACTAGAAGTCAAGTGTGAATGTCAGTTGGATGTTAAATATGCCGAGTACTAAAATCTTATTTTAAATGCTGAGGTTTTGGGGGAAGACTAAAGAAATAAACTAATTTATTTTTAGTATTTCTGAACTTCCGTTGTGTCTCGTGGGTAAATCAAGATCCTGCCTTCGCACTCTGGAACTACAAGGTAAACTGTTTTGAAATGCATTAGCCTCATTCTAAGCACTACTATTCTAGAAACGGATGAGAAAACTAATTCTATAGCTAATGCAAATTTAATGTTGTGGTGTAAATTATAGCTACTCATATCTTTTATATAAGAAGTGATGCACGGTCTGCAGCCTGTGGGTGGGAAAATGAACAAAATTAAGACTGCACGACACTGTTCAGGTCTTCCTAGTTCTTGTAGACTTTAACTGTTGTTGTTCACCACAAGTTTTGTTTTATAATTTGAATGTAACTTTATAGTTTTTCTTATGTAAATGTCTTTTATACACGGGATGATAGTTACCTGTCACTACAATGTGTGTGCATGGCATATATGAACAAACACCTGAAACGGGGAAAGAACAGTTGTTCTTGTATGTAGCTGTATTATTTTTTTCCAGAAGAGTTTCACTTCCCTGTCAAATCGGAACTGAGTGTTTTAAAGCTGACATGTGTCAGGTAAATCTAACAAGTCCCTGAGTAGACAACACAAAGCACTCCTCTGTGAAGCTAGTGTTGTGAAGGAGCAACAAATGTGTATTTAAGATCACTTAGTGCTTCTTAACTAAGTACAGTTTCTTAATGTAAATCTTGTAATTGTTTAAGATTTTTTTTTCTTCATTCTTTTTAAATCCTGGATTTAACTCCTGTTTTGCAAAAGTAACTTGGGGAGTCTTCCCCCCTCCCCTCATTAGAGCACGAGCCTATAAAACAGTTTGATGCTTCTCAGAGATAGCGATCTCTCCAGCTTGTGGAGCATCTTCTGTTCCTACATGTTCTGCCTTCAGATTATCTGTGAAGGGATATTCTCCAATGTATAGATAGTCCAGTACCTTTTGCAAAACCACTGGCTTGCATGAAGCAGGGAATTTGGCGGATTCCACCCCTTAACTCTCTCAAAAAGCACCAAAAGGAGCAGCATCGTGCCCAGCTCCTGGTCTGGCCTCTGCTTTTCCTTACTATGGAAGGCACTGCGGAGTGGGTGGGAGAGAAACTTAATGGCAGTGGTAGTTGCAGGAAGCAAGCTTGACAGAGAAATAGCTCTAATGTGTGGGTATTTCCAGCTTTCCCTGCATACTGTGCTTTATAATTTCAAAGGCTGAAGTTGCCTTTTGTCTGATCAGAGCATTCATATTCTAAAGGGCTCTTACTGCAACTGTTTCCTTACTGATGGAAGATGAAAGCAAGGTGAGGTTGAGCCGGGAAAATACACAAAAGGAAGATGATACTCTGCAGCCAGTGGTTAATGTCTGCAGTGTGCTCAGTGGGTCTGGCTGCTCTTACCCCAAATTGTGTCAACAAGCATAAATGCAACAAATAAGTGTCTGAATAATCAAAATGTATAAGTATGTCTTCCTATACTTACCAAAGTGAGTTCTTACTACTTTTTCTAGTAATTTTAGAAAATCCATTCTCTTCTCCCATCCTATCTTTTAACAACTATTGAAAAAGACATGCCTTATCAAAAATCAGGGACTCTAGTTAAAATTAAATTTGTGTTATGTGGCTTCCTTCTCTTTGGGGGGAGGGAAGATAGGAAGGGACCATTTAAAAGGCAAACCAAAAAAAACTTGAGCCATAAAGTGCAACTTTCTCTCTGTTTTTGCAGTTGGTTTCCTCGTGCACTAAGTAATTCTTGGCCTTATGAATGTTCTGTAAGGGTTGGAGTTTTTTCTCTGCTGGGATCTGTAGGTCTTTGCAGTCATTTGATTTGTGGGAATGCTGGTGTATATAGTTGCATCAAAATAAACGCTCTATTATGCATGTCAGGCTTCTACTTGATGAGCTGAAATAGCTACAATGACTTCAAAAGACATACTGAAAATACATTTCTCCTTGCTGTGATGTGTGTGGAACTTGCAGTCAAAACTAATAGTTGCTTAGTAAGGCATCTTAAAGTTCTTTTCATAAAAAAAGAACTTTTTTCAAGGACTACACTGGAAAATGAAATATCGAGCTATATTCTTCTTCCTGGTATAGCTGTAAAGCTCTCTGCATTGTATGAATTGTCCCAGCTGGTATACAGCAGTGCCACCTATATCCCTGACACTTACTCCCTGTTGCTCACAGCCGGTTACTCGGTGCATGTACCTGACCAAAACAAAAACAATAACTTGCAATATCATCAGTTTTAGTCATAAAACATCTTCATATTTTTTTACCTAAATTACTGATTTATGCAATATATCCACAGATAAATTTGAAGCAGTTGGAGTAATCCGTTTTATGTGGAGTTAGCAAAAATTCCTGAGGGGCATGGGAGCTTCCATTGCAAATTTGTGTATAACAATACATGTTGTTACATATATATATATCTATATAACATATATATATGTTTTATATATATATACACACACACACGTGTGTGTGTATATATATAAGTAACAGGATCATGTTAAAGACAAGCAGTTACTAATTCCTTTAGGAAACACTTCAGCTCACAATCTATATAAATCTGATCTGCAGACTTAAAATATGGCAAATACCTGCTGAAAATGGTCTTAAGTCTGCTCCCTCCTGGACTTACCATCTATTTAAACCAAGACCCTGACTCACTTGATTTACTTTTTTGTTTTAGACCAGTAGTCTGCTGTTGTACAATGCTGAGACTGAATCTTCTCAGCTTGAGGCTTGGCTAATGAATGCATGGATGCAAAACGAGGAGCCGCGCTGCCCTTCTAGGGTCTGTGGCACCCTAGTCGATAGTAGGAATCCCATTAAAAGGTAGACTTATGTTGGAAAGAGAATGAGATTCTCATACTGGCAGAGAGATGATCTGGGTCTCAGGAGCTGCAGAGTGTTGGGCACGAGTGGTTTGACAGCAGTACTTGATTATCAACCAGTAATTAATGTAAGCAGTTCACCTCAGCTTGAGCTGCTGTGCGCTGACTGCTTCTAGTGCAAGCTATTAGTTCAGCACCAGCTCTGGTATCTTCCTGCTGTGTTGCAGCCTCTGGAGCTTTTTTGTTTGTTTTCTGTGGTGTGGGGTTTTGTTTTTGTTTTTTTCTGTTAGTGCTGAGGCATACCCATTACCAAAAAGGATGATGGAGGTATTTCTTGTGGTTCTTTCTGAATGAGGTTCTTTCAACCTCATTTCGGAAAGTTGAAAAGAATGGTTCTGTTCATCTGCTTTTGACTGGTATACTCAGAAATCTTTAACTCTATATTCTAAATCTTTTCTGATTATGAAGGAACTTCTCCAACAGGCAGAAAGCAAGAGCTCAGCTGCCCCCCTTGCCCTTCTTACATGCTTTCCACATGTGGAACTTCGTGCACAAGGGTGATTCCTCAATACATTTGTCCCTCTCTAGGCTCTGCTCTTGCTTTGCTTCTACTGGGGAGCCAGATTTTGGCTTCCTTCAAAGCTCCATCTTTAACAGAGAGGAAAATAGGTAGCTTCATTGCTTGCTTAGGAAGTAACCTACGGGATTAAAAGAGGAGCAGGTCAGATTTTCAGTTAGTGCAACACCATGTATGTTTATGAACTGCTGACTTAGATACATTCTCTTGCAGGGGAATCCTTTCCATTCCCCTACAAAGGGATTTCATCTTCCCTTCCTCCTTAAACTCCTGTACTGCTCCAGATTTCAAAATCATCACATACTTAAAACAAAAATATGTGCTGATACTTCTGAGTCTCATCCCACAACTGTAAATTCACCAGTATTTAAAAGCAGGCTTATATTTAGCCTATCTGCGAAAAATTTTTAAAATAAATGTGATAGCATTGACCTAATGCTTGTAACTAATTGTATCTTTGAGCACGAATGCACTGTTCTGTCCTGTCACCTCTTCTTTGAAAACATGTTTCCCAGATCAATCTTCTTTCTGTATAAACCTTTTTGAAGCCTTTTAAGCCTAACCTCGATTCAGTGTGTGTGCCACGTATGATCGATGTAAAGGCGCTGTCTCTCCGTTCAGAGTGGTTCACAAGTAACAAACTACTGCCATGTGCTTGTTCCCTGCAATAGTCTGGGTTTGTAAACAAAATAAAGTGTTCTTGTTTGTGAATGGTTTTGTCTAGTTAGTCAATAATCCACATGGACCCTGTCTATAAGGGTATGTCAGTTGGTTTGAATTTATTGACTTTCATTGAACTACTCCACAGTCTGGATTATAAAGTTGTAGAGTTGGGGGGAGGGGGTGTGTGTGTGTGTTGATTTGTTTGGGTTTTTTTAAATTCACATATAAATTACTTATGTGGAAACAGGATTTATTCCAGTGCTGGTATCTTGCAGTGAGAGGAGTTGGTGAACAAATAAAGTTTAGCCACCATTTTGTATATTAAAAACAAGTAAACAAAACCCATCTAAATGAACCAATCTGGCAGTGATTTAAGAGAGCCATAAATCTAACTTCATCAAATCCGTGTTTCTGTCTTTGGATTTTTTTGTCCTCCCTTTTTTTAAGGGGTTGAGGCCTATAATTTAAGAGTCAGTGGAAGTGTCTGGTTGTGTAACATGAGTACAGTGGTGTGCACCAGCTGCGCTTATTACACACTTGTTCATCACACAGCATCGCTAGAAGAAATGGTAGGTGAGAGTAGACTTTTGTATTCCTTAAAGATTTAAGCCTTTCTAACCTTTTGTACATCACCACATACTTGTATCAAAGTCTACCTCATTCAAAGAGATGCTATAAAAAAAGAGAGAGAAAAATAAAAGGTTCTTAAAAAGAAAGTAATAAGACAGCTCTTAAATCTCTCAAGGTGACATGGAGCATAGTGAAGGAGACAGATACAGGACATGGAGGTTGTATCTGAAGCAGAGTGCCAGTGTGTGCCACCCAGCAAGAGAATTACAAAAGGGCAGAAGAAAGCTGGAGAGGATGAAGGAGATGATTAGAAGCAGGACAACGGCCTTCAAAACAAAAAAAGCCATTTTGAGATGATCCCTCACCAAAGGCTTTAAAGGAAGCTAGTTAGCCGTAGCATAAAAAGGTAAGGCCTTTGTGTGCATAAATAATTCCCTAAAAGATAAAGAACATAGGGTAGAAGTAAACGTGTGGCTGTATCAGTAGAGAATGTCACTTCCAGGCAGCATAAATTACTATGGGCATCTAAGATTTTCCTAAATTACTTGGTGAGTAAAAGAGCCCTGGTGAGCAGTGGGAAAGAAAGCTTGCTGATAATAAATTATTTGGCATAGTAAGGGTGAGGTACAATGGCAAAGAGCCACAGAAGAACTCAGGTGACTGAATTTGCAATGTTGTCATTTGTCAGGGTAGCTTCCTGAAAGTCATGCCTTGAGGAGGACAGCCCCAGTTCTGCATATGGAGTGATGGATGCTAAACTGGCCGTAACCATTCAGGAGTGAGGCTTTAGTAGTATATCAGCATTCGATAGGAACCAAACAAGCAGTAGTTGTGAGTTAGTAGAAGAAGAATAAAGAGTAAGCTAGAAAAGATTGTCATGATACTTTGCAAATCCAGCTTGCAGCCATGTTTTGAATGCTATATGCAAGAGGTATAGTAGAGCTTAAAGCTCAGTTTGAGGGCAATGAGGATCATCAAAGATATGGAACAGCTTTGATGTAAAGAATTGCCTAAAAGTCAAGACTTCTCAGGCTGGAAAATGATGACTGAAGGAGATGTCAAAAGTCTGAAAATCCATAAGTTAAACTGTGGCTTGAGTAGGAAATGATTTTTGCCTCTTTCCATGAAAGACATAGAAACCAGGTTCAAAACAACCAAGTGGTTGGTGGTTCTTGCAGCAAGTAGCCAAAGTCATTGCTGACGGGTACTGTGGATGCTAAACATCTACGTAAGCTCAAGGTTATAATGGATGAGTTAGTCAGACTGACCCATTGAGTTGGTACTAAATGCGTAGAAGCTACCTTCTGTTTAGACACTGTACAAAAGGTTCATTCCTGGGAGTAAGGGAGGCAGCTGATAATCAAGACCTGTGTTTAGTCTTTGCTTTACCATCTAATCTTGGTGCTTTCAGTTGTCCACCTGGATAGTCGCAATGATGAACCTTACTTTCCCTTGTTAAAAGGACAGATGGAGGGAAAGCTCTGCCTGAGGAGTTTGTAAGAAGTAAATCTAAATCTTGCCCTTGTCCTCGACACACCACCTCAGCTAAGATTAAAGATTGTTTCCTTGATTCAAGTAATGTAATCAGCAGCTAGGTTAATAGCTTTTTTCAAACACAGGATTTTTATGGTCGACAAGTTTCTGACCTTTACCTCAAGTGGTGCAGATCCAGCAGTGAGTGGGTGCTTGCTTGCATGGACCACTGGCTTCCTTCAGCGTATGCATCTACTGCTGTGTTGGCTTCATCTCATCCTCCTTTCTGAAAATGTAACTAAAAATCTGGCCTTGCATATGGAATGATATCATCGTCATTTACTTTCTGTGTTAAGAGATGTGTAAGAATGAGCTGCAAATTTAACTTTTTTTTTCCTATAGCTTTTAGCTGTGGAGATGAATAAAGTACAAAATTATGAGAAGTGACCTTTTATCAAGGTCCAAAGCTGCAGCTTGTTCCATTTGAGTACTAATGAAAAAATGTAAGGCTGAAGTGAAATAAAGGAATTGCGATGAGTGGTCAGAGGTGGGCGCTATGTAGTCTCTTTGCACTGTCTAACAAACTCAGTAAAACTGGTTTGATGCTTTTACTTAGGCCTTCATGGGATCTGAGTGGAATCACTAATCTGACTTTTATGATATAAAGCATCAAAGTATTAACAGAAAGTAATTAATTATTACTTATGTACTTCTCTATAATGTGTGATGCGTAGAGTTATAAAGGCTTTCTGTTCAGTGGACTCTTATTTATGTGAAATTTTCTATTATTGATATGGACATTTTAATAAATAAGAGGCTTTCATATGACAGCATGAAGTTTACATGTCTTGCATTCGTTATGTTCATGGTAGGCTTGAAGTCCCTGGATAATTTGTGATCAAATTCTTGTTGCCCTCTTATCATAAAGCACATATTATGTGCTGTGTAAGACTCTCATTAAAGTTGGTCAGTTAGACTGAGATTATAGGAAAAGATAACTTGAAAAATTAGTAATTGCTATTGCTGGAAGTTAAACACATACCTCTCAATATAAAACCTCGTAACCCTCACTGGTGTTACTATGCGTGGTCTCAGTTAAAAGTCAATGTCTGTATATTCTCTGCAGTCTGTCATTAGTTGCTGCACCTGAGAGAGGATGAAAATGTACTTCATTTTCCTTCACATGATAACCTCTCCCTTTTTATGTGCTGCTTAGTTATTATTTTATTTGCAATTCAAACATGTTGCCTACACACTGAGGCACTATGATCTTGTCATATACTGTCATCTTTGGTTTGCCTGTAATTTTGCTTTTTAGGATCTGTTTCTCCGAGCAAGCATTCTGCGTCAGAAGTTGTACTGGTGGGTCTACAAATTGAAATTGAGACACGGTATTTTTATTTTTCTTTAGTCAACTTGAATCATCTAAATGTACAAAAGGGAAACTTTATTTTACATCTTCCTTGACTACCTGTAAGTGAAGTGAGTTGTTCGTGTCACATCAAGGTGACCAAAGGCATCAGTAGCTTCTGTGAGCTCCTCAACGTCGGGCTTCACTGACATGAACATTGTTGGTTCTGTTCCTTGATGAAGTGGCATCACAGCATATTATCAAAATGTAGAAAAACTGTTCCATTTAGTGGTCCTGAAAAAAATAGCCTGCATCATCAGACTTTTAATCTGTCGCTTTATTTGAGGGCATTTAAGGTGTGGTTTAAGGTTATAATAGGCTTATCCCCTTTCTTTTGCCCCTTAATGCATGCTTCCTAACTGTAAAGCAGTTATTTTATGGCTGTACATCACCTTTGCCTCACAGAGGGCTGCAGTGTTCTCTTGTCAGAACACGGTCATGTTCCTGATGTTTGTTTTAAATTGCTTTAAGGCTTCAAAGTGTATAAAAGAACCTGGGCTACAGTTCAAACACCTGTAGTTTACTCACTCATATGCTGAAGTATCTTGTTAGGTCCAGCAACATCAGTGTTTATAATCATTTAGGTATAGTTTAAAAAAAATGGTTTAGGGGGATAAATAAGAGCAATATTTGTTGACCAGGGTTATTGGAAGAAGGTCAGAAGACAAGGGTATTGACTTGCAGTAAGGGAAATGAATGCTAAGTGACCTTCTTCCATTTGAAGAGATTGTTAAAGTTCTGTAGCGTTTTTGAAGAGGCCTTTTGATAGCTTTTGTTGCACAAATTAATTCAGTTATTCCTGAATTAAGACTCTGTCAGTTTAAAAAAAAAATATTATTGATATCTGTATATCGCTAAGTCTGTAGGAGGAAAATCTTGCCCAGGAGGTGGGATAGCTAATCTTCTTTTGAGTATGCACTGTGAAACAAATGGCTGTCTGGAGGTAGCTGCACAGTAGCAGCAGGAAATGAAGCTAGATTTTCTTCAGCCCCAAGTGCCAGCACGTGTGGGAGGGGAGGCTGAAACTGCTATGCCCTAATACCTCCACCTTCCCTCCTACCTACCTGTATTTATAAGTCTTTTAGTCTAGTATCATAGAATCATAGAATGGTTTGGGTTGGAAGGGACCTTAAAGATCATCTAGTTCCAACCCCCCTGCCATGGGCAGGGACACCTCCCACTAGACCAGGCTGCTCAAAGCCCCATCCAGCTGTGGTGGAGTACGTGTTACCTATTATCGTTTTCATCGCCTTAACTTTTTATGTCTGTTCATTCCTTGTCCATTCCTCTAGTGATACCAATAAATATGAATGCATATAGCTTCTTTTTTTTTTCTGTTCTGAATTTTGTACTAAAAATTACTTTGTAATACTTATGTCTGAGATTTCTTACATTTTGTTAAAACTTAAGAAAATTCTAATAAAATGTTGTAGGGTTTTTCTTAGGCTTCTCTTAAAATCCATCTTTTATGGAGCTGGGAGGGATCTGTTGGAGCTTTCCAGACAGACAAATATATTTTTGATTTCAAATTTGATGCATGTGTCATGGAAGTAATCTGCACAGTAGGTGGGCAGAACACATCTATACTATTTGCTGCATGGGAGCTCAAAAGTGACGTCAGGCTGCATTGCCAACCACCCTGATCGTGCTTAGAGAGAGATAGGCTCCTATAAGCTTTTTTTACTCTTCAGAATAGCAGAAAAGTGTCCCGTTTCTCCTTGCAACTCGGAAGTTTGAGGAGCCGGCAGGCGGCCAGGGCTCGGGAGCGGGTGGGAGGAGGCAGCAGGAACTTCCCTTTCTGGCACTGCTTGAGCTGTTATATAGGCTCCATAAAAAGCAATGAGCCATACTCACAAAATCCTCATGGATTTTCAAGAATTTAGCACCTTCTGAAGTCTGAACTTAAACCGTTGCTAAAATTTGAAGCCAGACAACTGTCTTTAAAATAAAGAAGTCATTACTTTCTTGTTCTTTTTCCATGCGTAAATGCGAGAGATTGGAAGAGGCAAGTGGGGAATAAAATAAAGCCTTGTTGTGAGACAGTGGAATAGAGGAATACCAACTCTCTTTTAGAAGTTAATAATCCATTACTTTCTGGTTAGAGAATCCTGTCCATGCAAAGCTGATCCAGTCATTCAGTAACTGTCAGTCCCTATAGCTCTGTGTTGAACTCCTGTGTTCGACTTAATTCTGATAATTTGAAGGAGAAACATTCTAGTGCAGATTTGCTTATCATAACCAAGAAAAGGCAAGAGGAAATAACTTGTATGTTCAGTCTTATCTAGTGGCTTCTCTCTAGAAGGAACACAAGCTTAACTTGATTTGACAGTACTGATTGGGTAGGACACGCTCACTGGGTGGTGGCTAAAGGGAGGAGGAGGAGATTCTGCAAGACTGATTCCCCAGCAGAACTGACCTCAATAAGAAACAAGTATTTTTGGACTTCAGAAACATTTTGAGAAGCTTTAAAAGAAGTATAAATGTGTTTGAGTCCAAGAGAAGGCTCTGCTTGCATTCTTCAAGACTTCTTGTGCAAAATTAATTGGAGTATGTCCTCACATATTAGTTGTTGATTACTATGTGCCGGGATGGGGGGTGTGTGTGTGGAAAAACATGCCTCAGATTCAAAATGCTGTGTGTTGAAGTGAATGAGAAGGTCAAGTTAGTCCTAAATTAATGGTACCAACAAATCCTTAGAAAAAAAACTTCAAAATTAATTTCTTGATAATAAAGCAAGTTAAGTTACTGTCTTCTATTCCCCCTTGACACATGTACAAACATAAGTGCAATTAAAAATAAGTCTGATGTTATAGCTACATATATTTTCACTTTGAGATTTTGTTGAGTTAGGAATCTTACCTTTAATGTTTTGCAGCCTAAATACAGCAGTAACAGCTGTTAAATCCCCTCCAAAATGAAACATACCTAAGCCTTGTTTAGAGAGGAAAACAAAGAGAAAACCTAAAAACATTTAAAAAATTAAAATTTAAGACCTTTTTAATGCTTTAGAACTTTACTTCTTAAAATGCTACTTCTGCACCTGAGAGGCAGAAGCAAGAACCAGGAGAGCATTGGTACCCTGAGGAGCTGTGTAAAAGTGAGCCTCTCCTCTGCCCTCTGTGCCTCCTGCCTCAACAGAACTCCCCCATCCAGTTTTCCAGATGGATGAAGCATTCAGATGGCTTGTTTCAGTTTTTGGAGTTCGTATGATTTTGGAGGTCATGTGAAATATATTTACGAAACATCTCAGTAATAGTACTGTTTGGCTGCGGTTTTAAAAACAGAGGTACGTTGAAGAATAAGAAAAAAAAAAGAACAGATTTTGCCTAGAGTTTTAAAAACAGAGGAGCAACAAACCATCCACTGCCTTCTTTCTCCTGCCCTTCTTTTGCTCCTCCCCTCTCTCCTACAAAAAACAGCCCCCCATATCTGTATTACTAAAGGCTGAGTTAAAGAAATCTGAGTGATTTCACATCAAGCTTGGAGGGGAGATGGGGTGGGACGTTTTTCTTCTTGCAGACATCCTTTTCTCTAAAAGTAAAAAATAGTAAACATTAGTACGTACTTGCGTTGTTTTGAGGATCTGAATCCTGCTGTATCCAGTCACTGAATGCACAAGGCAAACGTGGCCAGCAGCTTAGGCCTTTTCCTAGTGGGAAAGACTGGGTTGCAAAGGATAAAAGAGACTGAAAAATAAAATGGACCATTTTTTAAATAAGTGCTTCTTTAAAACCTGGAAGAAAATAATTATCCTGTTTAAATTCCCTTCAGGTTCCTACTATCTACAAAGCAGCATCAATTGGCTGGTTCCAACTGGAAAATGCAAAGACTAAACATCAGTAAGAGCAACACTGTCAGTTCCCAGGTACCTGAAGATAAGGAAAAAATTGAAACTCATTCAGAAGTTGTTTTTAGCTTCAAGCCTCTATGGTTGTATACTTGGGCATCTTTCTACAAACGTGTGGGCTAGACGTTTTAACTTTGCTTTTATATGAAAACAGATGCAAACAGTGATCCTAGAAACTGGAACTTTCTTACACGGTAAGACTTTTTATAAATAAAGCAGGAGTTAGTAACTTCAAGCCAATGTTGCTGTACTTTAAAATTCAATAGTAACAGATTTTCATACATTGTTGGAGCAAGTTAGGATTTTGTGTAGCAGATATATCTGTTGTGTGTTCTTTCTTTATACCTCTGTAATAGTGGAAACAGTTTTTTTGCCTTGGAAAAAAAAAAAAAGACATGCTTTTACTTTTTGAAGATAGTAACTCTTTTAACCTCTTGCAACTATACCATTTTAGATATCTACCAAGAGACGATAACACAAAACATGGTGGAGGCAAGTGCTCATGGTAAAACAACAGGGAAGCAATAGTTGTCAGTTTGTCAGAGATTTGCCTCAGATTTGTTTTGGCAGAAGGTGTGTGTTCGCCTGATTGCTAGTGCTGCCTGGGTCTTTCTAGCAACAGTTGCCATCAGCTTGAAAGTGTAGGGGTAGAATCCGAGCTTTTAATATTAATGAAACATTCTTGAACACATAAATGGCCATGTAACTTCTTTTTGGAGTAGGAGAATGAAGAACGTGGTAAAAGCATAAATGTGTCTTATTTTCTGCAATAAATTTATATTCTCATTTGACATGTGTTCACTGTTACTGGATGTAAATACAATGAGAACGGAAATGACAGCAAAATGGTGATTCCTATGAGAAGATGTACCCACGGCTTCGATGTAGAACAAGCCATGGTTTGACTGAAGCAGGGTAGAAAGCACTGTTAGAGAATCAGATATCTAAGGCTTTATCTAGTTTCCAGTTAAATCAATAAGACTAACTGATCCCAATGGAGTTTTGATTCTCTCTCTGCCCATTTGCTGATGGGTATGGGAACACAAGGGACTTTTCTTCCTCTCTCAATTTTTGGGCGCTACCTTCTCATCCCAGATCTGACTCTGCTGCCAAACGGACAATTAGCAGCTTTGTCCGGACCCAGAGTTTGGATTGCAAAAGTGAAGCGTGGCTGGGATGTGAGTTTGCTTTCTTTAAAGCAGAAAAGTGAAGGCATGTTCCTGCAGTGCATCCCCCTTGGCTGCCACCTGCCTTTGGAAGGTGGGCTCTTCAGACACAGCGCTCACCAGATCTCCCTACACGAGGATTTCTTGTATTAACTTCAGGAGGTGAAGCGTACGGTTGAAGAATAAGAAAAAAAAAGAACAGATTTTGCCTAGAGTTTTAAAAATAATAAATTTTGCAGATTCCTCTTTAGAAGGAGATGCCAATGCAGGCACCACCTAATGCTTTCACCCCCGTTACTCAAGCAAGCAGTCATCTCTTACACAATATAGTTGAAAACACATTTTAAATTGAGGTTTTTTACTGATTAATTGTCTTAATAGGGAACACAGGCACAGTGCCAGTAGCTACAGTAGTTGAAATTTGAAAGTATTGTATGCTTGTTTCTTCAGATTTTAAAGATCAGAGTACTAAACTTGAATAAGAGATCATTTACAATAAGAACTTTTGATGCAAATTTTAGTCTGTTAAAATTACCTTTGCCTGGCAGAGGCCTGTTCTGTAGGTGTCAAGAAGACTTTCATTTTATTTTAAATTTAAGCTTATTCAGCTATGTCATTTGAAGTTGCAAGAGTTTTTCCTTCTTGCTCCATATATGAATAAAACTGAGGTATGAGAGAGTCAAATATGCTACCTCAAAAATCTTGAAAGATGGTGATTAAAAGAAATCAGCTTGGATAGTAAAGCACGGATGTGAGCTTTGCTAAAGTCATTAAAGTATAGTCAAGACTGTTTAAGGAGTTATCTTTAGCTGGTATCCACTTTTAAACTATTATCTTTTTTAGTACGTTATACAAATTATGAATTAAACCGCTACTTTTTTGTAAATAATTGTCAACTGTCATTTTCTAATATTCTAAAAAGCCAAGGAAATCTAATTTCCCTGTCATCCAGAGATTTATGTGTGTGCCTGCATGTACCCTGTTACACAGCAAAAAATAAAATTACTTAATTTAGTGAAGAGTATATTTAGTCGCTGGTAAATGAAAATAATAGTTAAAGCTCAAGCATTAAGATTAATATGTATTATATAAATCGAGGGATTTTTGACGTAGGTGATGGATCCCTTCATGTTACACCTGTGACATGATTTTTTTTTTTAAATCTTACTTTGCTCAACAGACATCTTCTGTTCTGAAACAGGCTTTTCCTTTGATCTGTTACTGTTTCACTACCAGTTATTCAGCTTCAAAGCTTCAGATGGTTAGTTGTGACATCCCAAATACTGTTTTCAGATTGAAACAGCGTATATATACTATGGGGGATTTAGAGGCAGAGGCAAGAGTAGAAAAAACAAGGTGTTTTGTTTTATGTCTCCTTCATGTAGCAAAACTAGACCACAGAAAAGCTTGAAGACGTTTTAGAGGCTTAATCCTTTAAGCTCATCGTGAACTCTGTGGTCATTTGAAAAAGCTGTGGAATTGTAGAGTTTTGTAACAGAAACATTAAGATCGATACAAATGCAGCATGAATAGAAATGTGCGTGGTAAGGATTGTAGAAAACTGCAGAATAAAGCGTTAAAAAAATGGCCTGAGTTGATAACCAAGGACACCATCCCTAGCTGTAAAATCTGAGGAATGTGTTGTTTATGTCAAGACCAACAGGCTAAAATGACTGGCTGCCAGAAGACGCTGCATCGTAGCACCAGGAGGAGAGTAATGAAGCTGCAGCACGTCCCACATGCTCTCCCTGTTCCTCTTAGCTTGGGAGGAAAACCAGAAAAATGGGGATGCGGCCTGACTTAGTGCTGACGGAAACTGAAGTTAGAGTGATCTTGAGACAAAGGACCACCCATTATCAATTAGTAACTCCGAAAAATCAATCTGAAATTCAGTTTTTATCACCAGTTGGGAACCCCCAAAATTTCAGGAGGACTAGACGAGGAGGTTTCCCTCTGTGGCAAAACCATGTGGTGGATACAACATCTTGGTACTTGGGATTACGTGGGAGTGAGCAAGTGAAATCTGAGAGTGTGAAGGCGTAAAATCAGCTTGCCTTTTTATTTTTCCCTTTTAATCTTATCCTGTCTGTAAAACCTTGTACTGGGCTGTATGGTGCTAATTTCCCTACAGAAGCTTTCTGGAAGATGGTGAATGTATAACTTGCTTCTCTTTTATTGTTGACAACTGAAGTTGTCAGGCAAATTTATTTAAGTTTGTTAAAAATGGGTTAAGAGACACCCCCCACCCTTGTGAAGGGAAAAAAAGTATCATGTAGCTTTACTTGCAAAATCCAACTTTCTGCAAGCAGGGAGGTAAGTATACAGGAGGATAGCTAAGAACGCTGTGGGCTTTATTGCACAAAAAAGGAAATTATCTGGCATTTTTGGTTCTTTGTCATGCTGATGGTACTTACTGCAGGGAAGTCAGTCCTGTGGGAGAGGCTAAGATTTCTTCTGGGGCTTGTTAAGATACTCCTAGTGATAACACAATGTAAATATCATGACCCTTATCCTTCACGTTGCATCTTCTCTGCCGTCCTCATCTAGGGGTGGGCTATTCTAATGCTCCTGGTGAATCTTGTTGAACTTTCAAAATTTGTCTTAGCAGCACTTATGATGATGAGCTGAGGATAAGACTGAGGTTAAGAGCATCTAAGTTGTTGCTTGAGTACGTTAGTTCTGAAAGGTCTCTGGAGAACAATTTGCAGTAAAGCATTTGAGGGCTCTCATGTCTTCTCTAAGTGGTATATACTTCTGCCCTTGTGGTTGCAGCATTACACTGAAAGCAATGGACGCCAAGTGGCATAATAAAGACATGCCAGATGTACCGGCATGTGAAGCTGCTGCATTAGACTGTAAAATAACGAAAGTGGGGACAGGAACTTCCAAAACCTTCAACCTCCAAAAACAAAGTATGTTCTAATTTGCAGGGGAGAAGAGGAGGGGTGGTTCTTGTTGGACCAGTGAGGAAATAGGAACTGTGGACCTTCATTTCCAAGACACTACATGGCTGAATATAAGGGCAGGGAGAAGGGAAAGCTGTATCTCTTCCTAGGAAATCACCTTTTTCTTGCTAAAAGCAAAGACTTCAGTCAAATCTACTAAAGCACTGAACAATATTTAATACTTCTGTGTAACCAAAAATGCTTATATTACTATAGCAGGGTTATAAGTATGCAAAGATGGTTTATGAACTCTTAAGAACAATTTGCAGCAAAGCGTTTGAGGGCTCTGGCATCTTCTCCAATTGTTATGCTGTTGCAGTTGCTCAGAAATATTGATGGACATAACTAATTCTTATTTGTTTGTCATCATCATGATTGAGAAAGGAGAAGAAAAAAAATTCCAAAATTCTCTAATGAAACCTTCGGACATTGTTCTGTACAGCCGTGGGGAAGCTGATTAGAAAAGTTTTGCTTTCTGTTTCCTCATATTAATAAAGCATTTTTATTAAAAAATCTGAAAGAGCTGGTTTATCAAACTACCTGCGGCAGGCTCAAGACTTGCTGCATCTGTTGAAAAGAGAATTCATGGTCACGCAACGGATATTCAGTGCAGATGTTTGGTCTACAGGTGAAGCTGGACTTCTGCTAACCACTGCAGGTCAGGGCAGGTCAGTGTGCTGCTGCACAAGCCCAAGTTTAGCCACTTTATCTCCAGGGAAGGAATTGGTGCAGACTGGTCGGTGGTGGTGAGGTTTAATGTCTTGAATTCCCATAAACTGTACATTTTAATCCACATGCATTACCTAAAAAGCAGTCGTTTTGGCAGTGCTCCTTGACCAGGTGTTTCGGAATAGAGATTTTTACATTGTAACGCCAGCATCGTATTCTGTTTTATTTTCTCAGATGAGTTTTACTGCAAAATTCTTGTCCACGTGGGGTGGTTCTTTTGACAGCATCTGACTCAAAGTTTGGATTGTGGTGGGGTTTTTTCCAGTAAGTAGAAAAGGGTCACACTGTACCGTGGTTCTGTTTAGGATTATAATCACTTTACACTGGAATTTGCCATCTTGGACTGGAGGATTACGGTTCTGTATGGTTGCCCTTAAAGCATTTTAATCTAATTTTGTTACTGACTGCTCATAGTACATGTTTTTGAGCCATTAAAAGGAAGTTGATCTTCACATTGTTCTTACAGGGGACAACTTGGATTAAAATAATGATGCAAGTTTTAAACAGATCATAAGTAACATCTGTAACAACTTTATCATGCCTACTTTTTAAATGCTTTTTGCACGTGATGAATGTTTAGAAAAACATCGTTCTGTGACAGGAGAATTGGAAGAAATCTAGTTTACAGAACAGCAATTAATTGTTTTAACGTGTAAATCAGTCTAGATCCTACAGTTGCTCCTGTAGTGAGGGAGAAAGAGCAGAAGCTGGACAAGCCTGACTCTGTTTATGCGGCCTCAGAGTGCTGTGTGTGACAGTTAATGACACCATGTTCCTCCCGAGATGGGAATGGCTAGTACAGATTCAGCCTCAATGGAAAAACATCCTTGTGTAAGGAGGCAATTGAAGCTTTTCATGAAAGAGTTCAAACTGACAATAATTTCCATTGAAATCTCATTTTAAACCCTAAATATTGAGGCCGCAGAGGAAACAATAGCGAGCCAGTTGTAACATAAGCTTTACTCAATAAGTTAATTGTTTTTTAGAATATAGTGGTTTGTTCACAAGTTTCTGTGGAAACTTAAAAACATGGGGAATGCGAAATTCAGAGTTAAATAGCTTGTACAGACTTGAAGTCTAATGGAAGTGGAATGGAACATCAGTTACTGCTTGCATAGGGAATGGATGCGCTCCTTCAGGAGAATCTGCGGCTTCCTGCAGCAGGAATTGGTGCTGCTCTCACAGCACACGTGGGGACACAGTCCAAGATGACAGATTTGTGCAACAGGCCATCCCATCCCATCCCATCCCTTCCCACCCTCCCAGTCTGCCCCTTCAGACACCTCCAGAAAGAAAAGAACGAGCTGTTGCCAGATGAGAAACTTGCTGCCCAGACCTTCCTTAATCAAATAGTCTTTACACACATGGTAATGGATTGAATTTATGCTCTCTATCCTAAATATCTATTATAATCAAAAAATTATGTTTATAATTGTTCTGATACCTGTTTGTGGCTACTTCTGAATTACGTCTATGAAAAGGTTTTCTCATCCTTTTTTAAGCATCTCAGAGGTAGAGATTGCTTAGCAACCAACACCTGAGAAAAACTTACTGCATGGCGCTCTCTTTGTGCTTGAAACAGCGTGCGTTTCCCATTTTTACTGTTGCCTTAGGGTTTAAAAATGTTAATTAACCAAATGGTATATCATAGTAATGATGTTATCTGCGCTGCTTTCTCCTTCCTTATGAAGCTTTATCAGTGAAGGTTTAAAAGTTTTTCTTGCCGTGCGAAGTCAGAAAAAAAATCAGTCTATTAAGGTACTTGCCTGAAGTTTGCTGCTACATTAATATAACAGTTTGTACCAGAAGAAGCACAACTGGTGGGTCTTGTTCCTTCTGTAAATACCTTTCCTTTCTTCCTTCCTTCTCCTCCTTACTCACAGTATGTCTCCTGCTAGATAATAAAATACGGGATGCAGTGAGGGAGAGAGAAGTTTGTTGACTTTGTTTCCCCTCCTTTTTCTCCTTCCTTGCATTATTTATACACTCGTGTGGCCTCAATCCCCCCTTTCATTTTCCTAACACTTTTGGTTGGTTTGCTTCCATATGTATATAGTAGGTGTTATTTTATATTGTCTTTAAATATTGAAAAGTTACTTTTTAACCTTAGAGTTATGCAAGCCCAAATGAGTTGGATTTTTATCAGCGATGCAGTGACTGTGTGGAATGAGTCAAGGCAGTTCAGAGCTTCAAGATGAAAACTGCTGCCTCCCAAAGATCCATTTAGTCCACGTTCTGCCAGAAAATGATGTGGGTTGAGAAAGAGGGTGTAAATGAAAAATGATAATGTTCCCATTACTGGCAGTAGATGGTTTAGGTGTGATTTTGCTTTCCTGAGAAGGACCTTGCTCAGTAGTGGTAATTTCTGTTGTACCAGGAGGTGTTCCATTGCTTGAGAGCTGAATCTCGATTGATTGAGATTAATTAATTGAATTAATCACCTGATTAATCCTCCATAAGGTCTTCCCTTCTTTATACTCTATGAAACTTTTGAGGTAACGCGGAGTTACAATTCACTGCGGGTAGACCTCAGGAGTTTCAAGCCTCTCTGCTTCTTGTCACCTATTGCTGCTCTTCCATACGCTTATATCACAGTCTGTAGAAGTTGGTTTCTTTCTATGATACAAGTAACCTGTAAAGAGATTTCTTTAGTCGTCTGGTTGCAGAGCATAAGCGGAGCCACCAAGGACAAAAGGTGGAACGCTGGAGCGTATGAATGCTGCTGGTAGCTGCTAGCGAGCTGTAAAGTTTTAAAAACAGGCAAGGCTCCTTAAAATGGTGATGTTCTGCATTTTTTCCAGGGAAGTTGTTGGGAAATATGACGGTTTGATCAAGCACCAGAGCACACAAATACACCTGTTTTTATGGGTCGAAGTATGTACCAAAAATAGCAAATTCAGTAGCGTCAATGAAAAAATCCTACACAGGCACAGTCATCTTCCTAAGAAATATCAAGTCATTCCTGTTGGTGTTATCTTTCTTGAGTTTTATGTGCATCCTTGTCAGAGAAGCATCTACAGCTGAACTGACAAGTGGTTAGCAATTAAATGGATCCTTTGATTTCTACGGTGCTGTCAGCTGATGGTAGTCAGTGTGAAACAGGACGGGGATTCCTGTGGTACTGTGTGATCTCTCCAGCTCAGGATCCTAATGAGGGGAGCAAAAACGCCCCTTGTCATTCTGGCATCGTGCGGTAGCTGATAGTCTGCTTCTGCTAGCCTGCGCTCATCTCCGATGCTTTAAAAAAACAAAGTCACAGCACTTTTCTAAGGTAATTTCTGAATATTGTCATTGTCCTTTTACTTTCTTGCTGCAAGAGAGTGGAGAGGCAAGTGGTCCTGGCTGTTCCAAAAACATTGCAGCAGCTGCAGTGGTTGGTGGCGTGGGAGATCATCTCCCGAAACTGCCCTCATCCAGCAGCCTCGCACGAGCTGCGCAAGCTGCTGCGCTTTCCGTGTCATCAATATGTAAAAGTATCAATACGTAAAAGTAGGAGGAATAGCAATCTCGTTTGTAGTAATCTTGGAGATCTGGAAAATGGTGCTTTCTCCTCTAAAAGAAAAAAAAAAAGACGATCAAACTCTAAGGAGCTAACTGCTGCCCTGTTGTATTGTGCTGGCTGGTAACTCAGCCGAAGGGTGTTGGGACTGGGGCAAGCTCTGGAAAGCCTGGGATACCCAACCGCCGTGGTGATGCAGTTTTAGGAAGGAATAAAGGAATTTCTTCTGTGCAGAAGAAATGATTCCTGTAATGAACAGCCGGCCTCTTACTTTTGATGTGCCTAGTTTTCTTTATCAAACAGAAATTATATGAAGGCATTTCAGAAGCTATGTTAATTTTATTTAACAGGTATTTGGTAAGGCAGGATAAAAAACAGGTCTGTAATATTTTGTTATACTGCCTCCTCTGAATTTTATAAACTCTTCTTCAATATGAATCTATTAACGTCTGTAAAATACAGGTTTTCTCAATCTTCTGTTTCCTGTTTATTAGGCACTGGTTTGAAAGAGTTTATCAAGTGAAATATAGTCAACCTCTACAGTCCTCCAATCCATCTGCTCTAGTCCCTGTCTGCAGGCAAGGACACAGGAAGAATATTTTCTGGTGTGATTTTACTGTTCATAGTTTTAGGTTTATCTTTGTTGCTTTGAAATCTTTGGAATAATTAGTAACGCTTGGCATTTGTTCCTTTTTAAGAAAAGGTCTTTAAACATTTGAATCAGTCATTGCAGATGTTTTGCTGCAGCACCCTGTAGTTCTCAAAACCCACAGTAGGGATGCGTAAAGTCAGGAGTTGGCAGAGCGTGTGCCAATATGCTCCTGTAGGCTCCCACAACAGCAAATCAAATGCTGGTCTTAAATTTATGCTATTTTTTTTTCATTGATCTCCAAAAAACATTGTATATCATTTGTATACAAGACAAACCCCTATCCAAAAGACAGAAGAAGACTGAATTAAATAAGAAGAAAATGACTTGTTAGAAAAGTCCACTGTACGTTTCTTATATTTGTATGGACTGATAAATATTTATTGTGACAACAAACTGTTGAGTAGTTTCAAGTTCTTGAATTCTGGGGGGGTTTTTTGTTGTTTTTTTTTAATGTGCTACAATAATGGAATATCAGTAGTTGAAGGCAGACTCCACCACTCTATTTTTGTCCTAATTCTTTTTGCTTTGAGATTACCCAAGCAGTGGAAGGTAGCATCCAGCCCAAAGGTTTCTCCTTGCTTGGTTAGGGATTTCTAATGCAGTTATGGACACTGGTGCGTCTGCGTTTGAGGTGATGGTGTGTTAGTAACTTGGACTGCTCTGTTGCTACTGCTAATCGTGTAACCGCAGGAGCAACACCTACTTCTGTGCTTACTAGAAGTGTCAGCTTTATAGCTCCTGGGGTGGGTTTTGTAGCCCTGGGTGAGGCTCTAAGTGGGCAGCATTTCACTGCTGTGCATGCGTGGGCTAATTAAATATATGCCTGTGTGAGCTCCTATTGGATCCGTCTAGACCTAAGTAAAATTTCAGGTTTGATAAGGTCGAAATTGCTTCTATCTGTGTTCCCAGCTCTGCAGCTGGCTTCCCAAGTACTGCTGGATTAAACCTGAAAAACTTGCCTTGAGTTTTCATATCTTGTTGAAGACCTGCTTTGGATTGATTTATAGGATCTGACCCAACTCGGGGCTGGGGAGGGGTGGGCTTTTAACACATTTTATATTTTCAACTTGGGGGGGATACTTTTAAATGCATTTTTAAACTTTCAGGAAGATTAATGCTGTAATTAAATAGAGGATTTTTCATGAGACTCCCTGAGTTCATTGTATTTTCCAGTGAAATAGGTGTAGCTTACTAATCAAGAGTCTGCAGTTCCATACTGTTTGGTGTTACGCTGTCTTAAAACACTGAACTGATATCAGGCACTGAGACATAACCGTTCAAAAAGATTTTATTTTTTTCCTAGTACTAATCATGCATTATGGTTATACTGTAGGTAGTATAATGGGCGTTACTACATGAGCTTAATACCAACCAGAAAATCTGGTGGTTCATAAAGATTTTGATTTTATGTCTTTTGAAATAAACATAACTTATCTAAAGAGGTAAACAAAAAAAATAGATTATACCCCATGTAGAGCACTAAATGCCCTGTTAAGGCAGTTATAGAGTGATTTGGTGCAAATACTTATTTTTGTTTGGGGTTAGTTGTTTTGTTGTTTTTCATGTAGATGAAAAGCATGCTGGTTAACCAGAGATACCCCAGAATAATCAGATACGAGAACCTATTGCTAGCATTCTTTTCCAACTAAAACTGTCAGGATAGTATAGGAAGAATTAGTTGTATGAATTCAGGGTTCAAAACCTAAAAGTTGATCTCAGCAAGCTTCTGGAGCTTCAGAAAATGATGTGGCATGTGCTCTGTCATTTTCTTTTCCGTAACTGTGGCCTGACAAATGAGGCTGTCACAGTCCTGTCCCATCGTTCTGCTGAGAAAGTCCCCTGCAATTTGAGGCAAGACACTGCTTGGTTAGATCCAGTCAATGACTTGGCACCAGAAATAAATGAATGGAAATGGTTGGTACGGGCTTGCCGCAGGGTTACAGTATGGACTGCTCAGGATGAAATACTCTACCACCATAAAATATTCTGCCTAATTCACTGCTTGCTGTCATGCTGCATATCCCCTCCCCCCGTCCTGCTCTCCTGCGCGTTGATGTGGCGCTGTGGTGAGCCGTTTCAGCCTGTTAACTCACTGAAAGGAGGAGGAAGAACCACAGTAATTGTCCCTGTGGCTCAGCAAGAGCAAAGCCACCAGCACTGGGGACAACAGGGGAGAGGCTGGGGAGACGCACAGAGCCGGGACGCACCAGACCCACTTAGGCTGTCTGCAGCTCCCCACCTTGGCCAACACAGGGCTTGGTGTTAGGTACAGCAAACGACTTGTATGGAAAGCGGTTTTCAGGAAAAACTGAAAGGCCACTTTGAGGGCCCTTTGCCATTTCTTCCTACTGAGGCTTTAGGATTTTTGTTGTTCAGCTTATAGAAAAGCAGTTAAATTTAATTCAGAAAGCATCTGACTCAGCTCTTCCTTGCAATAACAAGATTTGGGTCAGAAAAGATTGGAACAAGAATAATGCTCTCTTCTGTTGAATTTGCAGTGCTTTACTTACAATGCAGAATTGCCATTTTACCCATATTATTGGTCACTCTCCTTTTGTTTCCTTTCCAAATCGCTGTGTATGAAAGGCCAGGTAAGCTGCTTCTGTTGGTTTATTTATTTAGAAACATGCAGAAATACAAAGATAGTCAGGCAGGTGTTGTGCCCAGAACAACTTGTAACTCCAAAAATAGATGGTTTAGGTTGAGCGTCATGCTGATAGCTTAGATTTCGCCTGCATTTTTTTGGCTTTCTTCCTTCCTGTTTCTCTCTCCGTCATTTACTTTTTTTCTAGACTTCTTGGCTTTTCTTCCTGTTAACCTGTCAGTGTCAGTGGGAATTTCCATTAAGTTACTGCAGTTTGAATACTGCAGCCTAGGCCTTATTCTCTTGGATACAGGGAAGGCAAACACTGAGAGTCTGGTTCACCATCTTTATTTCAGTTTTATTTCAACTGCATAGATATCCGTGTAGATATTTTTGATGCACAGCCTTTGGGATGAAAGACAGTCAGGCCTCTGATCCTCAGCAGAAGCTTATAACAGGGTGACTGTGCATCCTCTCTGGTATCCAGAGACACCAGAGTCTGATGCATTTTGGGCGAGACACTCATGGATATCGTTATGTCAAACTCGGAACCATTAAGGGTGTCTTCAGCGCTGCTGTGCCTGAGCACCGAACTTCAGTCAAAGGCACCTTTACTCCAAATGCCTTGTCTTTAAAATATCTGTCCCACGTTTTACATTTCATACGGTATTAGTTTGTCTCGAAACCGAATATTGACATCAGCATTAAATCTATTGTGCAAAATACAGTGACTTTTTTCCCCTACTAGATATAACCATTGTTTTGTTCTTTTCTTTCTGTTTTAAACGCTTTAGCTTGTTTTATCTTGAATCCAATGTCTTGGTGTGGCATTTCAGAGAGAGCGGAAGGCTACCCACAAAAAAACTGCTGTGACACTGGTTTAATTTTTTCTGCTTTCCTTGGTTACTGGTGGTTCAGCAGAAAACCCAGAGATTATTTTGGAAGAGACCCTGACATGCATTTAAAAAAGAGACCATTGAGATGAGTCTCCATTCTTGAATGCCAAAAAGTGTTTGTGAGGAATCTTTCTTCTGACTGTAGACTTTTGCACGCTTTTCATAGTAATTGCTCACTTATCTTGATTATGTCCACAACCATGTATTTATAATGTCACACTCAGCCCAAGCCTTCCTGCAGAGTACAGCTTGGGACGGAGCAGGAGAAGGAATCAAAGTTTTTGGGCTTAAATCCTACGTTGCCCAAAGGCAGAGATCTTTAGTGGAGCTGTGAGAGGACTGACCGTGTGTTGTGAGCAGAACTTCCTCCCGGGATTGTTCTCCTCTTCTCAAAGAGCAAATCCAGCCTGTTATCAGTTGATTGTTTACATTGCACATAGAAACTATATTTAGGACTTTATCATAGTTTCATACTTCATTTTCTGTTAATACAGATTTCTGTTTCTGGAGGCTTGAATGTGTTTTGATTTTTCCAGAAAAAGAAGACCGTGGTTATTTTTAGCACAAGCCTGCTTTCCCGGTTGCTGTTCCTCACCATTTTGCTAAATGGTTCCTCACAAATGTGGCAGCAGGTTTTTGCCTCTGTGCTCTTAGGATATACGTGTGTTGCTTTTTGTGAGAGTTGGTCCAAGTCCTGTCAAATCCTTCCTAAAGGTATGGTTAAGCTCCTTCAGTTCATTAGCCATTTCTCATGGGTAATACTCCTGCTACAAATAAATATCTTCATCCAGACAGTGACAGATAAGAAAAGCATGGCTTCTCCTTGAATGGCAGCACTCTTCATTTTTTGTAACTCAGGTTCCCTAACTAGTAAGCAGAAAAATCTCACTAAATCAAACTTGATGTCGTTATAGGTTAAATAGTGCACCCAGGATTTTTTATTTAAAATATTTGGGAGCCTTTCTAAAATTTCAGTGAACGTAAGCATGGATTAGTGCAAGAAATATAAAAGATTTTGCATGGAAATGATATATGGTAATAATTATATACTAATCAAAGAATCAGACTCGCTCCACAGGAGGTGGGAAGTCTTCTGGGATGGTTAAGACTTCAGAAATTAAGAAATATTTTTTGATGGTATAAATGTGTTTGCTAATTGCTCTTTCCAGTCTAGCATTATTTTTGCTAATGACTTCTTTTTTTCCTTTTCCCTACCTGTCCTTTTGTTAAAAACTGGATAACAATATATGGTTGGTTGTAAAATACAGTTTTATATCATCAGAAAAATGTTCAGGAAACATAATCCACTGCTTTAAAAGAACAAATCTCAAGCTAGCTACAGTGTAAGTGACTGATAATTCAGATGCAAATTTAGGGCCAGGAAAATATCTTCTGTCAATAACACTGCATATTTGATGTTGAAGTGTGTTGACAGTTACAGGCTTATGTATAAAAGTCGCATCAAATTAAGAAACCAAAACTGAGGCTTTGTATTTTTTCTCTTCTTCCTTCCTTCTCTTCCCCCTGCTCAGCCTGCAGTGAACTTTACTACTAGTTCAAAGCGCTTGCACAGGTTTAATTCTCACAAAAAGAGCAGCTGCTCACAGGCCTTCTGCTTCTTGTGTGTCTTCCCAGCGTTGATGGTTTGGGTTTTTCCTCCCGGCACCTTTGCACGTGCTCTTCGCTATTTGCTCACGTGACTTTCTATATTTATATTCTCTGCGAGGTAAGAACGTATTTTGCATAAAAGTCAACAGCCTTTATCCTTGGCTTCCAAAAATTGTTCGTACTACATAATAGTTCTCAGTAAGTAGGTGCTTTGCAAATATTTGATTAGCAGAGTAGCAAAGAAATGATAAGTGAAACCCAGCCTGCCTCTGCAGTAGCAGATGTCTGGAGCTGAACTAGTCGCCCTCGGCTCCACTTGGAATTAACACAGAGAAAGAGGTGCTTTAAAGGCAGTATCTTATGGCCTGTTCTAAGCACTTGACCATGACAAGATCAGTCTGGACTCAGTTTGTTGTTGACTAGATCTCCATCATGGTAAGTGCATCTGAGTCTTATTCCTCAGCTCATGGTATTCCCATAATCCATTGAATTCTGCTCTGTGTGAGTATTGCTGCTCTGATGCTTTATTAATAGTTGCAAAAACTGTTTACAACTTTAATGATTGCCTTAAATCTTAAGGCAGACTAAAGTTAAATCCTTCAATCGATGTAATATCTGTCTGGGGAAGACCAAAGTTTGCCGAAGGAGGATGGAAAGTGAAGCGAGTGAGAAATCATTTAGGTGTTTGCTGTTATTTCCTGTAAATTGGGAGTTACTAAAGGCTGATTTTGGTTGGAGTGGACTTAAGGAGAGAGGAGGTTAAGAGACTGGTGACAACCCGGTATGAACACTTCAGGTGCTTCTTGGTCAAGATGTAACTTGTGAGCTGGTAACAGATTCCAGCAGTTTGGATCTTGGATTTTCTTGTGAATGGGAACTGGTTGATAGCAACTGAAACAGCAACCGGTCTGAAAGGTAAGTAGCTGCTAGTGAAGTGTCTCCTGGTTGGTTTGGGAGTGGGCTGTTTCTTTTTTAGCAAAAACACACAAGTAAAAGGCTTTGGAAGTGCCCCCGCCTCAGCTAGTGAATGCCAGGTTTGCTTTTGGTTTTACTGCTTGCCAGGAGACATTACTGTAAGCTGGGTACATACTGTGAGAAAGCACTTTGCTGCCAAATTCAGCCTGCTATTCAGATACATGAGTAGCGTAAAGAAGGAAGGCAATCTGTAACTTGTAGTAAGGTAAAAAGCAAGTTACGTAAATTTCTTTGTTGAAACAATTTACTTAATGTTTTGGATATCATTTCCCTCTTTATTGCACCAAATGCTTTCAATATACTTCTAAAGTGTTAACAACGAAGTGGGCGTTTTAAGGATGAATTACACTTGTAATTTTCCCTAGCTTCTATGAAACAACAAATACAGTAATTTGTGAACTCAGAAACATTTTTCCTTTAAGCACTCTCCTTCAAAGAAATTTAAAATGACCAATTGTGTAAAGATGGGATAGATGCTGTTAAAGAGCCACATAAGCATTTCAATAATTTTACTGCAGATGCATTTCTTGTCTCTCTCTGAGTGGAGCATTAAGTCCTTCTTGTGGTCTGGACTTTTCACTTTCTCCAGAGCACTCACTAAACCAGAGTTGAAATGTCTGGTGTGCTGAGATGGGCTCGGGAGCTGAAAGAGAGATTATTGCAGTGATGTTAGTTTTAGCAAATTGTTCCTTTTTTCGAAAGCAACAAAAAGAACCTTACAGCTGGTGACACTTTGTGGTTTAGAGGTTCTGAAAGGGAAATTGGACAACAGTGGTTTTAATATAATTTTAACACTCTTTCTAGCATTTGCTCTATCTGGAGATTCTTTAAATATCAAAATTCATACTTTCTGAAGTTGAAGGTGTTCCTGTTTTATGTCACTGGCTTTTTGGTACTTTCCTTAGGCTATAAGACCTCTATATTTTATAGAAAAACAAGATTATTGACTTGCGGGGTACCACTAGTCAACACTAAATTCATCACTTAATGCTAACTTATTTGCACAAGTATTTGCCTACTATCTGTTGTGGATTTTTATTTTGATTGTAACTGGCAAAGTTTTCATAGGAAAGAGATCTCAGCAGCAATTAATGCTACTTCAGTTTGAAAACTTGAACCTAAATAAATCTCCACTGGTAAGGTTTGCCTTCATATTCAAACCTCAGTCAGAACCATCATCTAGCTAGCTCTTGGGAGTATAGATTTCCCCAAATTGAACAGAAGTCATCTGTGGGACACTTCTGAAAACCAGACCAGAAATACTCTCACGTGGGAACCCAAAAATCCGTTGTCAGGTTGGGTGCTGAAGATGCAGGTTCACCAGCCATGCTTCTCATGGGAACTGCTTTCTGACAAGCAGAGCTAATAGACAGGAGCTGCTGTGCCTTTTTCAGTTTGCTTGTGAACCATTGTCCTTCCAAAACAGCTTGTACGCAGTGTCTCCTGCTCACATGAGATGAAGCAACCTACAATGGCAAAAGTGCAATTTTTTGCTGGCACAAATTAGACCAACACTGTGGTTTACTGGTGACAGTTTTCAAGTGCGGAGCTAGCTCTAACTTCATTACATCCTGGATAAAACTAATAATTTCCAGATGGTAAACCAAAGGGAAATATTTTGAGAATACAGCATTCTATATATACAATTTTCATGTGTACTAAAACCTCAAAAGAAGCAACTCAAATGTCTTTCTGGGTGGTACTAGTCCTTAATTCCACCTTACTGTAGAGGAAACTTGGCTGCTTTCCGTGTGGGTTTCATCTGAGCTAGTCATATTCAGTTCTCCTTGACATGTTCGATTTCATTAATGAGTCACTGAGAAACGAAATCTCTGCTTCTACAGAGCGTTGGTAGATAAGGGAAGAGCAATTGACATCATCTACCTGGACTTGTGCAAAGCATTTGACACTGTCCTGCATGACATACTTGTCTCTAAATTGGAGAGACATGGATTTGATGGATGGATCACTTGATGGATAAGGAATTGGCTGGATGGTCGCACTCAAAGAGTTGCGGTCAACAGCTCAATGTCCAAGTGGCGAGAGTAATGAGTGGCGTTCCTCAGGGATCAGTACTGGTACTGGTGTTATTTAACATCTTTATTGATGACATGGACAGTGGGATTGAGTGCACACTCAGGAAATTTGCCAACAACACCAAGCTATGCGGAGCAGTCAACACTCTGGAGGGAAGGGATGCCATCCAGAGGGACCTGGACAGGTTTGAGAGATGGGTCTGTGTGAACCTCATGAAGTTCAACAAGGCCAAGTGCAAGGTCCTGCATGTGAGTGAGGGCAATCCCAAGCACAAATGGATTGAGAACAGCCCTGAGGAGAAGGACTTGGGGGTGTTGGTTGATGAGAAGCTCAACATGTGCCGGCAATGTGCGCTCACAGCCCAGAAAGCCAACAGCATCCTGGGCTGCATCAAAAAAGCGTAGCCAGCAGGATGAGGGAGGTGATGCTGCCCGTCTACTCTGCTCTGGTGAGACCCCACCTGGAGTACTGTGTCCAGCTTTGGGTCCCCAGCATAAGAAGGACATGGACCTGTTGGAGAGGGTCCAGAGGAGGGCCACAAGGACTATCAGAGGGCTGGAGCACCCCTCCTGTGAAGACAGGCTGAGAGAGTTGGGGTTGTTCCGCCTGGAGAAGAGAAGGCTCCAGGGAGACCTTTTAACGGCTCTACCAGTACCTAAAGGGGGCCTACAGGAAAGGTGGAGTGGGACTCTTAATCAGGGAGTGTAGCAATAGGACAAGGGGTAATGGTTTTAAACTGAACAAGGGTGGATTTATATTAGATATTAGGAAGAAATTCTTTACTGTGAGGGTGGTGAGACACTGGAACAGGTTGCCCAGAGAAGCTGTGGATGCCCCATCCCTGGAAGTGTTCAAGGCCAGGCTGGATGGGGCTTTGAGCAGCCTGGTCTAGTGGGAGGTGTCCCTGCCCGTGGCAGGGGGGTTGGAACTAGATGATCTTTAAGGTCCTTTCCAACTCTAACCATTCTATGGTTTTCAGCACTGGCAGATAGATGGTATGTTATTTTAGAATGTGTATTTATTTACTTTTTTTATTTGATGGTATCTGTGTTAGTACTTGAGGTCACTTGAACCAAGCCCATGAGAGTCATCTTTACCCTATTGAGTTTACACATTGTGGTCTAAAACATTTCTTTTTAACATCTTTTTTTTTTTCTTTTTTTCTCTGGAGTATGACCCTAGAAAAACAACATATTCCTCATGTTGTGCCAAGTGCAGCTCTCCTGAAAACTGGCTTTAGTTGATCTGTCTTGCCTTCTGGGCTTATCTACTACTAGACAGTAGAAGTGGGAGGAAGACAGTACAGAAAGCCTGAAGACAAGAAGACATTATTGCTCTGCTGGCAGCCTTCCTGTGTTTGAAGCCTGCAAAGAAGTCTTCAGTCTAAGGAAGAAAAACAGAGAGGAGCATTGGAAAGATAATCTTCCTAACCAAAAGTTCATCAGAGCGTTTAGTTTTACTGCTGTTTGAATTCAAATTTTGGAGTTTGTGATATAAAGTTTGTTGGCTGATAAAGAGATTATTGATGATCTGAAGGTCGTACCTAACTGCAACTGTAAGCCTAGACAGAGTGCACTTCAGAATTTATTAAATGCTTCGAACTTTGAAGTTCTACAAACCTAGTCTTAAGTTTTTCTTTTTACGCTTACAGTCACTGGAGTACATGTATTTCTTTCTTATATCTGGGTGCCCAAGATAGGATACCTCTGTTTTGCATTTGATAAATAATGCAAAACTTGGCATGAGTTTTCTTTTATATTGAGACAGTAAATTTACCTGGGAAAAATTTGTAAATATTGAAAACTTGTCATACAGACTTGAATTAGTGAATGACAATATTTTAAGACTTAAAAAGAAATGTAAATGTTTTTCTTTTCAAGGATGTATACTTTTTCGGTCTTGCTGAGGCTTAGTCATGGCAGTTGTTAGCCAAGCATTTGGGATTATTTAGTTTTCTTCAGTACTTCTTAGCAGTTGTATGTATTCTTCCTGTGGATAGATAAAATTCTATTTACTTGGGAATTAGAGAAATCTCATCCATTGAGATTCCAAAGGTAGCATGAAACAAAAAAACATGTCAAACAAGGCTCTCCTTAAGTGAACCTGTAGAGCTGAGGCAAAAGACTATAGTGAATTTTAAAGCAGAAGTTTAAATTTAAATGAAGCTTAAATTGATAATCAATTTATTTTTGTTAATATATAACCGATTTTAATTCTGGTTTACGTTTGTATTTAATGAAGTGAGCACTGTCTTTCTAAGTAGGAAGGTATGCTGTATGCCCGTCTCCTCTGAAGATTCTTGACAGTGGGTTGGCAAGCAAAAGTTTGTTTTTTAACAAAGAGATCCTTTTTTTAAATCACTTGTGTCAAGCTCCATCTGATAAATTGCAAAGCAATGCACTAAATGGGCATTCTTTTTCCTAAGTTAAATAAAACAACCTTAAATATCCTGGATCCACGAAGTGGAAAATAAGTTAATCAAAGCGATTTTTATACTTGACATCGTAGTATTTTTTTAAAAACAAAGGAAGTATTATCTGAAGACTATAATCAGTTCAACTCATGAACGTGCCTTAAGATTTCAAAACTAGATCTCGTCTTCCATAACATTTTTTAATTAGGAGACCAGAAAAGGAAAACAAGTCTTTTTGCTTTTTTGACTCCCAATTGGTTACTCAACTCTGAGTGACCTATCTGTTCACCTCTGTTAGCTGAATGAGCAGAAGTGAAGGAAATATTCTGCCTGCACCTGAAAAACAAGTTAGTTACCCAAAGCTGGTTTTGCAGTTCAGCAAAATGATTTTCTTAAGTACTTAAATGTTGTCAGCAAAAACAAATGTCAAAATTGCTTTGGGTGCATGAAGTCCAGTCATTAGTGCGAGTTACTGTTATTTCTCATTTTCTGATACATTTTACAAGGTATTGAAGTTAAAACTTCACTTAAATTTCAAAAATACATTTTTGGATTAATTTTTTAATCCAAAAATATAATTTTTTTATTTACCTTGTAATAACCAAATCTAAGACTGATGGCAGCACTTCCAAATTGAGGGGGTTTAGCTCAAAAACTTGTTGTAATCCAAACCTTTTAAGCTAAGGAACTGCAGAAAGAAGCATTTCTGTGCTGCCTTCGCTCTCCTGCGACCTCGTGGTGAGTGAGGGGGATTGGCAAAATGATCCAAATGAACAAAAATCCTTTCTGGCAGGTTTGGGTTGGGTTCTAGCTTTGGTTCATCACACAAGCGACCACACACCCAGATGAGTCAGATGAGGAAAAATGATGGTGTAAAAGCAGGGAAAAATGGGGAAGATCAGAAGTGCTGCTTGTGGGGGTCATGTAGGCAATGCTGACTTGTTTGAAGTGTGGGACTTTATATGTTTTTCTGAAAACGCTTGTGGCTCACTGAACCTATTTTCTTCTTGAGTCCTTTTTTGTAACTAGGTAGAGGTGTCTCTTCTAGATTTCCTGAAAAATACCCTGGCATTAACTGTGCATTTTCAGTCATAAGTTTGTATAAAATCATAAATGCTTCCATAAATAACTGGGGGGGGGTGGTGGTGGAATCAAATGCAAGAAAAAAAGCCTGAGCTTACAAGCTTGAAGCAGATACTTTTAATCTATCCTAGGTTTTGCATCTTTCCTGATGGCGGAAAAACAAGCATGTTCTTTAATGTGCGGCATGTGCGCTTCCCTCTGACTCCTCATGGCTTGGATGGCCACCACCTTACCCTTCAGCCACTACACCTTTCTGCCACTGTAGAAATCAATTAACAGTAGAAATTAATGGCTGTCTTCCGTTCAGGAAGTCCAGTCATTCGTGCAGGTTACTGTTATTTCTGATTTTTTTGATGCATTTTATAAGGTGTGGCAACTTTTGTTCTCAGTCTCCTTGAGAAAAATGGCAGTAGCTTTTACTGTGAGTTTCTCTTTCAAAAAAAACTATCTTTTTTTTTTTCAGTTCTTTAGGCTTATATTCAAATTAAAACTCAGGGCAGTGTTTCCTTTCTAACACTGTTTTTCAAAAAATACTTCTTAGCAAGACTGAAAATGGAAAAACGAGTATGTGTGCGCAGAGGAATGCGGAGGGCAGAAGGGTGCACATTCCAGCTGGCCTGTGCTGGTGCGGTGATGCAAAGCAGCTGCGACTCCGGTTAACTGGCCCTTGTACTGCACAGGCAGCCTGCGCATGCCTCCGGTCCCAAAACTATTACTTGATTTGATACTACGTGGTTTCAGATCTTCAAAAATGTGCTCACTGTGGGTGCATTATTCAGAAC